>OZ010646.1:21458911-21742952 GCA_963932195.1 Empis livida
ATTTCAGATACTTTTTTTGTTTTTTTCTTCGTTATTTTGTTAGGAAATGTTTCGTTATTTTGTTGTTCAGTAATTTTTTTTGGTTTTTTTTTTCGTTATTTTTATGGACAAAAACAAAAACTCAAATATTTCAGAGAATTTGTTGTGTTTTTCCGTTATTTTGTTGCGAAATATGGACAAAACTGCAAAACTCAAATATTTCAGATAATTTTGTTTTCGTTATTTTGTTGCGAAATATGGACAAAAACAGAAAGCACAAATATTTCAGATACTTTTTTGTTTTTTTCGTTATTTTGTTCCGAAATATGGATAAAAACAGAAAACTCAAATATTTCAGATACGTTTATGTTGTTTTTTCGTTATTTTGTTGCGAAATATGGGAAATATGGACAAAAACAAAAAACTTAAATATTTCAGAGAATTTGTTGTTTTTTCCGTTATTTTTTTGCGAAATATGTAGAAAAACAGAAAACTCAAATATTTCAGATATTTTTTTTGTTTTTTTCTTCGTTATTTTGTTAGGAAATGTTTCGTTATTTTGTTGTTCAGTAATTTTTTTGGTTTTTTTTTCGTTATTTTTATGGACAAAAACAAAAACTCAAATATTTCAGAGAATTTGTTGTGTTTTTCCGTTATTTTGTTGCGAAATATGGACAAAACCGCAAAACTCAAATATTTCAGATAATTTTGTTTTCGTTATTTTGTTGCGAAATATGGACAAAAACAGAGAGCACAAATATTACAGTTACTTTTATGTTTATTTTCGTTCAGAAAATTTCAGAGAATTTGTGGTTTTTTTTCGTTATTTTGTTGCGAAATTAAACAAAAATAACGAAATTTGTTGCGGGATTAAGACAGAAAATTCAAATATTTCAGATAGTTTTTTGTTTTTTCGTTATTTTGGTGCGAAATATGGACAAATCCAGAAAACTCAAATATTTCAAATAGTATCTTGTTATTTTTTCGTTATTTTGTTGCAAAATATGGACAAAAAATGAAAACTCAAATAAATCAGATATTTTTTTGGTTTTTTTTTTCGTAATTTTGTTGGGAAATGTTTCGTTATTTTGTTGTTCACATATTTTTTGGTTTTTTTTTCGTTATTTTTATGGACAAAAACAAAAAACTCAAATATTTCAGAGAATTTGTTGTTTTTTTCCGTTATTTTGTTGCGATGGACAAAACCGCAAAACTCAAATATTTCAGATACTTTTGTTTTCGTTATTTTGTTGCGAAATATGGACTCAAATATTTCAGATACGTAAAAAATTCAAATATTTCAGATAGTTTTTTGTTTTTTTTTCGTTATTTTGGTGCGAAATATGGACAAATCCAGAAAACTCAAATATTTCAGATAGTATCTTGTTATTTTTTCGTTATTTAGTTGCGAAATATGGACAAAAACAGAAACTCAAATATTTCAGATACTTTTATGTTGTTTTTTCGTTATTTTGTTGCGAAATATGGACAAAAACAGAAAACTATTTTGTAGCGAAATATGGACAAAAACAGAAAACTCAAATATTTCAGATTCTTCTGTTTTTTTGTTCGATATTTAGTTGCGAAATATGGCCAAAAACGGAAAATTCAAATATTTCAGATACCTTTATGTTTTTTTTACATTAGTTTGTTGCGAAATATGAACAAAAACAGAAAACTCAAATATTTCAGATTCTTTTTTTTTTTTTGGATATTTAGTTGCGAAATATGGACAAAAACAGAAAACTAAAATATTTCAGATACTTTTTTCCTTTTTTTATTACTAATTTGTTCCGAAATATGGACAAAAAATGAAAACTCAAATATTTAGATACTTTGTCGTTTTTTTTCATTATTTTGTTGCGAAATATGTACAAAAAAAGAAAACTCAAATATTTCAGATATTTTTTTGATTTTTTTTTCGTAATTTTGTTGGGAAATGTTTCGTTATTTTGTTGTTCAAATATTTTTTTGGTTTTTTTTTCGTTATTTTTATGGACAAAACCGCAAAACTCAAATATTTCAGATACTTTTGTTTTCGTTATTTTGTTGCGAAATATGGACAAAAACAGAAAGCACAAATATTGCAGATACTTTTATGTTTATTTTCGTTATTTTGTTGCGAAATATGGACACAAACAGAAAACTCAAAAATTTCAGAGACTTTTTGTTTTTTTTCGATATTTAGTTGCGAAATATGCACAAAAACAGAAAACTCAAATATTTCAGATACTTTTATGTTTATTTTTTCGTTATTTTTTTGCAAAATATGGACAAAAACTGAAAACTCAAATAATTCAGATTCTTTTTGTTTTTTCGATATTTAGTTGCGAAATATTGACAAAAACAGAAACTCAAATATTTCAGATACTTTTATTTTGTTTTTTCATTATTTTGTTGCAAAATATGGACAAAATATGAAAACTTAAATATTTCACATATGTTGTTTTTTTTCGTTGTTTTTTTTTTTGTTATTTTGTTGCGAAATATGTTGTTTTTTTTGTAGTTTTTTTTTCGTTATTTTGTTGCGAAATATGGGCAAAAACAGAAAATTCAAATATTTCAGATTCTTTTTGTTTTTTCGACATTTAATTGCGAAATATGGACAAAAACAGAAAACTAAAATATTTCAGATACTTTTTTTCGGTATTTTGTTGCGAAATATGGACAAAAACGGAAAACTCAAATAGATCAGATAATTTTGTCTTCGTTATTTTATTGCGAAATATGGACAAAAACATAAAGCTAAAATATTTCAGATACTTTTATGTTTTTTTTTCGGTATTTTGTTGCGAAATATGGACAAAAACAGAAAACTCAAATATTTCAGATTCATTTTGTATTTTTTCCGATATTTAGTTACAAAATATAGACAAAAACAGACAACTGAAATATTTCAGATAGTTTTTTGTTTTTTTTCGTTATTTTGTTCCGAAATATGGACAAAACCAGAAAACTCAAATATGTCAGATTTTTTTGTTTTTTTCGATATTTAGTTGCGAAATATGGACAAAAGCAGAAAATTCAAATATTTCAGATAGTTTTTTGTTTTTTTTCGTTATTTTGGTGCGAATTATGGACAAAAACAGAAAACTCAAATATTTCAGATACTTTTATGTTGTTTTTTCGTTATTTTGTTGCGAAATATGGGAAATATGGGCAAAAACAAAAAACTTAAATATTTCAGAGAATTTGTTGTTTTTTCCGTTATTTTGTTGCGAAATATGGACAAAACCAGAAAACACAAATATTTCAGATACTTTTTTTCGTTATTTTGTTGCGAAATATGGACAAAAACGGAAATTTCAAATATTTCAGATACTTTTATGTTTTTTTTTGGATATTTAGTTGCGAAATATGGACAAAAACAGAAAACTAAAATATTTCAGATTTTTTTTGCTTTTTGTTATTATTAATTTGTTGCGAAATATGGACAAAAAATGAAAACTCAAATATTTCAGATACTTTGTCGTTTTTTTCATTATTTTGTTGCAAAATATGTACAAAAACAGAAAACTCAAAAATTTCAGATACTTTTTGTTTTTTTTTCGATATTTAGTTGCGAAATTTGGACAAAAAAAGAAAACTCAAATATTTCAGATATTTTTTTGTTTTTTTTGGTTATTTTATTGCGAAATATGGACAAAAACAGAAAACTCAAATATTTCAGAAAATTTGTTGTTTTTTTCGTTATTTTGTTGCGAAATATGGATTAAAACAGAAAAATCAAATAATTCATATTCTTTATGTTTTTTTTCGATATTTAGTTGCGAAATATGCACAAAAACAGAAAACTCAAATATTTCAGATACTTTTATGTTTTTTTTTCGTTATTTTGTTGCAAAATATGGGCAAAAAGAGAAAATTCAAATATTTCAGATAGTTTTTTGTTTTTTTTCGTTATTTTGTTGCGAAATATAGACAAAAACAGAAAACTCAAATATTTCAGATAGTTTTTTGTTATTTATTCGTTATTTTGTTGCGAAATATGGACAAAAACTGAAAACTCAAATAATTCAGATGCTTTTTGTTTTTTTTCGATATTTAGTTGCGAAATATGGACAAAAACATAAAACTAAAATATTTCAGATACTTTTTTGCTTTTTTTTATTATTAATTTGTTGCGAAATATGGACAAAAAATGAAAACCAAATATTTCAGAGAATTTATTGTTTTTTTCTGTTATTTTGTTGCGAAATATAGCCACAAAAAGAAAACTCAAATATTTCAGATACTTTGTTGTTATTTTCCGTTATTTTGTTCCGAAATATAAACAAAAACAGAAAACTCAAATATTTTAGAGAATTTGTTGTTTTTTCCGTTATTTTGTTGCGAATTATGGCCACAAACAGAAAACTCAAATATTTAAGATACTTTGTTGTTATTTTTCCGTTATTTTGTTGCAAAATATGGACAAAAAATTGAAACTCAAATATTTCAGATTTTTTTTTTGTTTTTTTTTTCGTTATTTTGTTGGGAAATATGGACAACAACAAAAAACTCAATATTTCAGAGAATTTGTTGTTTTTTTTCGTTATGTTGTTGCGAAATATGGACAAAACAGGAAAACTCAAATATATCAGATAATATGGTCTTCGTTATTTTATTGCAAAATATGGACAAAAACATAAAGCTAAAATATTTCAGATACTTTTATGTTTTTTTGTTCGATATGTAGTTGCGAAATATGGACAAAAACAGAAAACTCAAATATTTCAGATAGTTTCTTGTTATTTTTTCGTTATTTTGTTGCGAAATATGGACAAAACCGGAAAAACTCAAATATATCAGATAATTTTGTCTTCGTTATTTAATTGCGAAATATGGACAAAAACAGAAAACTCAAATATTTCAGATACTTTTATGTTTATTTTTTCGTTATTTTGTTGCAAAATATGGGCAAAAAGAGAAAA
Organism: Empis livida; assembly: GCA_963932195.1. Lineage (NCBI taxonomy): Eukaryota > Metazoa > Arthropoda > Insecta > Diptera > Empididae > Empis > Empis livida. The sequence goes on from OZ010646.1 coordinate 21,463,804, forward strand.
TTCAAATATTTCAGATAGTTTTTTGTTTTTTTTCGTTATTTTGTTGCGAAATATAGACAAAAACAGAAAATGCAAATATTTCAGATAGTTTCTTGTTATTTATTCGTTATTTGTTGCGAAATATGGACAAAAACTGAAAACTCAAATAATTCAGATTCTTTTTGTTTTTTTCGATATTTTGTTGCGAAATATGGACAAAAACATAAAACTAAAATATTTCAGATACTTTTTTTATTTTTTTATTATTAATTTGTTGCGAAATATGGACAAAAAATGAAAACTCAAATATTTCAGAGAATTTGTTGTTTTTTTCTGTTATTTTGTTGCGAAATATAGCCACAAACAGAAAACTCAAATATTTCAGATACTTTGTTGTTATTTTTCCGTTATTTTGTTGCAAAATATGGACAAAAACAGAAAACTCAAATATTTTAGAGAATTTGTTGTTTTTTCCGTTATTTTGTTGCGAAATATAGCCACAAACAGAAAACTCAAATATTTGAGATACTTTGTTGTTATTTTTCCGTTATTTTGTTGCAAAATATGGACACAAACAGAAAACTCAAATATTTCAGATACTTTTATGTTTATTTTTTCGTTATTTTGTTTCAAAATATGGGCAAAAAGAGAAAATTCAAATATTTCTTTTTTGTTTTTTTCGTTATTTTGTAGCGAAATATAGACAAAAACAGAAAAATCAAATATTTCAGATAGTTTCTTGTTATTTATTCGTTATTTTGTTGCGAAATATGGACAAAAACTGAAAACTCAAATAATTCAGATTCTTTTTGTTTTTTCGATATTTAGTTGCGAAATATGGACAAAAACATAAAACTAAAATATTTCAGATACTTTTTTGCTTTTTTTTATTATTAATTTGTTGCGAAATATGGACAAAAAATGAAAACTCAAATATTTCAGAGAATTTGTTGTTTTTTTCTGTTATTTTGTTGCGAAATATAGCCACAAACAGAAAACTCAAATATTTCAGATACTTTGTTGTTATTTTTCCGTTATTTTTTTCCGAAATATGGACAAAACCGGAAAACTCAAATATATCAGATAATTTTGTCTTCGTTATTTTATTGCGAAATATGGACAAAAACATAAAGCTAAAATATTTCAGATACTTTTATGTTTTTTTTTCGTTATTTTGTTGCGAAATATGGACAAAAACAGAAAACTCAAATATTTCAGACACTTTTATGTTGTTTTTTCGTTATTTTGTTGCGAAATATGGGAAATATGGACAAAAAAAAAAACTTAAATATTTCAGAGAATTTGTTGTTTTTTCCGTTATTTTGTTGCGAAATATGGACAAACCCAGAAAACTCAAATATTTCAGATACTTTTGTTTTTTTCGCTATTGAGTTGCGAAATATAGACAAAAACAGAAAACTCAAATATTTCAGATACTTTTATGTTGTTCTTTCGTTATTTTGTTGCGAAATATGGGAAATATGGACAAAAACAAAAAACTTAAATATTTCATAGAATTTGTTGTTTTTTCCGTTATTTTGTTGCGAAATATGGACAAAACCAGAAAACTCAAATATTTCAGGTACTTTTTTTCGTTATTTTGTTGCGAAATATGGACAAAAACGTAAAGCTAAAATATTTCAGATACTTTTATGTTTTTTTTTCGTTATTTTGTTGCGAAATATGGACAAAAACGGAAAATTCAAATATTTCAGATACTTTTATGTTTTTTTTTGGATATTTAGTTGCGAAATATGGACAAAAACAGAAAACTAAAATATTTCAGATTCTTTTTTGCTTTTTTTTATTATTAATTTGTTGCGAAATATGGACAAAAAATGAAAACTCAAATATTTCAGATACTTTGTTGTTTTTTTTCATTATTTTGTTGCAAAATATGTACAAAAACAGAAAACTCAAAAATTTCAGATACTTTTGTTTTTTTCGATATTTAGTTGCGAAATTTGGACAAAAACAGAAAACTCAAATATTTCAGATATTTTATGTTGTTTTTTCGTTATTTTGTTGCGAAATATGGGAAATATGGACAAAAACAAAAAACTTAAATATTTCAGAAAAAAATTTTCCGTTATTTTGTTGCGAAATATGGACAAAACCAGAAAACTCAAATATTTCAGATACTTTTTTTCGTTATTTTGTTGCGAAATATGGACAAAAACGTAAAGCTAAAATATTTCAGATACTTTTATGTTTTTTTTTGTTTATTTTGTTGCGAAATATGGACAAAAACGGAAAATTCAAATATTTCAGATACTTTTATTTATTTTTTTGGATATTTAGTTGCGAAATTTGGACAAAAACAGAAAACTCAAATATTTCAGAGAATTTGTTGTTTTTTTTCGTTATTTTGTTGCGAAATATGGATTAAAACAGAAAAATCAAATAATTCAGATTCTTTTTGTTTTTTTTCGATATTTAGTTGCGAAATATGCACAAAAACAGAAAACTCAAATATTTCAGATTCTTTTTTGCTTTTTTTAATTATTAATTTGTTGCGAAATATGTACAAAAACAGAAAACTAAAAAATTTCAGATACTTTTTGTTTTTTTCGATATTTAGTTGCGAAATTTGGACAAAAACAGAAAACTCAAATATTTCAGATATTTTATGTTGTTTTTTCGTTATTTTGTTGCGAAATATGGGAAATATGGACAAAAACAAAAAACTTAAATATTTCAGAGAATTTTTTTCCGTTATTTTGTTGCGAAAGATGGACAAAACCAGAAAACTCAAATATTTCAGATACTTTTTTTCGTTATTTTGTTGCGAAATATGGACAAAAACGTAAAGCTAAAATATATTTCAGATACTTTTATGTTTTTTTTTCGCTATTTTGTTGCGAAATATGGACAAAAACGGAAAATTCAAATATTTCAGATACTTTTATTTTTTTTTTTTGGACATTTAGTTGCGAAATTTGGACAAAAACAGAAAACTCAAATATTTCAGATATTTTATGTTGTTTTTTCGTTATTTTGTTGCGAAATATGGGAAATATGGACAAAAACAAAAAACTTAAATATTTCAGAGAATTTTTTTCCGTTATTTTGTTGCGAAATATGGACAAAACCAGAAAACTCAAATATTTCAGATACTTTTTTTCGTTATTTTGTTGCGAAATATGGACAAAAACGTAAAGCTAAAATATTTCAGATACTTTTATGTTTTTTTTTGTTTATTTTGTTGCGAAATATGGGCAAAAAGAGAAAATTCAAATATTTCAGATACTTTTATGTTTATTTTTTCGTTATTTTGTTGCAAAATATGGGCAAAAAGAGAAAATTCAAATATTTCAGATACTTTTATGTTTTTTTTTCTTTTTTTGTTGCGAAATATGGACAAAAACGGAAAATTCAAATATTTCAGATACTTTTATTTTTTTTTTTTGGATATTTAGTTGCGAAATTTGGACAAAAACAGAAAACTCAAATATATCAGAGAATTTGCTGTTTTTTTTCGTTATTTTGTTGCGAAATATGGATTAAAACAGAAAAATCTAATAATTCAGATTCTTTTTGTTTTTTTTCGATATTTAGTTGCGAAATATGCACAAAAACAGAAAACTCAAATATTTCAGATACTTTTATGTTTATTTTTTCGTTATTTTGTTGCAAAATATGGGCAAAAAGAGAAAATTCAAATATTTCAGATAGTTTTTTGTTTTTTTCGTTATTTTGTTGCGAAATATGGGAAATATGGACAAAAACAATAAACTTAAATATTTCAGAGAATTTGTTGTTTTTTTCCGTTATTTTGTTGCGAAATATGGACAAAACCAGAAAACTCAAATATTTCAGATACTTTTTTTCGTTATTTTGTTGCGAAATATGGACAAAAACAGAAAACTATTTTGTTGCGAAATAGGGACAAAAACAGAAAACTCAAATATTTCAGATTCTTTCTGTTTCTTTGTTCGATATTTAGTTGCGAAATATGGACAAAAACGGAAAATTCAAATATTTCAGATACTTTTATGTTTTTCTTCGTTAGTTTGTTGCGAAATATGAACAAAAACAGAAAACTCAAATATTTCAGGGTCTTTTTGTTTTTTTTCAATATTTAGTTGCGAAATATGGACAAAAACAGAAAGCACAAATATTTCAGATACTTTTATGTTTATTTTCGTTATTTCGTTGCGTACTATGGACACAAACAGAAAACTCAAAAATTTCAGATACTTTTTGTTTTTTTTTTCGATATTTATTTGCGAAATTTGTACAAAAACAGAAAACTCAAATATTTCAGAGAATTAGTTGTTTTTTTTCGTAATTTTGTTGCGAAATATGGATTAAAACAGAAAAATCAAATAATTCAGATTCTTTTTGTTTTTTTCGATATTTAGTTGCAAAATATGCGCAAAAACAGAAACTCAAATATTTCAGATACTTTTATATTTATTTTTTCGTTATTTTGTTGCAAAATATGGGAAAAAGAGAAAATTCAAATGTTTCAGATAGTTTTTTTTTTCGATATTTTGTTGCGAAATATGGACAAAAACAGAAAACTCAAATATTTCAGATACTTTTATGTTGTTTTTTCGTTAGTTTGTTGCGAAATATGAACAAAAACAGAAAATTCAAATATTTCAGAGAATTTGTTGTTTTTTTCCGTTATTTTGTTGCGAAATATGGACAAACACAGAAAACTAAAATATTTCAGATACTTTTTTGCTTTTTTTATTATTAATTTGTTGCGAATATGGACAAAAAATGAAAACTCAAATATTTCAGATACTTTGTGGTTTATTTTCGTTATTTTGTTGCGAAATATGGACACTAACAGAAAACTCAAAAATTTCAGATACTTTTTGTTTTTTTTCTATATTTAGTTGCGAAATTTGGACAAAAAAAGAAAACTCAAATACTTCAGATATTTTATTGTTTTTTTTTGGTTATTTTGTTGGGAAATATGGACAAAAACAGAAAACTCAAATATTGCAGAGAATTTTTTGTTTTTTTTCCGTTATTTTGTTGCGAAATATGGACAAAAAATGAAAACACAAATATTTCAGATACTTTCTTGTTATTTTTTCGTTATTTGGTTGCGAAATATGGACAAAAAATAAAAACTCAAATATTTCAGAATTTTTTTGGTTTTTTTTTTCGTTATTTTGTTGGGAAATATGGACAAAAACAAAAAACTCAAATATTTCAGAGAATTTGTTGTTTTTTTTGTTATGTTGTTGCGAAATATGGACAAAACCGGAAAACTCAAATATATCAGATACTTTGGTCTTTCTTATTTTATTGCGAAATATGGACAAAAACATAAAGCTCAAATATTTCAGATACTTTTATGTTTTTATTCGTTATTTAGTTGCGAAATATGAACAAAAACAGAAAACTCAAATATTTCAGAGAATTTGTTGTTTTTTTCTGTTATTTTGTTGCGAAATATAGCCACAAAAAGAAAACTCAAATATTTCAGATACTTAGTTGTTATTTTTCCGTTATTTTGTTGCGAAATATGGACAAAAAATGAATACTCAAATATTTCAGATACTTTGTCGTTTTTTTTCGTTATTCTGTTCCGAAATATGGACAAAAACAGAATACTCAAATATTTCAGAGAATTTGTTGTTTTTTCCGTTATTTTGTTGCGAAATATGGCCACAAACAGAAAGCTCAAATATTTCAGATACTTTGTTGTTATTTTTCCGTTATTTTGTCGCAAAATATGGACAAAAAATTAAAACTCAAATATTTCAGATGTTGTTTTGTTTTCGTTATTTTGTTGCGAAATATGGACAACAACAAAAAACTCAAATATTTCAGAGAATTTGTTGTTTTTTTTCGTTATTTTGTTGCGAAATATGGACAAAAACAGATAACTGAAATATTTCAAATAGTTTTTTGTTTTTTTCCGTTATTTCAGAAAGTTTTTTGTTTTTTTCGTTATTTTGTTCCGAAATATGGACAACAACAGAAAACTAAAATATTTCAAATACTTTTTTGTTTGTTTGTTTCCTTATTTTGTTGGAAATTTTGGACGAAAACAGAAAACTCAAATATTTGAGATAGTGTTTCGTTTTTTTCGATATTTAGTTGCGAAATATGGACAAAAACAGAAAACTCAAATATTTCAGATACTTTGTATTTTTTTTTTGTTATTTTGTTTCGAAATATGGACACAAACAGAAAATTCAAATATTTCAGATACTTTATTGTATTTTTTCGTTATTTTGTTGCAAAATTTGGACAACAACAGAAAACTAAAATATTTCATATACTTTTTGGTTTGTTTTTTCCCTTGTTTTGTTGGGAAATATGGACAAAATAAGAAAACTCAAATATTTCAGATTTTTTTTGTTTTTTTTCGTTATTTTGTTGCGAAATATGGACAAAAACAGACAACTGAAATATTTCAGATAGTTTTTTGTTTTTTTTCGTTATTTTGTTCCGAAATATGGACAACAACAGAAAACTAAAATATTTCATATACTTTTTTGTTTGTTTGTTTCCTTATTTTGTTGGGAATTTTGGACGAAAACAGAAAACTCAAATATTTGAGATAGTGTTTTGTTTTTTTCGATATTTAGTTGCGAAATATGGACAAAAACAGAAAACTCAAATATTTCAGATACTTTGTGTTTTTTTATTGTTATTTTGTTTCGAAATATGGACACAAACAGAAAATTCAAATATTTCAGATACTTTAGTGTATTTTTTCGTTATTTTGTTGCAAAATTTGGACAACAACAGAAAACTAAAATATTTCATATACTTTTTTGTTTGTTTTTTCCCTTGTTTTGTTGGGAAATATGGACAAAATAAGAAAACACAAATATTTCAGATTTTTTATGTTGTTTTTTCGTTATTTTGTTGGGAAATATGGACAACAAAAAACTGAAATATTTCAGAGAATTTGTTGTTTTTTCCCGTTATTTTGTTGCGAAATATGGAAAAAACTAGAAAACTCAAATATTTTAGACACTTTTTTGTCGTTATTTTGTATCGAAATATGGACAAACACAGAAAGCTCACATATTTCAGATACTTTTATATTTTTTTCGTTATTTTCTTGCGAAATATGGACAAAAAATTAAAACTCAAATATTTCATATACTTTTTCCCTTTTTTTCGTTATTTTGTTGCAAAATATATACAAAAACTCAAATATTTCAGATAGTGTTTTGTTTTTTTTTTTCGTTATTTTGTTGCGAAATATGGATAAAAACAGGAAAGTCAAATATTTCAGATAATTTTTTGTTATTTTTTCGTTATTTTGTTGCAAAATTTGGACAACAACAGAAAACTAAAATATTTCAGATACTTTTTTGTTTGTCTTTTTCCTTATTTTGTTGGGAAATATGGACAAAATAAGAAAACTCAAATATTTCAGATACTTTAATGTGGACAAAACCAGAAAACTCAGATTCTTTTTGTTTTTTTTTCGATGTTTAGTTGCGAATAATGGACAAAAACAGAAAACTCAAATATTGCAGATAGTTTTTTGTTTTTTTTTTTCATTATTTTGTTGCCAAATGTGGACAAAAACAGAAAGCTTAAATAATTCAGATTCTTTTTGTTTTTTTTTCGATGTTTAGTTGCGAATAATGGACAAAAACAGAAAACTCAAATATTTCAGATAATTTTTTGTTTTTTTTTCATTATATTGTTGCCAAATGTGGACAAAACCAGAAAACTGAAATATTTCAGATACTTTTTTTTCGTTTTTTGTTGCGAAATATGGACAAAAACAGAAAGCTCAAATATTTCAGATACTTTTGTGCTTTTTTTCGTTATTTTGTTGCGAAATATGGGCAAAAAATGAAAAATAATATATTTCACATACTTTTTCGTTTCGTTTTCGTTATTTTATAGAGAAATATGGAGAAAAACAGAAAACTCAAATATTTCAGATTCTTTTTGTTTTTTTTCGATGTTTAGTTGCGAAATATGGACAAAAGCAGAAAACTCAAATATTTCAAATACTTTTTTGTTTTTTTTTCGTATATTATTGCGAAATATGGACAAAAAAAACTCAAATATTTCAGATATTTTTTTGTTTCTTTTTTCGTTATTTTGTTGGGAAATATGGACAAAAACAGAAAAGTCAAATATTTTAGAGAATTTGTTTTTGTTTCCGTTATTTTGTTGCGCAATATGGACAAAACCCGAAAACTCAAATATATCTGATACTTTTTGTTTTGTTATTTTTTTGCGAAATATGGACAAAAACAAAAGCTCAAATATTTCAGATATTTTTATGTTTTTTTTCGTTATTTTGTTGCGAAATATAGACAAAACCAGAAAACTCAAATATTTCAGATACTTTTTTTTTCGTTTTTTGTTGCGAAATATGGACAAAAACAGAAAACTCAAATATTTCAGATACTTTAATGTTGTTTTCGTTATTTTGTTGCGAAATATGGGCAAAAAATGAAAACTAAAATATTTCACAAATTTTTCGTTTCTTTTTCGTTATTTTATTGCGAAATATGGAGAAAAACAGAAAACTCAAATATTTCAGATTCTTTTTGTTTTTTTTGATGTTTAGTTGCGAAATATGGACAAAAGCAGAAAACTCAAATATTTCAGATACTTTTTTTTTTCGTATATTATTGCGAAATATGGACAAAAAAAACTCAAATTTTGCAGATATTTTTTTGTTTCTTTTTTCGTTATTTTGTTGGGAAATATGGACAAAACAGAAAAGTCAAATATTTTAGAGAATTTGTTTTTTTTCCCGTTCTTTTGTTACGAAATATGGACAAAACCCGAAAACTCAAATATTTCTGATACTTTTTGTTTTGTTATTTTGTTGCGAAATATGGACAAAAACAAAAGCTCAAATATTTCAGATATTTTTATGTTTTTTCGTTATTTTGTTGCGAAATATAGGCAAAAGCAGAAAACTCAAATATTTCAGATACTTTTTTGTTTTTTTTTTCGTTATGTTGTTCCGAAATATGGACAAAAATGGAAAACTCAAATATTTCAGATACTTTCTTGTTATTTTTCCGATATTTTGTTGCGAAATATGGACAAAAACAGAAAACTCAAATATTTCAGATACTTTGTCGTTTTTTTTTCGTTTTTTTGTTGCGAAATATGGGCAAAAGAAAAAACTCAAAATATTCAGATTCTTTTTGTTTTTTTCAATATTTAGTTGCGAAATATGGACAGAAACAGAAAACTAAAATATTTCAGATACTTTTTTGTTTCATATTTTCCTTATTTTGTTGAAAAATATGGGCAAAAGTAGAAAACTCAAATATTTCAGATATTTTTTTTTTTTTTTTTCGTTATTTTGTTGGGAAATATAGACAAAAACAGAAAACTCAAATATTGCAGAGACTTTGTTGTTTTTTTCCGTTATTTTGTTGCGTATTGTGGACAAAAACAGAAAACTCAAATATTTCGGAGACTTTGTTGTTTTTTTTTCGTTATTTTGTTGCGAAATATGGACAAAACCAGAAAACTCAAATATTTCAGATACTTTTATGTGTTTTTTCGTTATTTTGTTGCGCAATATGGGCAAAAAATGAAAACTACAATATTTCACATACTTTTTTTTTCGTTATTTTGTTCCGAAATATAGACAAAAGCAGAAAACTCAAATATTTCAAATAATTTTTTATTTATTTTTTTCGTTATATTATTGCGAAATATGGACACAAAAAAACTCAAATTATTCAGATATTTTTTGTTTTTTTCCGTCATTTTGTTGCCAAATATGGACAAAACCCGAAAAATCAAATATTTCAGATAATTTTTGTTTTGTTATTTGGTTGCGAATATGGACAAAAACAAAAAGCTCAAATATTTCAGATAGTTTTTTTTTTTCATTGTTTTGTTGTGAAATAGGGACAAAAACAGAAAACTTAAATATTTCAGATACGTTTATGTTTTTTTTTTCATTATTTTGTTGAGAAATATGGACAAAAGTAGAAAACTCAATTATTTCAGATATTTTTTTGTTTTTTTTCGTTATTTTGTTGGGAAATATAGACAAAAACAGAGAACTCAAATATTTCAGAGACTTTGTTGTTTTTTTCCGTTATTTTGTTGCGAAATATGGACAAAACCAGAAAACTCAAATATTTCAGATACTTTTATGTTTTTTTTCGTTATTTTGTTGCGAAATATGGGCAAAAAATTAAAATTAAAATATTTCAAATACTGTTTTTTTCGTTATTTTGTTGCGAAATATTCACAAAAACAGAAAGCTCAAATATTTCAGATACGTTTATGTTTTTTTTCCTTATTTTGTTGAGCAATATGGACAAAAGTAGAAAACTCAAATATTTCAGATATTTTTTTGTTTTTTTTCGTTATTTTGTTGGGAAATATAGACAAAAACAGAAAACTCAAATATTGCAGAGACTTTGTTGTTTTTTTTTCGTTATTTTGTTGCAAAATATGGACAAAAACAGAAAACTAAAATATTGCAGATACTTTAATGTTTGTTTTCGTTATTTTATTGCGAAATATGGGCAAAAAATGCAAACTGAAATATTTCACATACTTTTTTTTTTCGTTATTTTGTTGCGAAATATAGACAAAAACAGAAAACTAAAATATTTCAGATACTCTTTTGTTTGTTTTTTTCAGTATTTTGTTGAGAAATATGGACAAAAGTAGAAAACTGAAATATTTCAGATATTTTTTTGTTTTTTTTTCGTTATTTTGTTGGGAAATATAGACAAAAATTAAAAACTAAAATATTTCAGATACTTTTTTGTTTGTTTTTTTCCTTATTTTGTTGAGAAATATGGACAAAAGTAGAAAACTCAAATATTTCAGATATTTTTTTGTTTTTTTTTTCGTTATTTTGTTGCGAAATATAGACAAAAACAGAAAACTAAAATATTTCAGATACTTTTGTGTTTGTTTTTTTCCTTATTTTGTTGAGAAATATGGACAAAAGTAGAAAACTGAAATATTTTAGATATTTTTTTTTTTTTTTTTTGTTATTTTGTTGGGAAATAAAGACAAAAACAGAAAACTCAAATATTTCAAAGACTGTGTTTTTTTCCGTTATTTTGTTGCGAAATATGGACAAAACCAGAAAACTCAAATATTTCAGATACTTTTATGTTTTTTTTCGTTATTTTGTTGCGAAATATGGGCAAAAAATTAAAACTAAAATATTTCACATACTTTTTTTTTAGTTATTTTGTTGCGAAATATAGACAAAAACAGAAAACTAAAATATTTCAGATACTTTTTTGTTTGTTTTTTTCCTTATTTTGTTGAGAAATATAGACAAAAGTAGAAAACTCAAATATTTCAGATATTTTTATGTTTTTTTTTTGTTATTTTGTTGGGAAATATGGACAAAAGCAGAAAACTCAAATATTTCAGATATTTTTTTGTTTTTTTTTTCGTTATTTTGTTGGGAAATATAGACAAAAACAGAAAACTCAAATATTTCAGAGACTTTGTTTTTTTTCCCCGTTATTTTGTTGCGAAATATGTTCAAAAAAATGAAAACTAAAATATTTCACATACTTTTTTTTCGTTATTTTGTTGCGAATAATAGACAAGAATAGAAAACTAAAATATTTAAGATACTTTTTTGTATTTTTCCGTTATTTTGTTGCCAAATGTGGACAAAAACAGAAAGCTCAAATTTTTCAGATACTTTTTTGTTTTTTTTTCGTTATTTTGTTGCGAAATATGGACAAAAACCGAAAACTAAAATATTTCAGATATTTTTTTTTGTTTTTTTTTTCGTTATTTTGTTGGGAAATATGGACAAAAACAGAAAACTCAAATATTTCAGAGACTTTGTTGTTTTTTTTTCGTTATTTTGTTGCGAAATATGGACAAAACCAGAAAACTCAAATATTTCAGATACTTTTATATTTTTTTTCGTTATTTTGTTGCGAAATATGGGCAAAAAATGAAAACTAAAATATTTCACATACTTTTTTTTCGTTATTTTGTTGCGAAATATAGACAAAAACAGAAAACTAAAATATTTCAGTTACTTTTTTGTTTGTTTTTTTTCTTATTTTGTTGAGAAATATGGACAAAAGTAGAAAACTCAAATATTTCAAATATTTTTTTGTTTTTTTTTTCGTTATTTTGTTGGGAAATATAGACAAAAACAGAAAACTCAAATATTTCAGAGACTTTATTTTTTTTTCCGTTATTTTGTTGCGAAATATGGACAAAACCAGAAAACTCACATATTTCAGATACTTTTATGGTTTTTTTCGTTATTTTGTTGCAAAATATGGACAAAAAATGAAAACTAAAATATTCCACATAATTTTTTTTTCGTTATTTTGTTGCGAAATATAGACAAAAACTGAAAACTAAAATATTTCAGATACTTTTTTGTTTGTTTTTTTCCTTATTTTCTTGAGAAATATGGACAAAAGTAGAAAACTCAAATATTTCAGATATTTTTTTGTTTTTTTTTTCGTTATTTTGTTGGGAAATATGGACAAAAGCAGAAAACTCAAATATTTCAGATATTTTTTTGTTTTTTTTTCTTTATTTTTGTTGCGAAATATAGACAAAAACAGAAAACTAAAATATTTCAGATACTTTTTTGTTTGTTTTTTTTCTTATTTTGTTGAGAAATATGGACAAAAGTAGAAAACTCAAATATTTCAGATATTTTTTTGTTTTTTTTTTTTCGTTATTTTGTTGCGAAATATAGACAAAAACAGAAAACTGAAATATTTCAGTTACTTTTTTGTTGGTTTTTTTCCTTATTTTGTTGAGAAATATGGACAAAAGTAGAAAACTCAAATATTTCAGATATTTTTTTATTTTGTTTTCGTTATTTTGTTGGGAAATATAGACAAAAACAGAAAACTCAAATATTTCAGGGACTTTGTTTTTTTTCCGTTATTTTGTTGCAAAATATGGACAAAATTAGAAAACTCAAATATTTCAGATACTTTTATGTTTTTTTCCGTTATTTTGTTGCGAAATATGTACAAAAAATAAAAACTAAAATATTTCACTTCTTTTTTTTTTCATTATTTTGTTGCGAAATATGGTCAAAAACAGAAAACTAAAATATTTCACATACTTTTTTGTTTTTTTTTTCTTATTTTGTTGAGAAATATGGACAAAAGTAGAAAACTCAAATATTTCAGATATTTTTTTGTTTTTTTTTTCGTTATTTTGTTGGGAAATATGGACAAAAGCAGAAAACTCAAATATTTCAGATATTTTTTTGTTTTTTTTTCTTTATTTTTGTTGCGAAATATAGACAAAAACAGAAAACTAAAATATTTCACAAACTTTTTTGTTTGTTTTTTCCTTATTTTGTTGAGAAATATGGACAAAAGTAGAAAACTCAAATATTTCAGATATTTTTTTGTTTTTTTTTTTCGTTATTTTGTTCGGAAATATAGACAAAAACAGAAAACTCAAATATTTCAAAGACTTTGTTGTTTTTTCCGTTATTTTGTTGCAAAATATGGACAAAATTAGAAAACTCAAATATTTCAGATACTTTTATGTTTTTTTCCGTTATTTTGTTGCGAAATATGTACAAAAAATATAAACTAAAATATTTCACTTCTTTTTTTTTCATTATTTTGTTGCGAAATATGGACAAAAACAGAAAACTAAAATATTTCACATACTTTTTTGTTTTTTTTTTCTTATTTTGTTGAGAAATATGGACAAAAGTAGAAAACTCAAATATTTCAGATATTTTTTTGTTTTTTTTTCGTTATTTTGTTGGGAAATGTAGACAAAAACAGAAAAATCAAATATTTCAGATACTTTTATGTTTTTTTTTCGTTATTTTGTTGCGAAATATGGGCAAAAGATTAAATATTTCACATACTTTTTTTTTTTCGTTATTTTGTTGCACAATATGTAGAAAAACAGAAAACTCAAATAATTCAGGTTCTTTTTGTTTTTTTTTCGATGTTTAGTTGCGAAATATGGACAAAAACAAAAAACTCAAATATTTCAGATAGTTTTTTGTTTTTTTTTCATTATTTTGTTGCCAAATGTGGACAAAAACAGAGAGCTCAAATTTTTCAGATCCTTTTTGTTTTTTTTTGGTTATTTTGTTGCGAAATATGGACAAAAACAGAAAGCTCAAATATTTCAGATACTTTTATGTTTTTTTTCGTTAGTTTGTTGCGAAATATGGGCAAAAAATGAAAACTAAAATATTTCACATACTTTTTCGTTATTTTATAGCGAAATATGGACAAAAAGAAAAAACTCAAATATTTCAGATTCTTTTTGGTTTTTTTCATTATTTTATTGCCAAATGTGGACAAAAACAGAAAGCTCAAATTTTTCAGATACTTTTTTGCTTTTTTTTTTCGTTATTTTGTGGCGAAATATGAATGGGCAAAAAAAAAAAACGCAAAAATTTCAGATTCTTTTTGTTTTTTTCAATATTTAGTTGCGAAATATATTTCCCAACTAAAAAAAACAAAAAAAAAAACAAAAACCTAAAATATTTCAGACAAAAACAAAAACCTAAAATATTTCAGATATTTTTTTGTTTTTATTACGTTATTTTGTTGCGAAATGTGGACAAAAACAGAAAACTCAAATATTTCAGATACTTTTTTGTTTTTTTTTTTCATTATTTTGTTGCCAAATGTGCACAAAAACAGAAAGCTCAAATTGTTAAGATACTTTTTCGTTTTTTTTTCGTTATTTTGTTGCGAAATATGAATGGGCAAAAGAAAAAAACGCAAAAATTTCAGATTCTTTTTGTTTTTTTCAATATTTAGTTGCGAAATATTGACAAAAACAGAAAACTAAAATATTTCAGATAGTTTTTTGTTTTTTTTCATTATTTTGTTGCCAAATGTGGACAAAAACAGAAAGCTCAAATTTTTCAGATACTTTTTTGCTTTTTTTTCGTTATTTTGTTGCGAAATATGAATGAGCAAAAGAAAAAAACGCAAAAATGTCAGATTCTTTTTTTTTTTTCAATATTTAGCTGCGAAATATTGACAAAAACAAAAAACTAAAATATTTCAGATATTTTTTTGTTTTTATTACGTTATTTTGTTGCGAAATGTGGACAAAAACAGAAATTTCAAATATTTCAGAGACTTTGTTGTTTTTGTTTCGCTATTTTGTTGCGATATATGGACAAAACCAGAAAACTCAAATATTTCAGATATTTTTTTGTTTTTTTCCGTTATTTTGTTGCGAAATATGGGCAAAAAATGAAAACTAAAATATTTCAGATACTTTAATTTTTTTTTTTCGTTATTTTGTTGCGAAATATAGACAGAAACAGAAAACTAAAATATTTCAGATACTTTTTTGTTTGTTTTTTTCTTTATTTTGTTGAGAAATATGGACAAAAGTAGAAAACTCAAATATTTCAGATATTTTTTTGTTTTTTTTCTTTCGTTATTTTGTTGGGAAATATAGACAAAAATTAAAAACTAAAATATTTCAGATACTTTTTTGTTTGTTTTTTCCTTATTTTGTTGAGAAATATGGACAAAAGTAGAAAACTCAAATATTTAAGATATTTTTTTGTTTTTTTTTTTTTTCGTTATTTTATTGCGAAATATAGACAAAAACATAAAACTAAAATATTTCAGATACTTTTGTGTTTGTTTTTTTCCTTATTTTGTTGAGAAATATGGACAAAAGTAGAAAACTGAAATATTTTAGATATTTTTTTTTTTTTTTTTTTCGTTATTTTGTTGGGAAATAAAGACAAAAACAGAAAACTCAAATATTTCAAAGACTGTGTTTTTTTCCGTTATTTTGTTGCGAAATATGGACAAAACCAGAAAACTCAAATATTTCAGATACTTTTATGTTTTTTTCGTTATTTTGTTGCGAAATATGGGCAAAAAATTAAAACTAAAATATTTCACATACTTTTTTTTTAGTTATTTTGTTGCGAAATATAGACAAAAACAGAAAACTAAAATATTTCAGATACTTTTTTGTTTGTTTTTTTCCTTATTTTGTTGAGAAATATAGACAAAAGTAGAAAACTCAAATATTTCAGATATTTTTATGTTTTTTTTTTGTTATTTTGTTGGGAAATATGGACAAAAGCAGAAAACTCAAATATTTCAGATATTTTTTTGTTTTTTTTTTCGTTATTTTGTTGGGAAATATAGACAAAAACAGAAAACTCAAATATTTCAGAGACTTTGTTTTTTTTCCCGTTATTTTGTTGCGAAATATGTGCAAAAAATGAAAACTAAAATATTTCACATACTTTTTTTTCGTTATTTTGTTGCGAATAATAGACAAGAATAGAAAACTAAAATATTTAAGATACTTTTTTGTATTTTTCCGTTATTTTGTTGCCAAATGTGGACAAAAACAGAAAGCTCAAATTTTTCAGATACTTTTTTGTTTTTTTTTCGTTATTTTGTTGCGAAATATGGACAAAAACCGAAAACTAAAATATTTCAGATATTTTTTTTTGTTTTTTTTTTCGTTATTTTGTTGGGAAATATGGACAAAAACAGAAAACTCAAATATTTCAGAGACTTTGTTGTTTTTTTTTCGTTATTTTGTTGCGAAATATGGACAAAACCAGAAAACTCAAATATTTCAGATACTTTTATATTTTTTTTCGTTATTTTGTTGCGAAATATGGGCAAAAAATGAAAACTAAAATATTTCACATACTTTTTTTTCGTTATTTTGTTGCGAAATATAGACAAAAACAGAAAACTAAAATATTTCAGTTACTTTTTTGTTTGTTTTTTTTCTTATTTTGTTGAGAAATATGGACAAAAGTAGAAAACTCAAATATTTCAAATATTTTTTTGTTTTTTTTTTCGTTATTTTGTTGGGAAATATAGACAAAAACAGAAAACTCAAATATTTCAGAGACTTTATTTTTTTTTCCGTTATTTTGTTGCGAAATATGGACATAACCAGAAAACTCAAATATTTCAGATACTTTTATGTTTTTTTTCGTTATTTTGTTGCAAAATATGGACAAAAAATGAAAACTAAAATATTCCACATAATTTTTTTTTCGTTATTTTGTTGCGAAATATAGACAAAAACTGAAAACTAAAATATTTCAGATACTTTTTTGTTTGTTTTTTTCCTTATTTTGTTGAGAAATATGGACAAAAGTAGAAAACTCAAATATTTCAGATATTTTTTTGTTTTTTTTTTCGTTATTTTGTTGGGAAATATGGACAAAAACAAAAAACTCAAAAATATTTCAGATACTTTTTTGTTTGTTTTTTTTCTTATTTTGTTGAGAAATATGGACAAAAGTAGAAAACTCAAATATTTCAGATATTTGTTTATTTTTTTTTTGTTATTTTGTTGCGAAATATAGACAAAAACAAAAAAGTATCTGAAATATTTCAGTTACTTTTTTGTTGGTTTTTTTCCTTATTTTGTTGAGAAATATGGACAAAAGTAGAAAACTCAAATATTTCAGATATTTTTTTATTTTGTTTTCGTTATTATGTTGGGAAATATAGACAAAAACAGAAAACTCAAATATTTCAGGGACTTTGTTTTTTTTCCGTTATTTTGTTGCGAAATATGGACAAAATCAGAAAACTCAAATATTTCAGATACTTTTATGTTTTTTTTCGTTATTTTGTTGCGAAATATGGGCAAAAACAGAAAACTAAAATATTTCACAAACTTTTTTGTTTGTTTTTTCCTTATTTTGTTGAGAAATATGGACAAAAGTAGAAAACTCAAATATTTCAGATATTTTTTTGTTTTTTTTTTCGTTATTTTGTTGGGAAATATAGACAAAATCAGAAAACTCAAATATTTCGAAGACTTTGTTGTTTTTCCGTTATTTTGTTGCAAAATATGGACAAAATTAGAAAACTCAAATATTTCAGATACTTTTATGTTTTTTTCCGTTATTTTGTTGCGAAATATGTACAAAAAATATAAACTAAAATATTTCACTTCTTTTTTTTTTCATTATTTTGTTGCGAAATATGGACAAAAACAGAAAACTAAAATATTTCACATACTTTTTTGTTTTTTTTTTCTTATTTTGTTGAGAAATATGGACAAAAGTAGAAAACTCAAATATTTCAGATATTTTTTTGTTTTTTTTTCGTTATTTTGTTGGGAAATGTAGACAAAAACAGAAAAATCAAATATTTCAGATACTTTTATGTTTTTTTTTCGTTATTTTGTTGCGAAATATGGGCAAAAGATTAAATATTTCACATACTTTTTTTTTTTTCGTTATTTTGTTGCACAATATGTAGAAAAACAGAAAACTCAAATAATTCAGGTTCTTTTTGTTTTTTTTTCGATGTTTAGTTGCGAAATATGGACAAAAACAAAAAACTCAAATATTTCAGATAGTTTTTTGTTTTTTTTTCATTATTTTGTTGCCAAATGTGGACAAAAACAGAGAGCTCAAATTTTTCAGATCCTTTTTTGTTTTTTTTGGTTATTTTGTTGCGAAATATGGACAAAAACAGAAAGCTCAAATATTTCAGATACTTTTATGTTTTTTTTCGTTAGTTTGTTGCGAAATATGGGCAAAAAATGAAAACTAAAATATTTCACATACTTTTTCGTTATTTTATAGCGAAATATGGACAAAAACAGAAAACTCAAATATTTCAGATTCTTTTTGTTTTTTTTCGATGTTTAGTTGCGAAATATGGACAAAAGCAGAAAACTAAAATATTTCAGATACTTCTTTGTTTTTTTTCCTATATTATTGCGAAATATGGACAAAAAAAACTCTAATATTTCAGATATTTTTTTGTTTCTTTTTTCGTTATTTTGTTGGGAAATATGGACAAAAACAGAAAAGTCAAATATTTTAGAGAATTTGTTTTTTTTCCGTTATTTTGTTGCAAAATATTTACAAAACCGGAAAACTCAAATATTTCTGATACTTTTTGTTTTGTTATTTTTTTGCGAAATATGGACAAAAACAAAAGCTCAAATATTTCAGATATTTTTATGTTTTTTTTCGTTATTTTGTTGCGAAATATAGACAAAACCAGAAAACTCAAATATTTCAGATACCTTTTTTTTCGTTTTTTGTTGCGAAATATGGACAAAAACAGAAAACTCAAATATTTCAGATAGCTTTTTGTTTTTTTTTCATTATTTTATTGCCAAATGTGGACAAAAACAGAAAGCTCAAATTTTTCAGATACTTTTTTGCTTTTTTTTTTCGTTATTTTGTGGCGAAATATGAATGGGCAAAAAAAAAAACGCAAAAATTTCAGATTCTTTTTGTTTTTTTCAATATTTAGTTGCGAAGTATATTTCCCAACAAAATAACGAAAGAAAAAAAAAAAAACAAAACAAAAAACAAAAACCTAAAATATTTCAGACAAAAACAAAACCTAAAATATTTCAGATATTTTTTTGTTTTTATTACGTTATTTTGTTGCGAAATGTGGACAAAAACAGAAAACTCAAATATTTCAGATACTTTTTTGTTTTTTTTTTTCATTATTTTGTTGCCAAATATGCACAAAAACAGAAAGCTCAAATTGTTAAGATACTTTTTCGTTTTTTTTTCGTTATTTTGTTGCGAAATATGAATGGGCAAAAGAAAAAAACGCAAAAATTTCAGATTCTTTTTGTTTTTTTCAATATTTAGTTGCGAAATATTGACAAAAACAGAAAACTAAAATATTTCAGATAGTTTTTTTGTTTTTTTTCATTATTTTGTTGCCAAATGTGGACAAAAACAGAAAGCTCAAATTTTTCAGATACTTTTTTGTTTTTTTTTTCATTATTTTGTTGCCAAATATGCACAAAAACAGAAAGCTCAAATTGTTAAGATACTTTTTCGTTTTTTTTTCGTTATTTTGTTGCGAAATATGAATGGGCAAAAGAAAAAAAACGCAAAAATGTCAGATTCTTTTTTTTTTTTTAATATTTAGCTGCGAAATATTGACAAAAACAAAAAACTAAAATATTTCAGATATTTTTTTGTTTTTATTACGTTATTTTGTTGCGAAATGTGGACAAAAACAGAAATTTCAAATATTTCAGAGACTTTGTTGTTTTTGTTTCGTTATTTTGTTGCGATATATGGACAAAACCAGAAAACTCAAATATTTCAGATACTTTTATGTTTTTTTTCGTTATTTTGTTGCGAAATATGGGCAAAAAATGAAAACTAAAATATTTCACATACTTTTTTTTCGTTATTTTGTTGCGAAATATAGACAGAAACAGAAAACTAAAATATTTCAGATACTTTTTTGTTTGTTTTTTTCCTTATTTTGTTGAGAAATATGGACAAAAGTAGAAAACTCAAATATTTCAGATATTTTTTTGTTTTTTTTCTTTCGTTATTTTGTTGGGAAATATAGACAAAAATTAAAAACTAAAATATTTCAGATACTTTTTTGTTTGTTTTTTCCTTATTTTGTTGAGAAATATGGACAAAAGTAGAAAACTCAAATATTTAAGATATTTTTTTGTTTTTTTTTTTCGTTATTTTATTGCGAAATATAGACAAAAACATAAAACTAAAATATTTCAGATACTTTTTTGTTTGTTTTTTTCTTTATTTTGTTGAGAAATATGGACAAAAGTAGAAAAATCAAATATTTCAGATTTTTTTTTTTTGTTTTTTTTTTTTCGTTATTTTGTTGCGAAATATAGACAAAAACAGAAAACTAAAATATTTAAGATACTTTTTTGTTTGTTTTTTTCCTTATTTAGTTGAGAATTATGGACAAAAGTAGAAAACTCAAATATTTCAGATATTTTTTTGTTTTTTTTTTCGTTATTTTGTTGGGAAATATGGACAAAACACGAAAACTCAAATATTTCTGATACTTTTTGTTTTGTTATTTTTTTGCGAAATATGGAAAAAAACAAAAGCTCAAATATTTCAGATATTTTTATGTTTTTTTTTCGTTATTTTGTTGCGAAATATAGACAAAAACAGAAAACTCAAATATTTCAGAGACTTTGTTTTTTTTCCGTTATTTTGTTGCGAAATATGGACAAAACCCGAAAACTCAAATATTTCTGATACTTTTTGTTTTGTTATGTTTTTGCGAAATATGGACAAAAACAAAAGCTCAAATATTTCAGATATTTTTATGTTTTTTTTTCGTTATTTTGTTGCGAAATATAGACAAAACCAGAAAACTCAAATATTTCAGATACTTTTTTTCGTTTTTTGTTGCGAAATATGGACAAAAACAGAAAACTAAAATATTTCAGATATTTTTTTGTTTTTTTTTTTCGTTATTTTGTTGGGAAATATGGACAAAAACAGAAAACTCGATTATTTCAGAGACTTTGTTGTTAAGCTATGTGAAATATTTGAGTTTTCTGAAAACCAGAAAACTCAAATATTTCAAATAGCTTTTTGTTTTTTTTTCATTATTTTGTAGCCAATTGTGGACAAAAACAGAAAGCTCAAATTTTTCACACACTTTTTTGTGGACAAAAAAAGAAAACTAAAATATTTCAGATATTTTTTTGTTTTTTTTTCGTTATTTTGTTGGGAGATATGGACAAAAACCGAAAACTCAAATATTTCAGATACTTTGTTGTTTTTTTTCGTTATTTTGTTGCGAAATATGGAGAAAACCAGAAAACTCAACTATTTCAGAGACTTTATTTTTTTTTCCGTTATTTTTCTGCGCAATATGGGCAAAAAATGAAAACTAAAATATTTCACATACTTTTTTCTTGATTTTGTTGCGAAATATAGACAAAAACAGAAAACTAAAATATTTCAGATACTTTTTTGTTTGTTTGTTTCCTTATTTTGTTTAGAAATATGGACAAAAGTAGAAAACTCAAATATTTCAGATATTTTTTTGTTTTTTTTTCGTTATTTTGTTGGGAAATGTAGACAAAAACAGAAAAATCAAATATTTCAGATACTTTTATGTTTTTTTTGTTATTTTGTTGCGAAATATGGGTAAAAAATTAAATATTTCACATACTTTTTCTTTTTTTTCGTTATTTTGTTGCGAAATATGTAGAAAAACAGAAAACTCAAATAATTCAGATTCTTTTTGTTTTTTTTCGATGTTTAGTTGCGAAATATGGACAAAAACAGAAAACTCAAATATTTCAGATAGTTTTTTGGTTTTTTTCATTATTTTGTTGCCAAATGTGGACAAAAACAGAGAACTCAAATTTTTCAGATACTTTTTTGTTTTTTTTTGGTTATTTTGTTGCGAAATATGGACAAAAACAGAAAGCTCAAATATTTCAGATACTTTTATGTTTTTTTTCGTTAGTTTGTTGCGAAATATGGGCAAAAAATGAAAACTAAAATATTTCACATACTTTTTCGTTATTTTATAGCGAAATATGGACAAAAAGAGAAAACTCAAATATTTCAGATTCTTTTTGTTTTTTTTCGATGTTTAGTTGCGGAATATGGACAAAAGCAGAAAACTAAAATATTTCAGATATTTCTTTGTTTTTTTCCTATATTATTGCGAAATATGGACAAAAAAAACATTAATATTTCAGATATTTTTTTGTTTCTTTTTTCGTTATTTTGTTGGGAAATATGGACAAAAACAGAAAAGTCAAATATTTTAGAGAATTTTTTTTTTTCCATTATTTTGTTGCGAAATATGGACAAAACCGGAAAACTCAAATATTTCTGATACTTTTTGTTTTGTTATTTTTTTGCGAAATATGGACAAAAACAAAAACTCAAATATTTCAGATATTTTTATGTTTTTTTTCGTTATTTTGTTGCGAAATATAGACAAAACCAGAAAACTCAAATATTTCAGATACTTTTTTTTTTCGTTTTTTGTTGCGAAATATGGACAAAAACAGAAAACTCAAATATTTCAGATAGTTTTTTGTTTTTTTTCATTATTTTCTTGCCAAATGTGGACAAAAACAGAAAGCTCAAATTTTTCAGATACTTTTTTGCTTTTTTTTTTCCTTATTTTGTTGCGAAATATGAATGGGCAAAAGACAAAAACGCAAAAATTTCAGATTCTTTTTGTTTTTTTTCAATATTTAGTTACGAAATATTGACAAAAACAAAAAACTAAAATATTTCAGATATTTTTTTGTTTTTTTCCGTTATTTTGTTGGGAAATATGGACAAAAACAGAAAACTCAAATATTTCAGAGACTTTGTTGTTTTTGTTTCGTTATTTTGTTGCGAAATATGGACAAAACCAGAAAACTCAAATATTTCAGATTCTTTTATGTTTTTTTTCGTTATTTTATTGCGAAATATGGGCAAAAAATGAAAACTAAAATATTTCACATACTTTTTTTTTCGTTATTTTGTTGCGAAATATAGACAGAAACAGAAAACTAATATATTTCAGATACTTTTTTGTTTGTTTTTTCCTTATTTTGTTGAGAAATATGGACAAAACCAGAAAACTCAAATATTTCTGATACTTTTTGTTTTTTTTCGTTATTTTGTTGGGAAATATAGACAAAAACAGAAAACTCAAATATTTCAGAGACTTTGTTTTTTCGTTTTTTGTTGCGAAATATGGACAAAAACAGAAAGCTCAAATATTTCAGATACTTTTATGTTTTTTTTTCGTTATTTTGTTGCGAAATATGGACAAAAACAGAAAACTAAAATATTTCAGATTTTTTTTGTTTTTTTTTTTCGTTATTTTGTTGGGAAATATGGACAAAAACAGAAAACTCGAATATTTCAGAGACTTTGTTGTTAAGCTATGTGAAATATTTGAGTTTTCTGGTTTTCAGAAAACTCAAATATTTCAAATAGCTTTTTGTTTTTTTTCATTATTTTGTTGCCAAATGTGGACAAAAACAGAAAGCTCAAATTTTTCAGATACTTTTTTGTTTTTTTTTTCATTATTTTGTAGCCAAATGTGGACAAAAACAGAAAGCTCAAATTTTTAGACACTTTTTTGTTTTTTTTTCGTTATTTTGTTGGGAAATATGGACAAAAACCGAAAACTCAAATATTTCAGATACTTTGTTGTTTTTTTTCGTTATTTTGTTGCGAAATATGGAGAAAACCAGAAAACTCAAATATTTCAGAGACTTTATTTTTTTTTCCGTTATTTTTTTGCGCAATATGGGCAAAAAATGAAAACTAAAATATTTCACATACTTTTTTCTTGATTTTGTTGCGAAATATAGACAAAAACAGAAAACTAAAATATTTCAGATACTTTTTTGTTTGTTTGTTTCCTTATTTTGTTTAGAAATATGGACAAAAGTAGAAAACTCAAATATTTCAGATATTTTTTTGTTTGTTTTTCGTTATTTTGTTGGGAAATGTAGACAAAAACAGAAAAATCAAATATTTCAGATACTTTTATGTTTTTTTTCGTTATTTTGTTGCGAAATATGGGCAAAAAATTTAATATTTCACATACTTTTTCTTTTTTTTCGTTATTTTGTTGCGAAATATGTAGAAAAACAGAAAACTCAAATAATTCAGATTCTTTTTGTTTTTTTTCGATGTTTAGTTGCGAAATATGGACAAAAACAGAAAACTCAAATATTTCAGATAGTTTTTTGTTTTTTTTTCATTATTTTGTTGCCAAATGTGGACAAAAACAGAGAACTCAAATTTTTCAGATACTTTTTTGTTTTTTTTTGGTTATTTTGTTGCGAAATATGGACAAAAACAGAAAGCTCAAATATTTCAGATACTTTTATGTTTTTTTTCGTTAGTTTGTTGCGAAATATGGGCAAAAAATGAAAACTAAAATATTTCACATACTTTTTCGTTATTTTATAGCGAAATATGGACAAAAACAGAAAACTCAAATATTTCAGATTCTTTTTGTTTTTTTTCGATGTTTAGTTGCGAAATATGGACAAAAGCAGAAAACTAAAATATTTCAGATACTTCTTTGTTTTTTTTCCTATATTATTGCGAAATATGGACAAAAAAAACATTAATATTTCAGATATTTTTTTGTTTCTTTTTTCGTTATTTTGTTGGGAAATATGGACAAAAACAGAAAAGTCAAATATTTTAGAGAATTTGTTTTTTTTCCGTTATTTTGTTGCGAAATATGGACAAAACCGGAAAACTCAAATATTTCTGATACTTTTTGTTTTGTTATTTTTTTGCGAAATATGGACAAAAACAAAAGCTCAAATATTTCAGATATTTTTATGTTTTTTTTCGTTATTTTGTTGCGAAATATAGACAAAACCAGAAAACTCAAATATTTCAGATACTTTTTTTTTCGTTTTTTGTTGCAAAATATGGACAAAAACAGAAAACTCAAATATTTCAGATAGTTTTTTGTTTTTTTTCATTATTTTCTTGCCAAATGTGGACAAAAACAGAAAGCTCAAATTTTTCAGATACTTTTTTGCTTTTTTTTTCTCCTTATTTTGTTGCGAAATATGAATGGGCAAAAGAAAAAAACGCAAAAATTTCAGATTCTTTTTGTTTTTTTCAATATTTAGTTACGAAATATTGACAAAAACAAAAAACTAAAATATTTCAGTTATTTTTTTGTTTTTATTACGTTATTTTGTTGCGAAATGTGGACAAAAACAGAAAACTCAAATATTTCAGATAGTTTTTTCTTTTTTTTTCATTATTTTGTTGCCAAATGTGGACAAAAACAGAAAGCTCAAATTTTTCAGATACTTTTTTGTTTTTTTCCGTTATTTTGTTGGGAAATATGGACAAAAACAGAAAACTCAAATATTTCAGAGACTTTGTTGTTTTTGTTTCGTTATTTTGTTGCGAAATATGGACAAAACCAGAAAACTCAAATATTTCAGATACTTTTATGTTTTTTTTCGTTATTTTATTGCGAAATATGGGCAAAAAATGAAAACTAAAATATTTCACATACTTTTTTTTCGTTATTTTGTTGCGAAATATGAATGGGCCAAAGAAAAAAACGCAAAAATTTCAGATTCTTTTTGTTTTTTCAATATTTAGTTGCGAAATATTGACAAAAACAAAAAACTAAAATATTTCAGATATTTTTTTGTTTTTATTACGTTATTTTGTTGCGAAATGTGGACAAAAACAGAAAACTCAAATATTTCAGATACTTTTTTGTTTTTTTTTTCATTATTTTGTTGCCAAATGTGCACAAAAACAGAAAGCTCAAATATTTCAGATACTTTTTTGTTTTTTTCCGTTATTTTGTTGGGAAATATGGACAAAAACAGAAAACTCAAATATTTCAGAGACTTTGTTGTTTTTGTTTCGTTATTTTGTTGCGAAATATGGACAAAACCAGAAAACTCAAATATTTCAGATACTTTTATGTTTTTTTTCGTTATTTTATTGCGAAATATGGGCAAAAAATGAAAACTAAAATATTTCACATACTTTTTTTTCGTTATTTTGTTGCGAAATATAGACAGAAACAGAAAACTAATATTTTTCAGATACTTTTTTGTTTGTTTTTTCCTTATTTTGTTGAGAAATATGGACAAAACCAGAAAACTCAAATCTTTCTGATACTTTTTGTTTTGTTATTTTTTTGCGAAATATAGACAAAAACAAAAGCTCAAATATTTCAGATATTTATATGTTTTTTTTCGTTATTTTGTTGCGAAATATAGACAAAACCAGAAAACTCTAATATTTCAGATACTTTTTTTTCGTTTTTTGTTGCGAAATATGGACAAAAACAGAAAGCTCAAATATTTCAGATACTTTTATGTTTTTTTTCGTTATTTTGTTGCGAAATATGGACAAAAACAGAAAACTAAAATATTTCAGATATTTTTTTGTTTTTTTTTTCGTTATTTTGTTGGGAAATATGGACAAAAACAGAAAACTCGAATATTTCAGAGACTTTGTTGTTAAGCTATGTGAAATATTAGAGTTTTCTGAGAACCAGAAAACTCAAATATTTCAAATAGCTTTTTGTTTTTTTTCATTATTTTGTTGCCAAATGTGGACAAAAACAGAAAGCTCAAATTTTTAGACACTTTTTTGTTTTTTTTTCGTTATTTTGTTTTGAAATATGGATGGGCAAAAGAAAAAAACGCAAAAATTCAGATTCTTTTTGTTTTTTTCAATATTTAGTTGCGAAATATTGACAAAAACAGAAAACTCAAATATTTCAGATAGTTTTTTGTTTTTTTTACGTTATTTTGTTGCGAAATGTGGACAAAAACAGAAAACTCAATTGTTTCAGATACTTTTTTGTTTTTTTTTTCATTTTTTTTCACGGCAACGTGGACAAAAACAGAAAGCTCAAATTTTTCAGACACTTTTTTGTTTTTTTTTCGTTATTTTGTTGCGAAATATGGACAAAAACAGAAAACTAAAATATTTTAGATATTTTTTTGTTTTTTTTCCCTATTTTGTTGGGAAATATGGACAAAAACCGAAAACTCAAATATTTCAGAGACTTTGTTGTTTTTTTTCCTTATTTTGTTCCGAAATATGGAGAAAACCAGAAAACTTAAATATTTCAGAAACTTTTATGTTTTTTTTCGTTATTTTGTTGCGAAATATGGGCAAAAAATGAAAACTAAAATATTTCACATACTTTTTTTTTCGTTATTTTGTTGCGAAATATAGACAGAAACAGAAAACTAAAATATTTCAGATACTTTTTTGTTTGTTTTTTTCCTTATTTTGTTGAGAAATATGGACAAAAGTAGAAAACTCAAATATTTCTGATATTTTTTCGTTTTTTTTTTCGTTATTTTGTTGGGAAATGTAGACAAAAACAGAAAACTCAAATATTTCAGAGACTTTATTTTTTTTTTCCGTTATTTTTTTGCGCAATATGGGCAAAAAATGAAAACTAAAATATTTCACATACTTTTTTCTTGATTTTGTTGCGAAATATAGACAAAACAGAAAACTAAAATATTTCAGATACTTTTTTGTTTGTTTGTTTCCTTATTTTATTGAGAAATATGGACAAAAGTAGAAAACCCAAATATTTCAGATATTTTTTTGTTTTTTTTTCGTTATTTTGTTGAGAAATATGGACAAAAGTAGAAAACTCAAATATTTCAGATACTTTTTTGTTTTTTTTCCTATATTATTGCGAAATATGGACAAAAAAACATTAATATTTCATATATTTTTTTGTTTCTTTTTTCGTTATTTTGTTGGGAAATATGGACAAAAACAGAAAAGTCAAATATTTTAGAGAATTTGTTTTTTTCCGTTATTTTGTTGTGAAATATGGGCAAAACCGGAAAACTCAAATATTTCTGATACTTTTTGTTTTGTTATTTTTTTGCGAAATATGGACAAAAACTAAAGCTCAAATATTTCAGATATTTTTATGTTTTTTTTCGTTATTTTGTTGCGAAATATAGATAAAACCAGAAAACTCAAATATTTCAGATACTTTTTTTTTCGTTTTTTTGTTGCGAAATATGGACAAAAACAGAAAACTCAAATATTTCAGATAGTTTTTTGTTTTTTTTTCATTATTTTCTTGCCAAATGTGGACAAAAACAGAAAGCTCAAATTTTTCAGATACTTTTTTGCTTTTTTTTCCTTATTTTGTTGCGATATATGAATGGGCAAAAGAAAAAAACGCAAAAATTTCAGATTCTTTTTGTTTTTTTCAATATTTAGTTACGAAATATTGACAAAAACAAAAAACTAAAATATTTCAGATATTTTTTTGTTTTTATTACGTTATTTTGTTGCGAAATGTGGACAAAAACAGAAAACTCAAATATTTCAGATACTTTTTTGTTTTTTTTTTTCATTATTTTGTTGCCAAATGTGCACAAAAACAGAAAGCTCAAATTTTTCAGATACTTTTTTTTTTTTTCGTTATTTTGTTGCGAAATATGAATGGGCAAAAGAAAAAAACGCAAAAATTTCAGATTCTTTTTGTTTTTTTCAATATTTAGTTGCGAAATATTGACAAAAACAGAAAACTCATATATTTCAGATAGTTTTTTGTTTTTTTTTCATTATTTTGTTGCCAAATGTGGACAAAAACAAAAAGCTCAAATTTTTCAGATACTTTTTTGCTTTTTTTTTTCGTTATTTTGTTGCGAAATATGAATGGGCAAAAGAAAAAAACGCAAAAATTTCAGATTCTTTTTGTTTTTTTCAATATTTAGTTGCGAAATATTGACAAAAACAAAAAACTAAAATATTTCAGATATTTTTTTGTTTTTATTACGTTATTTTGTTGCGAAATGTGGACAAAAACAGAAAACTCAAATATTTCAGATACTTTTTTGTTTTTTTTCATTATTTTGTTGCCAAATGTGCACAAAAACAGAAAGCTCAAATATTTCAGATACTTTTTTGTTTTTTTCCGTTATTTTGTTGGGAAATATGGACAAAAACAGAAAACTCAAATATTTCAGAGACTTTGTTGTTTTTGTTTCGTTAGTTTGTTGCGAAATATGGACAAAAACAGAAAACTCAAATATTTCAGATACTTTTATGTTTTTTTTCGTTATTTTGTTGCGAAA
This sequence comes from Empis livida, assembly GCA_963932195.1. Taxonomy (NCBI): domain Eukaryota; kingdom Metazoa; phylum Arthropoda; class Insecta; order Diptera; family Empididae; genus Empis; species Empis livida. Next base: position 21,493,054 of record OZ010646.1, read on the forward strand.
TATGGGCAAAAAATGAAAACTAAAATATTTCACATACTTTTTTTTCGTTATTTTGTTGCGAAATATAGACAGAAACAGAAAACTAATATATTTCAGATACTTTTTTGTTTGTTTTTTCCTTATTTTGTTGAGAAATATGGACAAAACCAGAAAACTCAAATATTTCTGATACTTTTTGTTTTGTTATTTTTTTGCGAAATATAGACAAAAACAAAAGCTCAAATATTTCAGATATTTATATGTTTTTTTTCGTTATTTTGTTGCGAAATATAGACAAAACCAGAAAACTCTAATATTTCAGATACTTTTTTTTCGTTTTTTGTTGCGAAATATGGACAAAAACAGAAAACTAAAATATTTCAGATATTTTTTTGTTTTTTTTTTCGTTATTTTGTTGGGAAATATGGACAAAAACAGAAAACTCGAATATTTCAGAGACTTTGTTGTTAAGCTATGTGAAATATTAGAGTTTTCTGAAAACCAGAAAACTCAAATATTTCAAATAGCTTTTTGTTTTTTTCATTATTTTGTTGCCAAATGTGGACAAAAACAGAAAACTCATATTTTTCAGATACTTTTTTGTTTTTTTTCGTTATTTTGTTGCGAAATATGGATGGGCAAAAGAAAAAAACGCAAAAATTTCAGATTCTTTTTGTTTTTTTCAATATTTAGTTGCGAAATATTGACAAAAACAAAAAACTAAAATATTTCAGATATTTTTTTGTTTTTTTTTGCGTTATTTTGTTGCGTAATGTGGACAAAAACAGAAAACTCAATTATTTCAGATACTTTTTTGTTTTTTTTTTCATTTTTTTTCACGTTTGGCAACGTGGACAAAAACAGAAAGCTCAAATTTTTCAGACACTTTTTTGTTTTTTTTTCGTTATTTTGTTGCGAAATATGGACAAAAACAGAAAACTAAAATATTTTAGATATTTTTTTGGTTTTTTTCACTATTTTGTTGGGAAATATGGACAAAAACCGAAAACTCAAATATTTCAGAGACTTTGTTGATTTTTTTCGTTATTTTGTTGCGAAATATGGAGAAAACCAGAAAACTTAAATATTTCAGATACTTTTTTGTTTTTTTCGTTATTTTGTTGCGAAATATGGGCAAAAAATGAAAACTAAAATATTTCACATACTTTTTTTTTCGTTATTTTGTTGCGAAATATAGACAGAAACAGAAAACTAAAATATTTCAGATACTTTTTTGTTTGCTTTTTTCCTTATTTTGTTGAGAAATATGGACAAAAGTAGAAAACTCAAATATTTCAGATATTTTTTTGTTTTTTTTGCGGTATTTTGTTGGGAAATATGGACAAAAGTAGAAAACTCAAATATTTCAGATATTTTTTCGTTTTTTTTTTCGTTATAATGTTGGGAAATATAGACAAAAACAGAAAACTAAAATATTTCAGATACTTTTTTGTTTGTTTGTTTCCTTATTTTGTGTAGAAATATGGACAAAAGTAGAAAACTCAAATATTTCAGATATTTTTTTGTTTTTTTTTTCGTTATTTTGTTGCGAAATATGGACAAAAACAGAAAACTAAAATATTTCAGATACTTTTTTGTTTGTTTTTTTCCTTATTTTATTGAGAAATATGGACAAAAGTAAAAAACGCAAATATTTCAGATATTTTTTTGTTTTTTTTTTCGTTATTTTGTTGAGAAATATGGACAAAAGTAGAAAACTCAAATATTTGAGATACTTTTTTGTTTGTTTTTTTCCTTATTTTGTTGAGAAATATGGACAAAAGTAGAAAACTCAAATATTTCAGATACTTTTTTGTTCGTTTTTTTCCTTATTTTGTTGAGAAATATGGACAAAAGTAGAAAACTCAAATATTTCAGATATTTTTTGTTCGTTTTTTTCCTTATTTTATTGAGAAATATGGACAAAAGTAGAAAACTCAAATATTTCAGATACTTTTTTGTTTGTTTTTTTCCTTATTTTGTTGAGAAATATGGACAAAAGTAGAAAACTCAAATATTTCAGATATTTTTTTTTTTTTTTCGTTATTTTATTGAGAAATATAGACAAAAGTAGAAAACTCAAATATTTCAGATATTTTTTTGTTTTTTTTTTCGTTATTTTGTTGGGAAATATAGAAAAAACCAGAAAACTCAAATATTTTAGTTTATGTTTTATGTTTTTTTTCGTTATTTTGTTGCGAAATATGGGCAAAAAATGAAAACTAAAATATTTCACATACTTTTTTTTTCGTTAATTTGTTGCGAAATATAGACAAAAACAGAAAACCAAAATATTTCAGATACTTTTTTGTTTGTTTTTTCCTTATTTTGTTGAGAAATATGGACAAAATTAGAAAACTCAAATATTTCAGATATTTTATTGTTTTTTTTTTCGTTATTTTGTTGCGAAATATGGACAAAAACAGAAAACTAAAATATTTCAGATAATTTTTTGTTTGTTTTTTTCCTTATTTTATTGAGAAATATGGACAAAAGTAGAAAACTCAAATATTTCAGATACTTTTTTGTTTTTTTTTTCCTTATTTTGTTGCGAAATATAGACAAAAACAGAAAACTAAAATATTTCAGATACTTTTTTGTTGGTTTTTTCCATTACTTTGTTGAGAAATGTGGACAAAAGTAGAAAACTCAAATATTTCAGATATTGTTTTTTTTTTTTTTCGTTATTTTGTTGCGAAATATAGACAAAAACAGAAAGATAAAATATTTCAGATACTTTTTTGTTGGTTTTTTTCCTTATTTTGTTGAGAAATATGGACAAAAGTAGAAAACTCAAATATTTCAGATATTTTTTTGTTTTTTTTTTTCGTTATAATGTTGGGAAATATAGACAAAAACAGAAAACTCAAATATTTCAGAGACTTTGTTGTTTTTTCCGTTATTTTGTTGCGAAATATGGACAAAATCAGAAAACTCAAATATTTCAGATACTTTTATGTTTTTTTTCGTTATTTTGTTGCGAAATATGGGCAAAAAATGAAAACTAAAATATTTCAATTTTTTTTTTATTATTTTGTTGCGAAATATGGACAAAAGTAGAAAACTCAAATATTTCAGATATTTTTTTGTTTTTTTTTCTCGTTATTTTGTTGCGAAATATGGACTAAAAGAGAAAACTTAAATATTTCAGATAGTTTTTTGTTTTTTTTCATTATTTTGTTGCCAAATGTGGACAAAAACAGAAAGCTCAAATTTTTCAGATACTTTTTTTTTCGTTATTTTGTTGCGAAATATGGACAAAAACAGAAAGCTCAAATATTTCAGATACTTTTATGTTTTTTTCGCTAATTTGTTGCGAAATATGGTTAAAAAATGAAAACTAAAATATTTCACATACTTTTTCGTTTCTTTTTCGTTATTTTATAGCGAAATATGGACAAAAACAGAAAACTCAAATATTTCAGATTCTTTTTGTTTTTTTTCGATGTTTAGTTGCGAAATATGGACAAAAGCAGAAAACTAAAATATTTCAGATACATTTTGTTTTTTTTTCGAATATTATTGCGAAATATGGACAACAAAAACTCAAATATTTCAGAAATTTTTTGTTTTTTTCCGTTATTTTGTTGCGAAATATGGAAAAACCCCGATAAATCAAATATTTCAGATAATTTTTGTATTCTTATTTAGTTGCGAAATCTGGACAAAAACAAAAAGTTCAAATATTTCAGATACTTTTTTGTTTTTTTTTTCATTATTTTGTTGCCAAATGTGCACAAAAACAGAAAGCTCAAATTTTTAAGATACTTTTTTGTTTTTTTCGTTATTTTGTTGCGAAATATGGGCAAAAAATGAAAACTAAAATATTTCACATACTTTTTTTCGTTATTTTGTTGCGAAATATAGACAGAAACAGAAAACTAAAATATTTCAGATAGTTTTTTGTTTTTTTTCATTATTTTGTTGCCAAATGTGGACAAAAACAGAAATCTCAAATTTTTCAGATACTTTTTTGCTTTTTTTTCGTTATTTTGTTGCGAAATATGAATGGGCAAAAGAAAAAAACGCAAAAATGTCAGATTCTTTTTGTTTTTTTCAATATTTAGCTGCGAAATATTGACAAAAACAAAAAACTAAAATATTTCAGATATTTTTTTGTTTTTATTACGTTATTTTGTTGCGAAATGTGGACAAAAACAGAAAACTCAAATATTTCAGAGACTTTGTTGTTTTTGTTTCGTTATTTTGTTGCGAAATATGGACAAAACCAGAAAACTCAAATATTTCAGATACTTTTTTGTTTTTTTCGTTATTTTGTTGCGAAATATGGGCAAAAAATGAAAACTAAAATATTTCACATACTTTTTTTTCGTTATTTTGTTGCGAAATATAGACAGAAACAGAAAACTAAAATATTTCAGATACTTTTTTGTTTGTTTTTTTCCTTATTTTGTTGAGAAATATGGACAAAAGTAGAAAACTCAAATATTTCAGATACTTTTTTTGTTTGTTTTTTTCCTTATTTTGTTGCGAAATATGGACAAAACCAGAAAACTCAAATATTTCAGATACTTTTATGTTTTTTTCGTTATTTTGTTGCGAAATATGGGCAAAAAATGAAAACTAAAATATTTCACATACTTTTTTTTCGTTATTTTGTTGCGAAATATAGACAGAAACAGAAAACTAAAATATTTCAGATACTTTTTTGTTTGTTTTTTTCCTTATTTTGTTGAGAAATATGGACAAAAGTAGAAAACTCAAATATTTCAGATATTTTTTTGTTTTTTTTCTTTCGTTATTTTGTTGGGAAATATAGACAAAAATTAAAAACTAAAATATTTCAGATACTTTTTTGTTTGTTTTTTTCCTTATTTTGTTGAGAAATATGGACAAAAGTAGAAAACTCAAATATTTAAGATATTTTTTTGTTTTTTTTTTCGTTATTTTGTTGCGAAATATAGACAAAAACAGAAAACTAAAATATTTAAGATACTTTTTTGTTTGTTTTTTTCCTTATTTTGTTGAGAATTATGGACAAAAGTAGAAAACTGAAATATTTCAGATATTTTTTTGTTTTTTTTTCGTTATTTTGTTGGGAAAGATAGACAAAAACAGAAAACTCAAATATTTCAGAGACTTTGTTTTTTTTCCGTTATTTTGTTGCGAAATATGGACAAAACCCGAAAACTCAAATATTTCTGATACTTTTTATTTTGTTATTTTTTTGCGAAATATGGACAAAAACAAAAGGTCAAATATTTCAGATATTTTTATGTTTTTTTTTCGTTATTTTGTTGCGAAATATAGACAAAACCAGAAAACTCTAATATTTCAGATACTTTTTTTTCGTTTTTTGTTGCGAAATATGGACAAAAACAGAAAGCTCAAATATTTCAGATACTTTTATGTTTTTTTTTCGTTATTTTGTTGCGAAATATGGACAAAAACAGAAGACTAAAATATTTAAGATATTTTTTTGTTTTTTTTTTTTTCGTTATTTTGTTGGGAAATATGGACAAAAACAGAAAACTCGAATATTTCAGAGACTTTGTTGTTAAGCTATTTGAAATATTTGAGTTTTCTGAAAAACAGAAAACTCAATTATTTCAGATACTTTTTTGTTTTTGTTTCATTATTTTGTTGCCAATTGTGGACAAAAACAGAAAGTTCATATTTTTCAGACACTTTTTTGTTTTTTTTTCGTTATTTTGTTGCGAAATATGGACAAAAACAGAAAACTAAAATATTTCAGATATTTTTTTGTTTTTTTTTCGTTATTTTGTTGGGAAATATGGACAAAAACCGAAAACTCAAATATTTCAGAGACTTTGTTGTTTTTTTTCGTTATTTTGTTGCGAAATATGGAGAAAACCAGAAAACTCAAATATTTCAGATACTTTTATGTTTTTTTCGTTATTTTGTTGCAAAATATGGGCAAAAAATGAAAACTAAAATATTTCACATACTTTTTTTTCGTTATTTTGTTGCGAAATATAGACAGAAACAGAAAACTAAAATATTTCAGATACTTTTTTGTTTGTTTTTTTCCTTATTTTGTTGAGAAATATGGACAAAAGTAGAAAACTCAAATATTTCAGATATTTTTTTGTTTTTTTTCTTTCGTTATTTTGTTGGGAAATATAGACAAAAATTAAAAACTAAAATATTTCAGATACTTTTTTGTTTGTTTTTTTCCTTATTTTGTTGAGAAATATGGACAAAAGTAGAAAACTCAAATATTTAAGATATTTTTTTGTTTTTTTTTTTCGTTATTTTGTTGCGAAATATAGACAAAAACAGAAAATTAAAATATTTAAGATACTTTTTTGTTTGTTTTTTTCCTTATTTTGTTGAGAATTATGGACAAAAGTAGAAAACTGAAATATTTCAGATATTTTTTTGTTTTTTTTTCGTTATTTTGTTGGGAAAGATAGACAAAAACAGAAAACTCAAATATTTCAGAGACTTTGTTTTTTTTCCGTTATTTTGTTGCGAAATATGGACAAAACCCGAAAACTCAAATATTTCTGATACTTTTTATTTTGTTATTTTTTTGCGAAATATGGACAAAAACAAAAGGTCAAATATTTCAAATATTTTTATGTTTTTTTTTCGTTATTTTGTTGCGAAATATAGACAAAACCAGAAAACTCTAATATTTCAGATACTTTTTTTTCGTTTTTTGTTGCGAAATATGGACAAAAACAGAAAGCTCAAATATTTCAGATACTTTTATGTTTTTTTTTCGTTATTTTGTTGCGAAATATGGACAAAAACAGAAAACTAAAATATTTCAGATATTTTTTTGTTTTTTTTTTTTCGTTATTTTGTTGGGAAATATGGACAAAAACAGAAAACTCGAATATTTCAGAGACTTTGTTGTTAAGCTATTTGAAATATTTGAGTTTTCTGAAAAACAGAAAACTCAATTATTTCAGATACTTTTTTGTTTTTGTTTCATTATTTTGTTGCCAATTGTGGACAAAAACAGAAAGTTCAAATTTTTCAGACACTTTTTTTTTTTTTTTCGTTATTTTGTTGCGAAATATGGACAAAAACAGAAAACTAAAATATTTCAGATATTTTTTTGTTTTTTTTTCGTTATTTTGTTGGGAAATATGGACAAAAACCGAAAACTCAAATATTTCAGAGACTTTGTTGTTTTTTTTCGTTATTTTGTTGCGAAATATGGAGAAAACCAGAAAACTCAAATATTTCAGATACTTTTATGTTTTTTTTCGTTATTTTGTTGCGAAATATGGGCAAAAATCGAAAACTAAAATATTTCACATACTTTTTTTTCGTTATTTTGTTGCGAAATATAGACAGAAACAGAAAACTAAAATATTTCAGATCATTTTTTGTTTGTTTTTTTCCTTATTTTGTTGAGAAATATGGACAAAAGTAGAAAACTCAAATATTTGAAATATTTTTTTGTTTTTTTTCTTTCGTTATTTTGTTGGGAAATATAGACAAAAATTAAAAACTAAAATATTTCAGATACTTTTTTGTTTGTTTTTTTCCTTATTTTGTTGAGAAATATGGACAAAAGTAGAAAACTCAAATATTTAAGATATTTTTTTGTTTTTTTTTTTCGTTATTTTGTTGCGAAATATAGACAAAAACAGAAAACTAAAATATTTAAGATACTTTTTTGTTTGTTTTTTTCCTTATTTTGTTGAGAATTATGGACAAAAGTAGAAAACTGAAATATTTCAGATATTTTTTTGTTTTTTTTCGTTATTTTGTTGGGAAAGATAGACAAAAACAGAAAACTCAAATATTTCAGAGACTTTGTTTTTTTTCCGTTATTTTGTTGCGAAATATGGACAAAACCCGAAAACTCAAATATTTCTGATACTTTTTATTTTGTTATTTTTTTGCGAAATATGGACAAAAACAAAAGGTCAAATATTTCAAATATTTTTATGTTTTTTTTTCGTTATTTTGTTGCGAAATATAGACAAAACCAGAAAACTCTAATATTTCAGATACTTTTTTTTCGTTTTTTGTTGCGAAATATGGACAAAAACAGAAAGCTCAAATATTTCAGATACTTTTATGTTTTTTTTTCGTTATTTTGTTGCGAAATATGGACAAAAACAGAAAACTAAAATATTTCAGATATTTTTTTGTTTTTTTTTTTTCGTTATTTTGTTGGGAAATATGGACAAAAACAGAAAACTCGAATATTTCAGAGACTTTGTTGTTAAGCTATTTGAAATATTTGAGTTTTCTGAAAAACAGAAAACTCAATTATTTCAGATACTTTTTTGTTTTTGTTTCATTATTTTGTTGCCAATTGTGGACAAAAACAGAAAGTTCAAATTTTTCAGACACTTTTTTGTTTTTTTTTCGTTATTTTGTTGCGAAATATGGACAAAAACAGAAAACTAAAATATTTCAGATATTTTTTTGTTTTTTTTTCGTTATTTTGTTGGGAAATATGGACAAAAACCGAAAACTCAAATATTTCAGAGACTTTGTTGTTTTTTTTCGTTATTTTGTTGCGAAATATGGAGAAAACCAGAAAACTCAAATATTTCAGATACTTTTATGTTTTTTTCGTTATTTTGTTGCGAAATATGGGCAAAAATCGAAAACTAAAATATTTCACATACTTTTTTTTCGTTATTTTGTTGCGAAATATAGACAGAAACAGAAAACTAAAATATTTCAGATCATTTTTTGTTTGTTTTTTTCCTTATTTTGTTGAGAAATATGGACAAAAGTAGAAAACTCAAATATTTCAAATATTTTTTTGTTTTTTTTTGCGGTATTTTGTTGGGAAATATGGACAAAAGTAGAAAACTCAAATATTTCAGATATTTTTTTTTTCGTTTTTTGTTGCGAAATATGGACAAAAACAGAAAACTCAAATATTTCAGATACTTTTTTGTTTGTTTTTTCCTTATTTTGTTGAGAAATATGGACAAAAGTAGAAAACTCAAATATTTCAGATATTTTTTTGTTTTTTTTCTTTCGTTATTTTGTTGGGAAATATAGACAAAAATTAAAAACTAAAATATTTCAGATACTTTTTTGTTTGTTTTTTTCCTGATTTTGTTGAGAAATATGGACAAAAGTAGAAAACTCAAATATTTAAGATATTTTTTTGTTTTTTTTTTCGTTATTTTGTTGCGAAATATAGACAAAAACAGAAAACTAAAATATTTAAGATACTTTTTTGTTTGTTTTTTTCCTTATTTTGTTGAGAATTATGGACAAAAGTAGAAAACTAAAATATTTCAGATATTTTTTTGTTTTTTTTTCGTTATTTTGTTGGGAAAGATAGACAAAAACAGAAAACTCAAATATTTCAGAGACTTTATTTTTTTTCCGTTATTTTGTTGCGAAATATGGACAAAACCCGAAAACTCAAATATTTCTGATACTTTTTATTTTGTTATTTTTTTGCGAAATATGGACAAAAACAAAAGGTCAAATATTTCAGATATTTTTATGTTTTTTTTTCGTTATTTTGTTGGGAAATGTAGACAAAAACAGAAAACTCAAATATTTCAGAGACTTTATTTTTTTTTTCCGTTATTTTTTTGCGCAATATGGGCAAAAAATGAAAACTAAAATATTTCACATACTTTTTTCTTGAATTTGTTGCGAAATATAGACAAAAGTAGAAAACTCAAATATTTCAGATATTTTTTTGTTTTTTTTTCGTTATTTTGTTGGGAAATGTAGACAAAAACAGAAAAATCAAATATTTCAGATACTTTTATGTTTTTTTTTCGTTATTTTGTTGCGAAATATGTAGAAAAACAGAAAACTCAAATAATTCAGATTCTTTTTGTTTTTTTTTCGATGTTTAGTTGCGAAATATGGACAAAAACAGAAAACTCAAATATTTCAGATAGTTTTTTGTTTTTTTTTCATTATTTTATTGCCAAATGTGGACAAAAACAGAGAGCTCAAATTTTTCAGATACTTTTTTGTTTTTTTTGGTTATTTTGTTGCGAAATATGGACAAAAACAGAAAGCTCAAATATTTCAGATACTTTTATGTTTTTTTTAGTTAGTTTGTTGCGAAATATGGGCAAAAAATGAAAACTAAAATATTTCACATACTTTTTCGTTATTTTATAGCTAAATATGGACAAAAACAGAAAACTCAAATATTTCAGATTCTTTTTGTTTTTTTTCGATGTTTAGTTGCGAAATATGGACAAAAGCAGAAAACTAAAATATTTCAGATACTTCTTTGTTTTTTTTTCCTATATTATTGCGAAATATGGACAAAAAAAACACTAATATTTCAGATATTTTTTTGTTTCTTTTTACGTTATTTTGTTGGGAAATATGGACAAAAACAGAAAAGTCAAATATTTTAGAGAATTTGTTTTTTTTCCGTTATTTTGTTGTGAAATATGGACAAAACCGGAAAACTCAAATATTTCTGATACTTTTTGTTTTGTTATTTTTTTGCGAAATATATTTCTGATACTTTTTGTTTTGTTATTTTTTTGCGAAATTTTGTTTTGTTATTTTTTTGCGAAAATTTCAGATTCTTTTTGTTTTTTTCAATATTTAGTTACGAAATATTCACAAAAACAAAAAACTAAAATATTTCAGATATTTTTTTGTTTTTATTACGTTATTTTGTTGCGAAATGTGGACAAAAACAGAAAACTCAAATATTTCAGATACTTTTTTGTTTTTTTTTTCATTATTTTGTTGCCAAATGTGCACAAAAACAGAAAGCTCAAATTTTTCAGATACTTTTTTTTTTTTTCGTTATTTTGTTGCGAAATATGAATGGGCAAAAGAAAAAAACGCAAAAATTCAGATTCTTTTTGTTTTTTTCAATATTTAGTTGCGAAATATTGACAAAAACAGAAAACTCAAATATTTCAGATAGCTTTTTGTTTTTTTTACGTTATTTTGTTGCGAAATGTGGACAAAAACAGAAAACTCAATTATTTCAGATACTTTTTTGTTTTTTTTTTCATTATTTTGTTGCCAAATGTGGACAAAAACAGAAAGCTAAAATTTTTCAGATACTTTTTTGTTTTTTTTTCGTTATTTTGTTGCGAAATATGGATGGGCAAAAGAAAAAAACGCAATAATTCAGATTCTTTTTGTTTTTTTCAATATTTAGTTGCGAAATATTGACAAAAACAGAAAACTCAAATATTTCAGATAGCTTTTTGTTTTTTTTACGTTATTTTGTTGCGAAATGTGGACAAAAACAGAAAACTCAATTATTTCAGATACTTTTTTGTTTTTTTTTTCATTATTTTGTTGCCAAATGTGGACAAAAACAGAAAGCTCAAATTTTTCAGACACTTTTTTGTTATTTTGTTGCGAAATATGGACAAAAACAGAAAACTAAAATATTTCAGATATTTTTTTGTTTTTTTTTCGTTATTTTGTTGGGAAATATGGACAAAAACCGAAAACTCAAATATTTCAGATACTTTGTTGTTTTTTTTCGTTATTTTGTTGCGAAATATGGAGAAAACCAGAAAACTCAAATATTTCAGAGACTTTATTTTTTTCCCGTTATTTTTTTGCGCAATATGGGCAAAAAATGAAAACAAAAATATTTCACATACTTTTTTCTTGATTTTGTTGCGAAATATAGACAAAAACAGAAAACTAAAATATTTCAGATACTTTTTTGTTTGTTTGTTTCCTTATTTTGTTTAGAAATATGGACAAAAGTAGAAAACTCAAATATTTCAGATATTTTTTTGTTTTTTTTTCGTTATTTTGTTGGGAAATGTAGACAAAAACAGAAAAATCAAATATTTCAGATACTTTTATGTTTTTTTTCGTTATTTTGTTGCGAAATATGGCAAAAAATTAAATATTTCACATACTTTTTCTTTTTTTTTCGTTATTTTGTTGCGAAATATGTAGAAAAACAGAAAACTCAAATAATTCAGATTCTTTTTGTTTTTTTTCGATGTTTAGTTCCGAAATATAGACAAAAACAGAAAACTCAAACATTACAGATAGTTTTTTGTTTTTTTTCATTATTTTGTTGCCAAATGTGGACAAAAACAGAGAACTCAAATTTTTCAGATACTTTTTTTTTTTTTGGTTATTTTGTTGCGAAATATGGACAAAAACAGAAAGCTCAAATATTTCAGATACTTTTATGTTTTTTTTCGTTAGTTTGTTGCGAAATATGGGCAAAAAATGAAAACTAAAATATTTCACATACTTTTTCGTTATTTTATAGCGAAATATGGACAAAAACAGAAAACTCAAATATTTCAGATTCTTTTTGTTTTTTTTCGATGTTTAGTTGCGAAATATGGACAAAAGCAGAAAACTAAAATATTTCAGATACTTCTTTGTTTTTTTTCCTATATTATTGCGAAATATGGACAAAAAAAACATTAATATTTCAGATATTTTTTTGTTTCTTTTTTCGGTATTTTGTTTGGAAATATGGACAAAAACAGAGAAGTCAAATATTTTAGAGAATTTGTTTTTTTTCCGTTATTTTGTTGCGAAATATGGACAAAACCGGAAAACTCAAATATTTCTGATACTTTTTGTTTTGTTATTTTTTTGCGAAATATGGACAAAAACAAAAGCTCAAATATTTCAGATATTTTTATGTTTTTTTTCGTTATTTTGTTGCGAAATATAGACAAAACCAGAAAACTCAAATATTTCAGATACTTTTTTTTCGTTTTTTGTTGCGAAATATGGACAAAAACAGAAAACTGAAATATTTCAGATAGTTTTTTGTTTTTTTTCATTATTTTCTTGCCAAATGTGGAAAAAAACAGAAAGCTCAAATTTTTCAGATACTTTTTTGCTTTTTTTTTCCTTATTTTGTTGCGAAATATGAATGGGCAAAAGAAAAAAACGCAAAAATTTCAGATTCTTTTTGTTTTTTTCAATATTTAGTTACGAAATATTCACAAAAACAAAAAACTAAAATATTTCAGATATTTTTTTGTTTTTATTACGTTATTTTGTTGCGAAATGTGGACAAAAACAGAAAACTCAAATATTTCAGATACTTTTTTGTTTTTTTTTTCATTATTTTGTTGCCAAATGTGCACAAAAACAGAAAGCTCAAATTTTTCAGATACTTTTTTTTTTTTTTCGTTATTTTGTTGCGAAATATGAATGGGCAAAAGAAAAAAACGCAAAAATTTCAGATTCTTTTTGTTTTTTTCAATATTTAGTTGCGAAATATTGACAAAAACAGAAAACTCAAATATTTCAGATAGTTTTTTGTTTTTTTTCATTATTTTGTTGCCAAATGTGGACAAAAACAGAAAGCTCAAATTTTTCAGATACTTTTTTGCTTTTTTTTTCGTTATTTTGTTGCGAAATATGAATGGGCAAAAGAAAAAAACGCAAAAATTTCAGATTCTTTTTGTTTTTTTCAATATTTAGTTGCGATATATTGACAAAAACAAAAACTAAAATATTTCAGATATTTTTTTGTTTTTATTACGTTATTTTGTTGCGAAATGTGGACAAAAACAGAAAACTCAAATATTTCAGATACTTTTTTGTTTTTTTTTCATTATTTTGTTGCCAAATGTGCACAAAAACAGAAAGCTCAAATATTTCAGATACTTTTTTGTTTTTTTCCGTTATTTTGTTGGGAAATATGGACAAAAACAGAAAACTCAAATATTTCATATTTTTTTTTGTTTTTTTTTTTTGTTGGGAAATATGAACAAAAACAGAAAGCTCAAATATTTCAGATAATTTTATGTTTTTTTTCGTTATTTTTTTGCGAAGTATGGGCAAAAAATGAAAACTAAAATATTTCAGAGACTTTGTTTTTTTTCCGTTATTTTGTTGCGAAATATGGACAAAACCAGAAAACTCAAATATTTATGATACTTTTTGTTTTGTTTTTTTTTTGCGAAATATGGACAAAAAGAGAAAGCTCAAATATTTTAGATACTTTTATGTTTTTTTTCGTTATTTTGTTGCGAAATATAGACAAAACCAGAAAACTCTAATATTTCAGATACTTTTTTTTCGTTTTTTGTTGCGAAATATGGACAAAAACAGAAAGCTCAAATATTTCAGATACTTTTATGTTTTTTTTCGTTATTTTGTTGCGAAATATGGACAAAAACAGAAAACTAAAATATTTCAGATATTTTTTTGTTTTTTTTTTCGTTATTTTGTTGGGAAATATGGACAAAAACAGAAAAATCGAATATTTCAGAGACTTTGTTGTTAAGCTATGTGAAATATTAGAGTTTTCTGAAAACCAGAAAACTCAAATATTTCAAATAGCTTTTTGTTTTTTTTCATTATTTTGTTGCCAAATGTGGACAAAAACAGAAAGCTCAAATTTTTCAGATACTTTTATGTTTTTTTTCGTTATTTTGTTGCGAAATATGGCAAAAAATTAAATATTTCACATACTTTTTCTTTTTTTTCGTTATTTTGTTGCGAAATATGTAGAAAAACAGAAAACTCAAATAATTCAGATTCTTTTTGTTTTTTTTCGATGTTTAGTTCCGAAATATAGACAAAAACAGAAAACTCAAATATTTCAGATAGTTTTTTGTTTTTTTTCATTATTTTGTTGCCAAATGTGGACAAAAACAGAGAACTCAAATTTTTCAGATACTTTTTTGTTTTTTTTTGGTTATTTTGTTGCGAAATATGGACAAAACCGGAAAACTCAAATATTTCTGATACTTTTTGTTTTGTTATTTTTTTGCGAAATATGGACAAAAACAAAAGCTCAAATATTTCAGATATTTTTATGTTTTTTTTCGTTATTTTGTTGCGAAATATAGACAAAACCAGAAAACTCAAATATTTCAGATACTTTTTTTTCGTTTTTTGTTGCGAAATATGGACAAAAACAGAAAACTCAAATATTTCAGATAGTTTTTTGTTTTTTTTTCATTATTTTCTTGCCAAATGTGGAAAAAAACAGAAAGCTCAAATTTTTCAGATACTTTTTTGCTTTTTTTTTTCCTTATTTTGTTGCGAAATATGAATGGGCAAAAGAAAAAAACGCAAAAATTTCAGATTCTTTTTGTTTTTTTCAATATTTAGTTACGAAATATTCACAAAAACATAAAACTAAAATATTTCAGATATTTTTTTGTTTTTATTACGTTATTTTGTTGCGAAATGTGGACAAAAACAGAAAACTCAAATATTTCAGATACTTTTTTGTTTTTTTTTTCATTATTTTGTTGCCAAATGTGCACAAAAACAGAAAGCTCAAATTTTTCAGATACTTTTTTTTTTTTTTTCGTTATTTTGTTGCGAAATATGAATGGGCAAAAGAAAAAAACGCAAAAATTTCAGATTCTTTTTGTTTTTTTCAATATTTAGTTGCGAAAAATTGACAAAAACAGAAAACTCAAATATTTCAGATAGTTTTTTGTTTTTTTTCATTATTTTGTTGCCAAATGTGGACAAAAACAGAAAGCTCAAATTTTTCAGATACTTTTTTGCTTTTTTTTGCGTTATTTTGTTGCGAAATATGGACAAAAACAGAAAACTCAAATATTTGAGAGACTTTGTTGTTTTTGTTTCGTTATTTTGTTGCGAAATATGGACAAAACCAGAAAACTCAAATATTTCACATAGCTTAACAACAAAGTCTATATTTGAAATATTTGTTTAACAACAAATATTTCAAATAGCTTTTTGTTTTTTTCATTATTTTGTTGCCAAATGTGGACAAAAACAGAAAGCTCAAATATTTCAGATAGCTTTTTGTTTTTTTTACGTTGTTTTGTTGCGAAATGTGGACAAAAACAGAAAACTCAATTATTTCAGATACTTTTTTGTTTTTTTTTTAATTATTTTGTTGCCAAATGTGGACAAAAACAGAAAGCTCAAATTTTTCAGACACTTTTTTATTATTTTGTTGCGAAATATGGACAAAAACAGAAAACTAAAATATTTCAGATATTTTTTTGTTTTTTTTCATTATTTTGTTGCCAAATGTGGACAAAAACAGAAAGCTCAAATTTTTCAGATACTTTTTTTTTTTTTTCGTTATTTTGTTGCGAAATATGAATGGGCAAAAGAAAAAAACGCAAAAATTTCAGATTCTTTTTGTTTTTTTTCAATATTTAGTTGCGAAATATTGACAAAAACAGAAAACTCAAATATTTCAGATAGTTTTTTGTTTTTTTTCATTATTTTGTTGCCAAATGTGGACAAAAACAGAAAGCTCAAATTTTTCAGATACTTTTTTGCTTTTTTTTTCGTTATTTTGTTGCGAAATATGGACAAAAACAGAAAACTCAAATATTTCAGAGACTTTGTTGTTTTTGTTTCGTTATTTTGTTGCGAAATATGGACAAAACCAGAAAACTCAAATATTTCACATAGCTTAACAACAAAGTCTATATTTGAAATATTTGTTTAACAACAAATATTTCAAATAGCTTTTTGTTTTTTTCATTATTTTGTTGCCAAATGTGGACAAAAACAGAAAGCTCAAATTTTTCAGATACTTTTTTGCTTTTTTTTTGGTTATTTTGGTGGGAAATATGGACAAAAACAGAAAACTCAAATATTTCAGAGACTTTGTTGTTTTTGTTTCGTTATTTTGTTGCGAAATATGGACAAAACCAGAAAACTCAAATATTTCACATAGCTTAACAACAAAGTCTATATTTGAAATATTTGTTTAACAACAAATATTTCAAATAGCTTTTTGTTTTTTTTCATTATTTTGTTGCCAAATGTGGACAAAAACAGAAAGCTCAAATTTTTCAGATACTTTTTTGCTTTTTTTTTGGTTATTTTGTTGGGAAATATGGACAAAAACAGAAAACTCAAATATTTCAGAGACTTTGTTGTTTTTGTTTCGTTATTTTGTTGCGAAATATGGACAAAACCAGAAAACTCAATTATTTCAGATACTTTTTTGTTTTTTTTTTCATTATTTTGTTGCCAAATGTGGACAAAAACAGAAAGCTCAAATTTTTCAGACACTTTTTTGTTATTTTGTTGCGAAATATGGACAAAAACAGAAAACTAAAATATTTCAGATATTTTTTTGTTTTTTTTTTCGTTATTTTGTTGGGAAATATGGACAAAAACCGAAAACTCAAATATTTCAGATACTTTGTTGTTTTTTTTCGTTATTTTGTTGCGAAATATGGAGAAAACCAGAAAACTCAAATATTTCAGAGACTTTATTTTTTTCCCGTTATTTTTTTGCGCAATATGGGCAAAAAATGAAAACAAAAATATTTCACATACTTTTTTCTTGGTTTTGTTGCGAAATATAGACAAAAACAGAAAACTAAAATATTTCAGATACTTTTTTGTTTGTTTGTTTCCTTATTTTGTTTAGAAATATGGACAAAAGTAGAAAACTCAAATATTTCAGATATTGTTTTGTTTTTTTTTTCGTTATTTTGTTGGGAAATGTAGACAAAAACAGAAAAATCAAATATTTCAGATACTTTTATGTTTTTTTTCGTTATTTTGTTGCGAAATATGGCAAAAAATTAAATATTTCACATACTTTTTCTTTTTTTTTCGTTATTTTGTTGCGAAATATGTAGAAAAACAGAAAACTCAAATAATTCAGATTCTTTTTGTTTTTTTTCGATGTTTAGTTGCGAAATATAGACAAAAACAGAAAACTAAAATATTTCAGATACTTTTTTGTTTGTTTGTTTCCTTATTTTGTTTAGAAATATGGACAAAAGTAGAAAACTCAAATATTTCAGATATTTTTTTGTTTTTTTTTTCGTTATTTTGTTGGGAAATGTAGACAAAAACAGAAAAATCAAATATTTCAGATACTTTTATGTTTTTTTTCGTTATTTTGTTGCGAAATATGGCAAAAAATTAAATATTTCACATACTTTTTCTTTTTTTTTCGTTATTTTGTTGCGAAATATGTAGAAAAACAGAAAACTCAAATAATTCAGATTCTTTTTGTTTTTTTTCGATGTTTAGTTCCGAAATATAGACAAAAACAGAAAACTCAAATATTTCAGATAGTTTTTTGTTTTTTTTTCATTATTTTGTTGCCAAATGTGGACAAAAACAGAGAACTCAAATTTTTCAGATACTTTTTTGTTTTTTTTTTGGTTATTTTGTTGCGAAATATGGACAAAAGCGGAAAACTCAAATATTTCTGATACTTTTTGTTTTGTTATTTTTTTGCGAAATATGGACAAAAACAAAAGCTCAAATATTTCAGATATTTTTATGTTTTTTTTCGTTATTTTGTTGCGAAATATAGACAAAACCAGAAAACTCAAATATTTCAGATACTTTTTTTTCGTTTTTTGTTGCGAAATATGGACAAAAACAGAAAACTCAAATATTTCAGATAGTTTTTTGTTTTTTTTCATTATTTTCTTGCCAAATGTGGAAAAAAACAGAAAGCTCAAATTTTTCAGATACTTTTTTGCTTTTTTTTTTCCTTATTTTGTTGCGAAATATGAATGGGCAAAAGCAAAAAACGCAAAAATTTCAGATTCTTTTTGTTTTTTTTCAATATTTAGTTACGAAATATTCACAAAAACAAAAAACTAAAATATTTCAGATATTTTTTTGTTTTTATTACGTTATTTTGTTGCGAAATGTGGACAAAAACAGAAAACTCAAATATTTCAGATACTTTTTTGTTTTTTTTTTCACTATTTTGTTGCCAAATGTGCACAAAAACAGAAAGCTCAAATTTTTCAGATACTTTTTTTTTTTTTTCGTTATTTTGTTGCGAAATATGAATGGGCAAAAGAAAAAAACGCAAAAATTTCAGATTCTTTTTGTTTTTTTCAATATTTAGTTGCGAAATATTGACAAAAACAGAAAACTCAAATATTTCAGATAGTTTTTTGTTTTTTTTCATTATTTTGTTGCCAAATGTGGACAAAAACAGAAAGCTCAAATTTTTCAGATACTTTTTTGCTTTTTTTTTCGTTATTTTGTTGCGAAATATGGACAAAAACAGAAAACTCAAATATTTCAGAGACTTTGTTGTTTTTGTTTCGTTATTTTGTTGCGAAATATGGACAAAACCAGAAAACTCAAATATTTCACATAGCTTAACAACAAAGTCTATATTTGAAATATTTGTTTAACAACAAATATTTCAAATAGCTTTTTGTTTTTTTTTTCATTATTTTGTTGCCAAATGTGGACAAAAACAGAAAGCTCAAATTTTTCAGATACTTTTTTGTTTTTTTTTCGTTATTTTGTTGCGAAATATGGATGGGCAAAAGAAAAAAACGCAAAAATTCAGATTCTTTTTTGTTTTTTTTCAATATTTAGTTGCGAAATATTGACAATAACAGAAAACTCAAATATTTCAGATAGCTTTTTGTTTTTTTTACGTTATTTTGTTGCGAAATGTGGACAAAAACAGAAAACTCAATTATTTCAGATACTTTTTTGTTTTTTTTTTCATTATTTTGTTGCCAAATGTGGACAAAAACAGAAAGCTCAAATTTTTCAGACACTTTTTTGTTATTTTGTTGCGAAATATGGACAAAAACAGAAAACTAAAATATTTCAGATATTTTTTTGTTTTTTTTTTCGTTATTTTGTTGGGAAATATGGACAAAAACCGAAAACTCAAATATTTCAGATACTTTGTTGTTTTTTTTCGTTATTTTGTTGCGAAATATGGAGAAAACCAGAAAACTCAAATATTTCAGAGACTTTATTTTTTTCCCGTTATTTTTTTGCGCAATATGGGCAAAAAATGAAAACAAAAATATTTCACATACTTTTTTCTTGATTTTGTTGCGAAATATAGACAAAAACAGAAAACTAAAATATTTCAGATACTTTTTTGTTTGTTTGTTTCCTTATTTTGTTTAGAAATATGGACAAAAGTAGAAAACTCAAATATTTCAGATATTTTTTTGTTTTTTTTTCGTTATTTTGTTGGGAAATGTAGACAAAAACAGAAAAATCAAATATTTCAGATACTTTTATGTTTTTTTTCGTTATTTTGTTGCGAAATATGGCAAAAAATTAAATATTTCACATACTTTTTCTTTTTTTTTCGTTATTTTGTTGCGAAATATGTAGAAAAACAGAAAACTCAAATAATTCAGATTCTTTATGTTTTTTTTCGATGTTTAGTTGCGAAATATAGACAAAAACAGAAAACTAAAATATTTCAGATACTTTTTTGTTTGTTTGTTTCCTTATTTTGTTTAGAAATATGGACAAAAGTAGAAAACTCAAATATTTCAGATATTTTTTGTTTTTTTTTCGTTATTTTGTTGGGAAATGTAGACAAAAACAGAAAACTCAAATATTTCAGATAGTTTTTTGTTTTTTTTTCATTATTTTGTTGCCAAATGTGGACAAAAACAGAGAACTCAAATTTTTCAGATACTTTTTTGTTTTTTTTTGGTTATTTTGTTGCGAAATATGGACAAAAACAGAAAACTCAAATATTTCAGATAGTTTTTTGTTTTTTTTCATTATTTTGTTGCCAAATGTGGACAAAAACAGAAAGCTCAAATTTTTCAGATACTTTTTTGCTTTTTTTTTCGTTATTTTGTTGCGAAATATGGACAAAAACAGAAAACTCAAATATTTCAGAGACTTTGTTGTTTTTGTTTCGTTATTTTGTTGCGAAATATGGACAAAACCAGAAAACTCAAATATTTCACATAGCTTAACAACAAAGTCTTTATTTGAAATATTTGTTTAACAACAAATATTTCAAATAGCTTTTTGTTTTTTTTCATTATTTTGTTGCCAAATGTGGACAAAAACAGAAAGCTCAAATTTTTCAGATACTTTTTTGTTTTTTTTTCGTTATTTTGTTGCGAAATATGGATGGGCAAAAGAAAAAAACGCAAAAATTCAGATTCTTTTTGTTTTTTTCAATATTTAGTTGCGAAATATTGACAAAAACAGAAAACTCAAATATTTCAGATAGCTTTTTGTTTTTTTTACGTTATTTTATGTGGACAAAAACAGAAAACTCAATTATTTCAGATACTTTTTTTTTTTTTTTTTCATTATTTTGTTGCCAAATGTGGACAAAAACAGAAAGCTCAAATTTTTCAGACACTTTTTTGTTATTTTGTTGCGAAATATGGACAAAAACAGAAAACTAAAATATTTCAGATATTTTTTTGTTTTTTTTTCGTTATTTTGTTGGGAAATATGGACAAAAACCGAAAACTCAAATATTTCAGATACTTTTATGTTTTTTTTTCGTTATTTTGTTGCGAAATATAGACAAAACCAGAAAACTCTAATATTTCAGATACTTTTTTTTCGTTTTTTGTTGCGAAATATGGACAAAAACAGAAAGCTCAAATATTTCAGATACTTTTATGTTTTTTTTCGTTATTTTGTTGCGAAATATGGACAAAAACAGAAAACTAAAATATTTCAGATATTTTTTTGTTTTTTTTTTCGTTATTTTGTTGGGAAATATGGACAAAAACAGAAAACTCGAATATTTCAGAGACTTTGTTGTTAAGCTATGTGAAATATTAGAGTTTTCTGAAAACCAGAAAACTCAAATATTTCAAATAGCTTTTTGTTTTTTTTCATTATTTTGTTGCCAAATGTGGACAAAAACAGAAAGCTCAAATTTTTCAGATACTTTTTTGTTTTTTTTCGTTATTTTGTTGCGAAATATGGATGGGCAAAAGAAAAAAACGCAAAAATTTCAGATTCTTTTTGTTTTTTTCAATATTTAGTTGCGAAATATTGACAAAAACAAAAAACTAAAATATTTCAGATATTTTTTTGTTTTTTTTACGTTATTTTGTTGCGAAATGTGGACAAAAACAGAAAACTCAATTATTTCAGATACTTTTTTGTTTTTTTTTTCACGTTTGGCAACGTGGACAAAAACAGAAAGCTCAAATTTTTCAGACACTTTTTTGTTTTTTTTCGTTATTTTGTTGCGAAATATGGACAAAAACAGAAAACTAAAATATTTTAGATATTTTTTTGTTTTTTTTTCCTTATTTTGTTGGGAAATATGGACAAAAACCGAAAACTCAAATATTTTAGAGACTTTGTTGTTTTTTTTCGTTATTTTGTTGCGAAATATGGAGAAAACCAGAAAACTTAAATATTTCAGAAACTTTTATGTTTTTTTTTGTTATTTTGTTGCGAAATATGGGCAAAAAATGAAAACTAAAATATTTCACATACTTTTTTTTTCGTTATTTTGTTGCGAAATATAGACAGAAACAGAAAACTAAAATATTTCAGATAGTTTTTTGTTTGTTTTTTTCCTTATTTTGTTGAGAAATATAGACAAAAGTAGAAAACTCAAATATTTCAGATATTTTTTTGTTTTTTTTGCGGTATTTTGTTGGGAAATATGGACAAAAGTAGAAAACTCAAATATTTCAGATATTTTTTCGTTATTTTGTTGGGAAATGTAGACAAAAACAGAAAACTCAAATATTTCAGAGACTTTATTTTTTTTTCCGTTATTTTTTTGCGCAATATGGGCAAAAAATGAAAACTAAAATATTTCACATACTTTTTTCTTGATTTTGTTGCGAAATATAGACAAAAACAGAAAACTAAAATATTTCAGATACTTTTTTGTTTGTTTGTTTCCTTATTTTGTGTAGAAATATGGACAAAAGTAGAAAACTCAAATATTTCAGATATTTGTTTGTTTTTTTTTTTTCGTTATTTTGTTGCGAAATATGGACAAAAACAGAAAACTAAAATATTTCAGATACTTTTTTGTTTGTTTTTTTCCTTATTTTATTGAGAAATATGGACAAAAGTAGAAAACTCAAATATTTCAGATATTTTTTGTTTTTTTTTTTCGTTATTTTGTTGGGAAATATGGACAAAAGTAGAAAACTCAAATATTTCAGATAGTTTTTTGTTTTTTTTCATTATTTTGTTGCCAAATGTGGACAAAAACAGAAAGCTCAAATTTTTCAGATACTTTTTTGCTTTTTTTTTCGTTATTTTGTTGCGAAATATGGACAAAAACAGAAAACTCAAATATTTCAGAGACTTTGTTGTTTTTGTTTCGTTATTTTGTTGCGAAATATGGACAAAACCAGAAAACTCAAATATTTCACATAGCTTAACAACAAAGTCTATATTTGAAATATTTGTTTAACAACAAATATTTCAAATAGCTTTTTGTTTTTTTTCATTATTTTGTTGCCAAATGTGGACAAAAACAGAAAGCTCAAATTTTTCAGATACTTTTTTGCTTTTTTTTTGGTTATTTTGTTGGGAAATATGGACAAAAACAGAAAACTCAAATATTTCAGAGACTTTGTTGTTTTTGTTTCGTTATTTTGTTGCGAAATATGGACAAAACCAGAAAACTCAAATATTTCACATAGCTTAACAACAAAGTCTATATTTGAAATATTTGTTTAACAACAAATATTTCAAATAGCTTTTTGTTTTTTTTCATTATTTTGTTGCCAAATGTGGACAAAAACAGAAAGCTCAAATTTTTCAGATACTTTTTTGCTTTTTTTTTGGTTATTTTGTTGGGAAATATGGACAAAAACAGAAAACTCAAATATTTCAGAGACTTTGTTGTTTTTGTTTCGTTATTTTGTTGCGAAATATGGACAAAACCAGAAAACTCAATTATTTCAGATACTTTTTTGTTTTTTTTTTCATTATTTTGTTGCCAAATGTGGACAAAAACAGAAAGCTCAAATTTTTCAGACACTTTTTTGTTATTTTGTTGCGAAATATGGACAAAAACAGAAAACTAAAATATTTCAGATAGCTTTTTGTTTTTTTTACGTTATTTTGTTGCGAAATGTGGACAAAAACAGAAAACTCAATTATTTCAGATACTTTTTTGTTTTTTTTTTCATTATTTTGTTGCCAAATGTGGACAAAAACAGAAAGCTCAAATTTTTCAGACACTTTTTTGTTATTTTGTTGCGAAATATGGACAAAAACAGAAAACTAAAATATTTCAGATATTTTTTTGTTTTTTTTCGTTATTTTGTTGGGAAATATGGACAAAAACCGAAAACTCAAATATTTCAGATACTTTGTTGTTTTTTTTCGTTATTTTGTTGCGAAATATGG
The DNA here is from genome assembly GCA_963932195.1 of Empis livida. Lineage (NCBI taxonomy): Eukaryota > Metazoa > Arthropoda > Insecta > Diptera > Empididae > Empis > Empis livida. Next base: position 21,516,976 of record OZ010646.1, read on the forward strand.
AGAAAACCAGAAAACTCAAATATTTCAGAGACTTTATTTTTTTCCCGTTATTTTTTTGCGCAATATGGGCAAAAAATGAAAACAAAAATATTTCACATACTTTTTTCTTGATTTTGTTGCGAAATATAGACAAAAACAGAAAACTAAAATATTTCAGATACTTTTTTGTTTGTTTGTTTCCTTATTTTGTTTAGAAATATGGACAAAAGTAGAAAACTCAAATATTTCAGATATTGTTTTGTTTTTTTTTCGTTATTTTGTTGGGAAATGTAGACAAAAACAGAAAAATCAAATATTTCAGATACTTTTATGTTTTTTTTCGTTATTTTGTTGCGAAATATGGCAAAAAATTAAATATTTCACATACTTTTTCTTTTTTTTTCGTTATTTTGTTGCGAAATATGTAGAAAAACAGAAAACTCAAATAATTCAGATTCTTTTTGTTTTTTTTCGATGTTTAGTTGCGAAATATAGACAAAAACAGAAAACTAAAATATTTCAGATACTTTTTTGTTTGTTTGTTTCCTTATTTTGTTTAGAAGTATGGACAAAAGTAGAAAACTCAAATATTTCAGATATTTTTTTGTTTTTTTTTCGTTATTTTGTTGGGAAATGTAGACAAAAACAGAAAAATCAAATATTTCAGATACTTTTATGTTTTTTTTCGTTATTTTGTTGCGAAATATGGCAAAAAATTAAATATTTCACATACTTTTTCTTTTTTTTTCGTTATTTTGTTGCGAAATATGTAGAAAAACAGAAAACTCAAATAATTCAGATTCTTTTTGTTTTTTTTCGATGTTTAGTTCCGAAATATAGACAAAAACAGAAAACTCAAATATTTCAGATAGTTTTTTGTTTTTTTTTCATTATTTTGTTGCCAAATGTGGACAAAAATAGAGAACTCAAATTTTTCAGATACTTTTTTGTTTTTTTTTTGGTTATTTTGTTGCGAAATATGGACAAAAGCGGAAAACTCAAATATTTCTGATACTTTTTGTTTTGTTATTTTTTTGCGAAATATGGACAAAAACAAAAGCTCAAATATTTCAGATATTTTTATGTTTTTTTTCGTTATTTTGTTGCGAAATATAGACAAAACCAGAAAACTCAAATATTTCAGATACTTTTTTTTCGTTTTTTGTTGCGAAATATGGACAAAAACAGAAAACTCAAATATTTCAGATAGTTTTTTGTTTTTTTTTCATTATTTTCTTGCCAAATGTGGAAAAAAACAGAAAGCTCAAATTTTTCAGATACTTTTTTGCTTTTTTTTTTCCTTATTTTGTTGCGAAATATGAATGGGCAAAAGCAAAAAACGCAAAAATTTCAGATTCTTTTTGTTTTTTTTCAATATTTAGTTACGAAATATTCACAAAAACAAAAAACTAAAATATTTCAGATATTTTTTTGTTTTTATTACGTTATTTTGTTGCGAAATGTGGACAAAAACAGAAAACTCAAATATTTCAGATACTTTTTTGTTTTTTTTTTCACTATTTTGTTGCCAAATGTGCACAAAAACAGAAAGCTCAAATTTTTCAGATACTTTTTTTTTTTTTTCGTTATTTTGTTGCGAAATATGAATGGGCAAAAGAAAAAAACGCAAAAATTTCAGATTCTTTTTGTTTTTTTCAATATTTAGTTGCGAAATATTGACACAAACAGAAAACTCAAATATTTCAGATAGTTTTTTGTTTTTTTTCATTATTTTGTTGCCAAATGTGGACAAAAACAGAAAGCTCAAATTTTTCAGATACTTTTTTGCTTTTTTTTTCGTTATTTTGTTGCGAAATATGGACAAAAACAGAAAACTCAAATATTTCAGAGACTTTGTTGTTTTTGTTTCGTTATTTTGTTGCGAAATATGGACAAAACCAGAAAACTCAAATATTTCACATAGCTTAACAACAAAGTCTATATTTGAAATATTTGTTTAACAACAAATATTTCAAATAGCTTTTTGTTTTTTTTTCATTATTTTGTTGCCAAATGTGGACAAAAACAGAAAGCTCAAATTTTTCAGATACTTTTTTGTTTTTTTTTTCGTTATTTTGTTGCGAAATATGGATGGGCAAAAGAAAAAAACGCAAAAATTCAGATTCTTTTTGTTTTTTTCAATATTTAGTTGCGAAATATTGACAATAACAGAAAACTCAAATATTTCAGATAGCTTTTTGTTTTTTTTACGTTATTTTGTTGCGAAATGTGGACAAAAACAGAAAACTCAATTATTTCAGATACTTTTTTGTTTTTTTTTTCATTATTTTGTTGCCAAATGTGGACAAAAACAGAAAGCTCAAATTTTTCAGACACTTTTTTGTTATTTTGTTGCGAAATATGGACAAAAACAGAAAACTAAAATATTTCAGATATTTTTTTGTTTTTTTTTCGTTATTTTGTTGGGAAATATGGACAAAAACCGAAAACTCAAATATTTCAGATACTTTGTTGTTTTTTTTCGTTATTTTGTTGCGAAATATGGAGAAAACCAGAAAACTCAAATATTTCAGAGACTTTATTTTTTTCCCGTTATTTTTTTGCGCAATATGGGCAAAAAATGAAAACAAAAATATTTCACATACTTTTTTCTTGATTTTGTTGCGAAATATAGACAAAAACAGAAAACTAAAATATTTCAGATACTTTTTTGTTTGTTTGTTTCCTTATTTTGTTTAGAAATATGGACAAAAGTAGAAAACTCAAATATTTCAGATATTTTTTTGTTTTTTTTTCGTTATTTTGTTGGGAAATGTAGACAAAAACAGAAAAATCAAATATTTCAGATACTTTTATGTTTTTTTTCGTTATTTTGTTGCGAAATATGGCAAAAAATTAAATATTTCACATACTTTTTCTTTTTTTTTCGTTATTTTGTTGCGAAATATGTAGAAAAACAGAAAACTCAAATAATTCAGATTCTTTATGTTTTTTTTCGATATTTAGTTGCGAAATATAGACAAAAACAGAAAACTAAAATATTTCAGATACTTTTTTGTTTGTTTGTTTCCTTATTTTGTTTAGAAATATGGACAAAAGTAGAAAACTCAAATATTTCAGATATTTTTTTGTTTTTTTTTCGTTATTTTGTTGGGAAATGTAGACAAAAACAGAAAACTCAAATATTTCAGATAGTTTTTTGTTTTTTTTCATTATTTTGTTGCCAAATGTGGACAAAAACAGAGAACTCAAATTTTTCAGATACTTTTTTGTTTTTTTTTGGTTATTTTGTTGCGAAATATGGAAAAAAACAGAAAACTCAAATATTTCAGATAGTTTTTTGTTTTTTTTCATTATTTTGTTGCCAAATGTGGACAAAAACAGAAAGCTCAAATTTTTCAGATACTTTTTTGCTTTTTTTTTCGTTATTTTGTTGCGAAATATGGACAAAAACAGAAAACTCAAATATTTCAGAGACTTTGTTGTTTTTGTTTCGTTATTTTGTTGCGAAATATGGACAAAACCAGAAAACTCAAATATTTCACATAGCTTAACAACAAAGTCTATATTTGAAATATTTGTTTAACAACAAATATTTCAAATAGCTTTTTGTTTTTTTTCATTATTTTGTTGCCAAATGTGGACAAAAACAGAAAGCTCAAATTTTTCAGATACTTTTTTGTTTTTTTTTCGTTATTTTGTTGCGAAATATGGATGGGCAAAAGAAAAAAACGCAAAAATTCAGATTCTTTTTGTTTTTTTCAATATTTAGTTGCGAAACAATATTGACAAAAACAGAAAACTCAAATATTTCAGATAGCTTTTTGTTTTTTTTACGTTATTTTGTTGCGAAATGTGGACAAAAACAGAAAACTCAATTATTTCAGATACTTTTTTTTTTTTTTTTTCATTATTTTGTTGCCAAATGTGGACAAAAACAGAAAGCTCAAATTTTTCAGACACTTTTTTGTTATTTTGTTGCGAAATATGGACAAAAACAGAAAACTAAAATATTTCAGATATTTTTTTGTTTTTTTTTCGTTATTTTGTTGGGAAATATGGACAAAAACCGAAAACTCAAATATTTCAGATACTTTTATGTTTTTTTTCGTTATTTTGTTGCGAAATATAGACAAAACCAGAAAACTCTAATATTTCAGATACTTTTTTTTCGTTTTTTGTTGCGAAATATGGACAAAAACAGAAAGCTCAAATATTTCAGATACTTTTATGTTTTTTTTCGTTATTTTGTTGCGAAATATGGACAAAAACAGAAAACTAAAATATTTCAGATATTTTTTTGTTTTTTTTTTCGTTATTTTGTTGGGAAATATGGACAAAAACAGAAAACTCGAATATTTCAGAGACTTTGTTGTTAAGCTATGTGAAATATTAGAGTTTTCTGAAAACCAGAAAACTCAAATATTTCAAATAGCTTTTTGTTTTTTTTCATTATTTTGTTGCCAAATGTGGACAAAAACAGAAAGCTCAAATTTTTCAGATACTTTTTTGTTTTTTTTCGTTATTTTGTTGCGAAATATGGATGGGCAAAAGAAAAAAACGCAAAAATTTCAGATTCTTTTTGTTTTTTTCAATATTTAGTTGCGAAATATTGACAAAAACAAAAAACTAAAATATTTCAGATATTTTTTTGTTTTTTTTACGTTATTTTGTTGCGAAATGTGGACAAAAACAGAAAACTCAATTATTTCAGATACTTTTTTGTTTTTTTTTTCACGTTTGGCAACGTGGACAAAAACAGAAAGCTCAAATTTTTCAGACACTTTTTTGTTTTTTTTCGTTATTTTGTTGCGAAATATGGACAAAAACAGAAAACTAAAATATTTTAGATATTTTTTTGTTTTTTTTTCCTTATTTTGTTGGGAAATATGGACAAAAACCGAAAACTCAAATATTTTAGAGACTTTGTTGTTTTTTTTCGTTATTTTGTTGCGAAATATGGAGAAAACCAGAAAACTTAAATATTTCAGAAACTTTTATGTTTTTTTTTGTTATTTTGTTGCGAAATATGGGCAAAAAATGAAAACTAAAATATTTCACATACTTTTTTTTTCGTTATTTTGTTGCGAAATATAGACAGAAACAGAAAACTAAAATATTTCAGATAGTTTTTTGTTTGTTTTTTTCCTTATTTTGTTGAGAAATATAGACAAAAGTAGAAAACTCAAATATTTCAGATATTTTTTTGTTTTTTTTGCGGTATTTTGTTGGGAAATATGGACAAAAGTAGAAAACTCAAATATTTCAGATATTTTTTCGTTATTTTGTTGGGAAATGTAGACAAAAACAGAAAACTCAAATATTTCAGAGACTTTATTTTTTTTTCCGTTATTTTTTTGCGCAATATGGGCAAAAAATGAAAACTAAAATATTTCACATACTTTTTTCTTGATTTTGTTGCGAAATATAGACAAAAACAGAAAACTAAAATATTTCAGATACTTTTTTGTTTGTTTGTTTCCTTATTTTGTGTAGAAATATGGACAAAAGTAGAAAACTCAAATATTTCAGATATTTGTTTGTTTTTTTTTTTCGTTATTTTGTTGGGAAATATGGACAAAAGTAGAAAACTCAAATATTTCAGATATTTTTTGTTTGTTTTTTTCCTTATTTTATTGAGAAATATGGCCAAAAGTAGAAAACTCAAATAATTCAGATATTTTTTTGTTTTTTTTTTTCGTTATTTTATTGAGAAATATGGACAAAAGTAGAAAACTCAAATATTTCAGATATTTTTTTGTTTTTTTTTTTTTCGTTATTTTATTGCGAAATATAGACACAAACAAAAAACTAAAATATTTCAGATACTTTTTTGTTTGTTTTTTTCCTTATTTTGTTGCGAAATATAGACAAAAACAGAAAACTAAAATATTTCAGATACTTTTTTGTTCGTTTTTTTCCTTATGTTGTGGAGAAATATGGACAAAAGTAGAAAACTCAAATATTTCAGATATTTTTTGTTTGTTTTTTTCCTTATTTTATTGAGAAATATGGACAAAAGTAGAAAACTCAAATATTTCAGATACTTTTTTGTTCGTTTTTTTCCTTATTTTGTTGAGAAATATGGACAAAAGTAGAAAACTCAAATATTTCAGATATTTTTTGTTCGTTTTTTTCCTTATTTTGTTGAGAAATATGGACAAAAGTAGAAAACTCAAATATTTCAGATATTTTTTGTTCGTTTTTTTCCTTATTTTATTGAGAAATATGGACAAAAGTAGAAAACTCAAATATTTCAGATACTTTTTTGTTTGTTTTTTTCCTTATTTTGTTGAGAAATATGGACAAAAGTAGAAAACTCAAATATTTCAAATATTTTTTGTTCGTTTTTTTCCTTATTTTATTGAGAAATATGGACAAAAGTAGAAAACTCAAATATTTCAGATATTTTTTGTTCGTTTTTTTCCTTATTTTATTGAGAAATATGGACAAAAGTAGAAAACTCAAATAATTCAGATATTTTTTTGTTTTTTTTTTTTCGTTATTTTATTGAGAAATATGGACAAAAGTAGAAAACTCAAATATTTCAGATATTTTTTTGTTTTTTTTTTTTTCGTTATTTTATTGCGAAATATAGACACAAACAAAAAACTAAAATATTTCAGATACTTTTTTGTTTGTTTTTTTCCTTATTTTGTTGCGAAATATAGACAAAAACAGAAAACTAAAATATTTCAGATACTTTTTTGTTTGTTTTTTTCCTTATTTTATTGAGAAATATGGACAAAAGTAGAAAACTCAAATAATTCAGATATTTTTTTGTTTTTTTTTTTTTCGTTATTTTATTGAGAAATATGGACAAAAGTAGAAAACTCAAATATTTCAGATATTTTTTTGTTTTTTTTTTTTTCGTTATTTTATTGCGAAATATAGACACAAACAAAAAACTAAAATATTTCAGATACTTTTTTGTTTGTTTTTTTCCTTATTTTGTTGCGAAATATAGACAAAAACAGAAAACTAAATTATTTCAGATACTTTTTTGTTTGTTTTTTTCCTTATTTTATTGAGAAATATGGACAAAAGTAGAAAACTCAAATATTTCAGATATTTTTTGTTTTTTTTTTCGTTATTTTGTTGGGAAATATGGACAAAAGTAGAAAACACAAATATTTCAGATATTTTTTGTTTGTTTTTTTCCTTATTTTATTGAGAAATATGGACAAAAGTAGAAAACTCAAATAATTCAGATATTTTTTTGTTTTTTTTTTTTTCGTTATTTTATTGAGAAATATGGACAAAAGTAGAAAACTCAAATATTTCAGATATTTTTTTGTTTTTTTTTTTCGCTATGTTGTTGCGAAATATGGACAAAAACAGAAAACTAAAATATTTCAGATACTTTTTTGTTTGTTTTTTTCCTTATTTTATTGAGAAATATGGACAATAGTAGAAAACCCAAATATTTCAGATATTTTTTTGTTTTTTTTTTCGTTATTTTGTTGAGAAATATGGACAAAAGTAGAAAACTCAAATATTTCAGATACTTTTTTGTTTGTTTTTTTCCTTATTTTGTTGAGAAATATGGACAAAAGTAGAAAACTCAAATATTTCAGATACTTTTTTGTTCGTTTTTTTCCTTATTTTGTGGAGAAATATGGACAAAAGTAGAAAACTCAAATATTTCAGATATTTTTTGTTCGTTTTTTTTCCTTATTTTATTGAGAAATATGGACAAAAGTAGAAAACTCAAATATTTCAGATACTTTTTTGTTTGTTTTTTTCCTTATTTTGTTGAGAAATATGGACAAAAGTAGAAAACTCAAATATTTCAGATATTTTTTTTTTTTTTTTCGTTATTTTATTGAGAAATATGGACAAAAGTAGAAAACTCAAATATTTCAGATACTTTTTTGTTTGTTTTTTTCCTTATTTTGTTTAGAAATATGGAAAAAAGTAGAAAACTCAAATATTTCAGATATTTTTTTGTTTTTTTTTTCGCTATTTTGTTGCGAAATATGGACAAAAACAGAAAACTAAAATATTTCAGATACTTTTTTGTTTGTTTTTTTCCTTATTTTATTGAGAAATATGGACAATAGTAGAAAACCCAAATATTTCAGATATTTTTTTGTTTTTTTTTTTCGTTATTTTGTTGAGAAATATGGACAAAAGTAGAAAACTCAAATATTTCAGATACTTTTTTGTTTGTTTTTTTCCTTATTTTGTTGAGAAATATGGACAAAAGTAGAAAACTCAAATATTTCAGATACTTTTTTGTTCGTTTTTTTCCTTATTTTGTTGAGAAATATGTACAAAAGTAGAAAACTCAAATATTTCAGATATTTTTTGTTCGTTTTTTTCCTTATTTTGTTGAGAAATATGGACAAAAGTAGAAAACTCAAATATTTCAGATATTTTTTGTTCGTTTTTTTCCTTATTTTATTGAGAAATATGGACAAAAGTAGAAAACTCAAATATTTCAGATACTTTTTTGTTTGTTTTTTTCCTTATTTTGTTGAGAAATATGGACAAAAGTAGAAAACTCAAATATTTCAAATATTTTTTGTTCGTTTTTTTCCTTATTTTATTGAGAAATATGGACAAAAGTAGAAAACTCAAATATTTCAGATATTTTTTTGTTCGTTTTTTTCCTTATTTTATTGAGAAATATGGACAAAAGTAGAAAACTCAAATAATTCAGATATTTTTTTGTTTTTTTTTTTTCGTTATTTTATTGAGAAATATGGACAAAAGTAGAAAACTCAAATATTTCAGATATTTTTTTGTTTTTTTTTTTTTCGTTATTTTATTGCGAAATATAGACACAAACAAAAAACTAAAATATTTCAGATACTTTTTTGTTTGTTTTTTTCCTTATTTTGTTGCGAAATATAGACAAAAACAGAAAACTAAAATATTTCAGATACTTTTTTGTTTGTTTTTTTCCTTATTTTATTGAGAAATATGGACAAAAGTAGAAAACTCAAATAATTCAGATATTTTTTTGTTTTTTTTTTTTCGTTATTTTATTGAGAAATATGGACAAAAGTAGAAAACTCAAATATTTCAGATATTTTTTTGTTTTTTTTTTTTTTCGTTATTTTATTGCGAAATATAGACACAAACAAAAAACTAAAATATTTCAGATACTTTTTTGTTTGTTTTTTTCCTTATTTTGTTGCGAAATATAGACAAAAACAGAAAACTAAAATATTTCAGATACTTTTTTGTTTGTTTTTTTCCTTATTTTATTGAGAAATATGGACAAAAGTAGAAAACTCAAATATTTCAGATATTTTTTGTTTTTTTTTTCGTTATTTTGTTGGGAAATATGGACAAAAGTAGAAAACTCAAATATTTCAGATATTTTTTGTTTGTTTTTTTCCTTATTTTATTGAGAAATATGGACAAAAGTAGAAAACTCAAATAATTCAGATATTTTTTTGTTTTTTTTTTTTTCGTTATTTTATTGAGAAATATGGACAAAAGTAGAAAACTCAAATATTTCAGATATTTTTTTGTTTTTTTTTTTCGCTATTTTGTTGCGAAATATGGACAAAAACAGAAAACTAAAATATTTCAGATACTTTTTTGTTTGTTTTTTTCCTTATTTTATTGAGAAATATGGACAATAGTAGAAAACCCAAATATTTCAGATATTTTTTTGTTTTTTTTTTCGTTATTTTGTTGAGAAATATGGACAAAGTAGAAAACTCAAATATTTCAGATACTTTTTTGTTTGTTTTTTTCCTTATTTTGTTGAGAAATATGGACAAAAGTAGAAAACTCAAATATTTCAGATACTTTTTTGTTCGTTTTTTTCCTTATTTTGTGGAGAAATATGGACAAAAGTAGAAAACTCAAATATTTCAGATATTTTTTGTTCGTTTTTTTCCTTATTTTATTGAGAAATATGGACAAAAGTAGAAAACTCAAATATTTCAGATACTTTTTTGTTTGTTTTTTTCCTTATTTTGTTGAGAAATATGGACAAAAGTAGAAAACTCAAATATTTCAGATATTTTTTTTTTTTTTTTCGTTATTTTATTGAGAAATATGGACAAAAGTAGAAAACTCAAATATTTCAGATACTTTTTTGTTTGTTTTTTTCCTTATTTTATTGAGAAATATGGACAATAGTAGAAAACCCAAATATTTCAGATATTTTTTTGTTTTTTTTTTTCGTTATTTTGTTGAGAAATATGGACAAAAGTAGAAAACTCAAATATTTCAGATACTTTTTTGTTTGTTTTTTTCCTTATTTTGTTGAGAAATATGGACAAAAGTAGAAAACTCAAATATTTCAGATACTTTTTTGTTCGTTTTTTTCCTTATTTTGTTGAGAAATATGGACAAAAGTAGAAAACTCAAAAATTTCAGATATTTTTTGTTCGTTTTTTTCCTTATTTTGTTGAGAAATATGGACAAAAGTAGAAAACTCAAATATTTCAGATGTTTTTTGTTCGTTTTTTTCCTTATTTTATTGAGAAATATGGACAAAAGTAGAAAACTCAAATATTTCAGATATTTTTTGTTCGTTTTTTTCCTTATTTTATTGAGAAATATGGACAAAAGTAGAAAACTCAAATAATTCAGATACTTTTTTGTTTGTTCTTTTCCTTATTTTGTTGAGAAATATGGACAAAAGTAGAAAACTCAAATATTTCAGATATTTTTTTGTTTTTTTTTTCGTTATTTTGTTGTGAAATATAGAAAAAACCAGAAAACTCAAATATTTCAGTTTATGTTTTATGTTTTTTTTCGTTATTTTGTTGCGAAATATGGGCAAAAAATGAGAACTAATATATTTCACATACTTTTTTTTTGTTTATTTTTTTGCGAAATATAGACAAAAACAGAAAACCAAAATATTTCAGATACTTTTTTGTTTGTTTTTTTCTTATTTTGTTGAGAAATATGGACAAAATTAGAAAACTCAAATATTTCAGATATTTTTTTGTTTTTTTTTTCGTTATTTTGTTGCGAAATATGGACAAAAACAGAAAACTAAAATATTTCAGATACTTTTTTGTTTGTTTTTTTCCTTATTTTATTGAGAAATATGGACAAAAGGAGAAAACTCAAATATTTCAGATATTTTTTTGTTTTTTTTTTTTCCTTATTTTGTTGCGAAATATAGACAAAAACAGAAAACTAAAATATTTCAGATACTTTTTTGTTGGTTTTTTTCATTAGTTTGTTGAGAAATATGGACAAAAGTAGAAAACTCAAATATTTCAGATATTGTTTTTTTTTTTTTTTTCGTTATTTTGTTGCGAAATATAGACAAAAACAGAAAGATAAAATATTTCAGATACTTTTTTGTTGGTTTTTTTCCTTATTTTGTTGAGAAATATGGACAAAAGTAGAAAACTCAAATATTTCAGATATTTTTTTGTTTTTTTTTTCGTTATAATGTTGGGAAATATAGACAAAAACAGAAAACTCAAATATTTCAGAGACTTTGTTGTTGTTTCCGTTATTTTGTTGCGAAATATGGACAAAATCAGAAAACTCAAATATTTCAGATACTTTTATGTTTTTTTTCGTTATTTTGTTGCGAAATATGGGCAAAAAATGAAAACTAAAATATTTCACTTTTTTTTTTCATTATTTTGTTGCGAAATATGGACAAAAGTAGAAAACTCAAATATTTCAGCAATTTTTTTGTTTTTTTTTTTCTCGTTATTTTGTTGCGAAATATGGACAAAAAGAGAAAACTCAAATATTTCAGATAGTTTTTTGTTTTTTTTTTCATTATTTTGTTGCCAAATGTGGACAAAAACAGAAAGCTCAATTTTTTCAGATACTTTTTTTTTCGTTATTTTGTTGCGAAATATGGACAAAAACAGAAAGCTCAAATATTTCAGATACTCTTATGTTTTTTTCGCTAATTTGTTGCGAAATATGGTTAAAAAATAAAAACTAAAATATTTCACATACTTTTTCGTTTCTTTTTCGTTATTTTATAGCGAAATATGGACAAAAACAGAAAACTCAAATATTTCAGATTCTTTTTGTTTTTTTTCGATGTTTAGTTGCGAAATATGTACAAAAGCAGAAAACTAAAATATTTCAGATACTTTTTGTTTTTTGTCGAATATTATTGCGAAATATGGACAACAAAATCTCAAATATTTCAGAAATTTTTTGTTTTTTTCCGTTATTTTGTTGCGAAATATGGAAAAAACCCATTAAATCAAATATTTCAGATAATTTTTGTATTCTTATTTGGTTGCGAAATCTGGACAAAAACAAAAAGTTCAAATATTTCAGATACTCTTTTGTTATTTTTCCGATATTCTGTTGCGAAATATGGACAAAAAATTAAAACTCAAATATTTCAGATACTTTGTCGTTTTTTTTTTCGTTATTTTGTTGCGAAATATGGATGGGCAAAAGAAAAAAATGCAAAAATTTCAGATTCTTTTTGTTTTTTTCAATATTTAGTTGCGAAATATTGACAAAAACAGAAAACTAAAATATTTCAGATACTTTTTTATTTTTTTCGTTGTTTTTTTGCGAAATAGGGACTAAAACAGAAAACTCAAATATTTCAAATACTTTCTTGTTATTTTTTCGTAATATGATTGCGAAATATGGACAAAAAACGAAGACTCAAATATTTCAGATGTTTTTTGTGTTTTGTTTCCTTATTTTGTTGAGAAATATGGGTAAAAGTAGAAAACTCAAACATTTCAGATACTTTTATGTTTTTTTTTCGGTATTTTGTTGAGAAATATGGACAAAAATAGAAAACTAAAATATTTCAGATTCTTTTTTTTTGTTTTTTTCCTTATTTTGTTGGGAAATATGGACAAAAACAGAAAACTCAAATATTTTAGAGAATTTTTTGTTTTTTTCCGTTATTTTGTTGCGAAATATGGACATAACCTGAAAAGTCAAATATTTCTGATACTTTTTGTTTTGTTATTTTGTTGCGAAATATGGACAAAACCAGAAAGCTCAAATATTTCAAATACTTTTTTGTTTTTTTTTCGTTATATTATTGCGAAATATGGCCACAAAAAAACTCAAATATTTCAGATATTTTTTGTTTTCTTCCGTTATTTTGTTGCGAAATATGGACAAAACCCGAAAAATCAAATATATTCAGATAATTTTTGTTTTGTTATTTGGTTGCAAAATATGGACAAAAACAAAAAGCTCAATAATTTCAGATAATTTTTTGGTTTTTTTTCGTTGTTTTGTTGCGAAATAGGGACAAATCCAGAAACCTCAAATATTTCAAATACTTTGTTGTTATTTTTTGTAATATGATTGCGAAATATGGACAAAAAACGAAGACTCAAATATTTCAGATATTTTTTGATTTTTCCGTTATTTTGTTGAGAAATATGGAAAAAAACAGAAAACTCAAATATTTCAGATACTTTTTTTTTCGTTATTTTGTTGGGAAATATGGACAAAAACAGAAAGCTCAAATATTTCAGATACTTTTATGTTTTTTTTCGCTAATTTGTTGCGAAATATGGTTAAAAAATGAAAACTCAAATATTTGAGATACTTTTTCCTTTTTTTTCGTTATTTTGTTGCGAAATATGGATAAAAACAGAAAACTCAAATATTTCAGATTCTTTTTGTTTAGTTGTGAAATATGGACAAAAACAGAAAATTTAAATATTTCAGATAGTTTTTTGTGTTTTTTTCGTTATTTTGTTGCAAAATACGAACAAAAATAGAAAACTCAAATATTTCAGATACTTTCTTGTAATTTTTTCGTTATTTTGTAGCGGAATATGGACAAAAATAAAAACTCAAATATTTCAGACACTTTGTCGTTTTTTTCGTTATTTTGTTGCGAAATATGGATTAAAACAGAAAACTCAAATATTTCAGATTCTTTTTGTTTTTTTCGATATTTAATTGCGAAATATGGACAAAAACAGAAAACTCAAATATTTCAGACAGTTTTTTTTTTCGTTATTTTGTTGCGAAATATGGACAAAAACAGAAAACTCAAATATTTCTGATTCTTTTTTTTCGGTATTTTGTTGCGAAATATGTAGAAAAACAGAAAACTAAAATATTTCAGATAGTTCTTTGTTTTTTTTTTCGTTATTTTGTTCCGAACCAAAACGGAAAACTCAAATCTTTGGACAAAAACGGAAAACCAAAATATTTCAGAGACTTGGTTGTTTTTTCCGTTATTTTGTTGCGAAATATGGACAAAACCAGAAAACTCAAATATTTCAGATACTTTTTTTTTTCGTTATTTTGTTGGGAAATATGGATAAAAACAGAAAAGTCAAATATTTCAAATACTTTTATGTTTTTTTTCGTTATTTTGTTGCGAAATATGGGCAAAAAATGAAAACTAAAATATTTCACATACTATTTCACATACTTTTTCGTTTTTTCTTGGAGAAAAACAGAAAAGTCAAATATTTCAGATTCTTTTTTTTTTTCGATGTTTAGTTGCGAAAAAAATCGATAAAATTATACAACACTTTTATGTTTTTTTTTTCTTTATTTTGTTAAGAAATATGGACACAAAATGAAAACTAAAATATTTCAGATACTTTTTCGTTATTTTGTTGCGAAATATGCACAAAAATAGAAAACTAAAATATTTCAGATACTTTTTTTTTTTTTCCTTATTTTGTTGCGAGATATGGACAAAACCCGAAAACTCAAATATTTCTGATACTTTTTGTTTTGTTATTTTGTTGCGAAATATAGACAAAAGCAGAAAACTCAAATATTTTAAATACTTTTTTGTTTTTTTTTCGTTATATTATTGCGAAATATGAACACAAAAAACTCAAATATTTCAGATATTTTTTTGTTTTTTTCCGTTATTTTGGTGCGAAATATGGACAAAACCTGAAAACTCAAATATTTCAGATAATTTTTGCTTTGTTATTTGGTTGCGAAATATGGACAAAAACAAAAAACTCAAATATTTGAGATAGTTTTTTGTTTTTTTTTCGTTGTTTTGTTGCGAAATAGGGACAACAACAAAAAACTCATATATTTCGGATACTTTCTTGTTATTTTTTCGTTATATTATTTCGAAATATGGACAAAAAACGAAGATTCAAATATTTCAGATTTTTTTTGTGTTTTGTTTCGTTATTTTGTTGAGAGAATATGGACAAAAACAGAAAACTAAAATATTTCAGATTCTTTTTGTTTTTTTCGATATTTAGTTGGGAAATATGGACAAAAACAGAAAATTAAAATATTTCAGATACTTTTTTGTTTTTTTTTTTGTTATTTTGTTGCGAAATATGGACAAAAACAGAAAACTCAAATATTTCAGATTTTTTTTTTTTTTTTTTTCGTTATTTTGTTGGGAAATATGAACAAAAACAGAAAGCTCAAATATTTCAGATAATTTTATGTTTTTTTTCGTTATTTTGTTGCGAAGTATGGGCAAAAAATGAAAACTAAAATATTTCAGATACTCTTTCGTTTTTTCTTTCGTTATTTTGTTGCGAAATATGGGCAAAAAATTAAAACTAAAATATTTCAGATACTTTTTCGTTTTTTCGTTATTTTGTTGCGAAATATGGGCAAAAACAGAAAACTCAAATATTTCAGAGAACTTGTTGTTTTTTTCCGTCATTTTGTTGCGAAATATGGACAAAACCAGGAAACTCAAATATTTCAGATACTTTTTTTTTCGTTATTTTGTGGCGAAATATGGACAAAAACAGAAAACTCAAATATTTCAGATATTTGTTTGTTTTTTTTCGTTATTATGTTGGAAAATATGAACTAAAACAGAAAGCTCAAATATTTCAGATACTTTTCTTTTTTTTTCGTTAATTTGTTGCGAAATATGGTTAAAAAATGAAAACTCAAATATTTCAGATTCTTTTTGTTTTTTTCGATATTTAGTTGGGAAATATGGACAAAAACAGAAAATTCAAATATTTCAGATACTTTTTTGTTTATTTTCGTTATTTTGTTCTTAAATATTGACAAAACCAGAAAACTCAAATATATCTGATACTTTTTTTTCATTATTTTGTTGCGAAATATGGGCAAAAAATTAAAACTAAAATATTTCAGATACTTTTTCGTTTTTTTCGTTATTTTGTTACGAAATATTGAGAAAAACAGTAAACTCGATATGGACAAAAACAGAAAACTCAAATATTTAAGATACTTTTTTTTTCGTTATTTTGTTGCGAAATACGGACAAAAACAGAAAGCTGAAATATTTCAGATTCTTTTTATTTTTTGGATATTTAGTTGCGAAATATGGACAAAAACAAAAAATTCAAATATTTCATATACTTTTTTGTTTTTTTTTCGTATTTTCAAAAATAGAAAACTCAAATATTTCAAAGAATTTGTTTTTTTTTCTGTTATTTTGTTGCGAAATATTGAAAAAACCTGAAAACTCAAATATTTCAGATACTTTTTTTTCGTTATTTTGTTGCGAAATACGGAAAAAAACAGAAAGCTCAAATATTTCAGATTCTTTTTATTTTTTTGGATATTTAGTTGCGAAATATGGACAAAAACAAAAAATTCAAATATTTCATATACTTTTTTGTTTTTTTTTTCGTATTTTCAAAAATAGAAAACTCAAATATTTCAAAGAATTTGTTATTTTTTTCCGTTATTTTGTTGCGAAATATGGACAAAACCTGAAAACTCAAATATTTCAGATACTTTTTTTTCGTTATTTTGTTGCGAAATACGGACAAAAACAGAAAGCTGAAATATTTCAGCTACTTTTATGTTTTTTACGTTATTTTGTTGCGAAATATGCACAAAAAATTAAAACTAAAATATTTCAGATACTTTTTTGTTTCTTTTTTTTCCTTATTTTGTTTAGAAATATGGACAAAAACATAAAAGGCAAATCTTTCAAAGAATTTTTTTTCCGTTATTTTCATGCGAAATATGGATAAAACCAGAAAACTCAAATATTTCAGATACTTTTTTTTCCTTATTTTGTTGAGAAATTTCAGAGAATTTGTTGTTTTTTTCCGTTATATTATTGCGAAATATGGACAAAAAAATAAAAACTCAAATATTTCAGATTTTTTTTCTTTTTTTTCGTTATTTTGTTAGGAAATATGGACAAAAAACGAAGACTCAAATATTTCAGATTCTCTTTGTTTTTTTCGATATTTAGTTGCCAAATATTGACAAATACAGAAAACTCAAATATTTCAGATACTTTTTTGTTTTTTTTTCCGTTATATTATTGCGAAATATGGACAAAAAAATAAAAACTCAAATATTTCAGATTTTTTTTCTTTTTTTTCGTTATTTTGTTGAGAAATTTCAGAGAATTTGTTGTTTTTTTCCGTTATATTATTGCGAAATATGCACAAAAAAATAAAAACTCAAATATTTCAGATTTTTTTTCTTTTTTTTCGTTATTTTGTTAGGAAATATGGACAAAAAACGAAGACTCAAATATTTCAGATTCTCTTTGTTTTTTTCGATATTTAGTTGCCAAATATGGACAAAAACAGAAAACTCAAATATTTCAGAGAATTTTTTTTCCGTTATGTTCCTGCGAAATATGGACAAAACCTGAAAACTCAAATATTTCAGATTCTTTTTGTTTTTTTCGATATTTAGTTGCGAAATATGGACAAAAGCAGAAAACTCAAATATTTCACATACTTTTTTGTTTTTTTTCGTTATATTATTGCGAAATATGGACAAAAAAAGATAACTCAAATATTTCAGATATTTTTTCCGTTTTTTCGTTATTTTGTTAGGAAATATGGACAAAAAACGAACACTCAAATATTTCAGATTCTCTTTGTTTTTTTCGATATTTAGTTGCGAAATATGGACAAAAGCAGAAAACTCAAATATTTCACATACTTTTTGGTTTTTTTTCGTTATATTATTGCGAAATATGGACAAAAAAGAAAACTCAAATATTTCAGATATTTTTTCCTTTTTTTCGTTATTTTGTTAGGAAATATGGACAAAAAACGAAGACTCAAATATTTCAGATTCTCTTTGTTTTTTTCGATATTTAGTTGCCAAATATTGACAAATACAGAAAACTCAAATATTTCAGGTACTTTTTTGTTTTTTTTTTTCGTTATATTATTGCGAAATATGGACAAAAAAAAGAAAACTCAAATATTTCAGATTTTTTTTCTTTTTTTTCTTTATTTTGTTGGGAAATATGGACAAAACCAGAAAACTCAAATATTTCAGATTCTTTTTGTTTTTTCGATATTTAGTTGCGAAATATGAACAAAAGCAGAAAACTCAAATATTTCACATACTTTTTTTGTTTTTTTTCGTTATATTATTGCGAATTATGGACAAAAACAGAAAACTCAAATATTTCACAAAATTTTTGTTTCGTTATTTTGTTGCGAAATAACGAAACAAAAATTCTACAAAAACAGAAAACTTAAATATTTCAGATACTTTTTTGTTTTTTTTTCGTTATTTTTTTCTGAAATATGGACAAAAACGGAAAACTCAAATATTTCAGATACTTGCTTGTTATTTTTCAGATATTTTGTTATGAAATATGGACAAAAAATTAAAACTCAAATATTTCAGATACTTTGTCGTTTTTTTTCGTTATTTTGTTGCGAAGTATGGGCAAAAAAAAATTCAAATATTTCAGATAGTTTTTTGTTTTTTTTCGTTGTTTTGTTGTGAAAGATAAACAAAATCAGAAAACTCAAATATTTCAGAGAATTTTTTTTCCTTTATGTTCCTGCGAAATATGGACAAAACCAGAAAACTGAAATATTTCAGATTCTTTTAGTTTTTTTCGATATTTAGTTGCGAAATATGGACAAAAACAGAAAAGTCATATATTTCAGATTCTTTCTGTTTTTTTCGATATTTAGTTGCGAAATATGGACAAAACCAGAAAACTCAAATATTTCTGATACTTTTTTTTCGCTATTTTGTTGGGAAATATGGACAAAAACAGAAAACTCAAATATTTCAGAGAATTTTTGTTTCGTTATTTGGTTGCGAAATAAGGATAAAAACAGAAAACTCCAATATTTCAGATTCTTTTTGTTTTTTTTTTCGATATTTAGTTGCGAAATATCGACACAAACAGAAAACTCAAATATTTCAGATACTTTTTTGTTTTTTTCTCTTTATTTTGTTCTGAAATATGGACAAAATGGAAAACTCAAATATTTCAGATACTTTCTTGTTATTTTTCCGATATTTTGTTGCGAAATATGGACAAAAAATGAAAACTCAAATATTTCAGATACTTTGTCGTTTTTTTCGTTATTTTGTTGCGAAATATGGGCAAAAAAGAACTCAAATATTTCAGATAGGTTTTTTTTTATTTTTTCGTTATTTTATTGCTAAATATGGACAAAAACAGAAAACTCAAACATATGAGATATTTTTTCGTTATTTTGTTGCGAAATATGGACAAAAACAGAAAACTCAAATATTTCAGATTCTATTTAGTTGCGAAATATCGACAAAAAAAGAAAACTCAAATATTTCAGATATTTTTTTCTTTTTTTTTCGTTATTTTGTTGGGAAATATGGACAAAATAAGAAAACTCAAATATTTCAAATACTTTGTCGTTTTTTTGGTTATTTTGTTGCGAAATATGGGCAAAAAAAAATCAAATATTTTAGATAGTTGTTTGTTTTTTTCGTTGTTTTGTTGCGAAATAGGGAGAAAAACAGAAAACTCAAATATTTCGGATACTTAAAAAAACAGAAAACTCAAATATTTCAGAGCAGATGTTGTTTTTTCCGTTATTTTGTTGCGAAATATAGACAAAACAAGAAAACTAAAATATTTCAGATTCTTTCTGTTTTTTTCAATATTTAGTTGCGAGATATGGACAAAAACAGAAAAGTAAAATATTTCAGATACTTTTATGTTTTTTTTTCGTTATTTTGTTGCGAAATATGGACTAAAACTGAAAACGCAAATATTTCAGATAGTTTTTTGTTTTTTTTTCGTTATTTTGTTGCGAAATATGGACAAAACAGAAAACTCAAATATTTCAAAGAATTTGTTGTTTTTCCGTTATTTTGTTCCGAAATTTGGACAAAAGCAGAAAACTCAAATATTTCACATACTTTTTTGTTTTTTTTCGTTATATTATTGCGAAATATGGACAAAAAAAGAAAGCTCAAATATTTCAGATATTATTTCCTTTTTTTCGTTATTTTGTTGGGAAATATGGACAAAAACAGAAAACTCAAATATTTCACAAAATTTTTGTTTCGTTATTTTGTTGCGAAATAACGAAACAAAAATACTTTTTTGTTTTTTTTGTTGCGAAATAACGAAACAAAAATACTTTTTTGTTTTTTTTTTCGTTATTTTGTTCTGAAATATGGACAAAATGGAAAACTCAAATATTACAGATACTTTCTTGTTATTTTTCTGATATTTTGTTGCGAAATATGGACAAAAAATGAAAACTCAAATATTTCAGATACTTTGTCGTTTTTTTCGTTATTTTCTTGCGAAATATGGGCAAAAAAGAACTCAAATATTTCAGATAGTTTTTTTTTTTTCGTTGTTTATTTGCAAAATAGGGAGAAAAATAGAAAGCTCAAATATTTCAGAGCATTTGTTGTTTTTTCCGTTATTTTGTTGCGAAATATAGACAAAACCAGAAAACTGAAATATTTCAGATTCTTTCTGTTTTTTTCAATATTTAGTTGCGAAATATGGACAAAAACAGAAAAGTAAAATATTTCAGATACTTTGTCGTGTTTTTTTTCGTTATTTTGTTACGAAATATGGACAAAACCAGAAAACTCAAATATTTCAGATACTTTTATGTTTTTTTTCGTTATTTTGTTCCGAAATATGGACAAAAACGGAAAACTCAAATATTTCAGATATTTTATTGTTTTTTTTTTCGTTATTTTGTTGGGAAATATGAAGAAAAACAGAAAACTCAAATATTTCAGAGAATTTTTGTTTCATTATTTTGTTGCGAAATATGGACAAAACCAGAAAACTCAAATATTTCTGATACTTTTTTGTCGTTATTTTGTTGCGAAATATGGACAAAAGCAGAAAGCTTAAATATTTCAGATACTTTTATGTTTTTTTATTAATTTGTTGCGAAATATGGTTAAAAAATGAAAACTCAAATATTTCAGATACTTTTTTCCTTTTTTTTCATTATTTTGTTGCGAAATATGGACAAAAACAGAAAACTCAAATATTTCAGACATTTTTTTGTTTTTTTTTCGTTATCTTGTTGCGAAATATAGATAAAAAATGAAAGCTCCAATATTTCAGATACTTTTTTGTTATTTTTCGTTATTTTGTTGCGAAATATGGACAAAATGAGAAAACTCAAATATTTCTGATACTTTTGTTTTCGTTATTTTGTTGCGAAATATGTACAAAAACGGAAAACTCAAATATTTCAGATATTTTTTTGTTTTTTTTTTTCGTTATTTTGTTGGGAAATATGAAGAAAAACAGAAAACTCAAATATTTCAGAGAATTTTTGTTTCGTTATTTTGTTGCGAAATATGGACAAACAAAGAAAACTCAAATATTTCAGATTCTTTTTGTTTTTTTCGATATTTAGTTGCGAAATATGGACAAAAACTGAAAATTCAAATATTTCAGAAAATTTTTGTTTCGTTATTTTGTTGCGAAATATAGACAAACAAAGAAAACTCAAATATTTCAAATTCTTTTTGTTTTTTTTTTATATTTAGTTGCGAAATATTGACAAAAACACAAAAGTCAAATATTTCAGATTTTTTCTGTTTTTTCGATATTTAGTTGCGAAATATGGACAAAAACAGAAAAGTAAAATATTTCAGATACTTTGTTATTATTTTTCCGATATTTTGTTGCGAAATATGGACAAAAAATGAAAACTCAAATATTTCAGATACTTTGTCGTTTTTTTTTCGTTATTTTGTTGCGAAATATGGGCAAAAATAGAACTGAAATATTTCAGATAGTTTTTTGTTTTTTTTTCGTGGTTTTGTTGCGAAATAGGGACAAAAAAAGAAAACTCAAATATTTCAGATATTTTTTCCTTTTTTTCGTTATTTTGTTGGGAAATATGGACAAAAACAGAAAACTCAAATATTTCAGAGAATTTGTTGTTTTTTTTCGTTATTTTGTTGCGAAATATGGACAAAAACAGAAAAGTCAAATATTTCAGATTCTTTCTGTTTTTTCGATATTTAGTTGCGAAATATGGACAAACCCAGAAAACTCAAATATTTCTGATACTTTTTTTTCGTTATTTTGTTGCGAAATATGGACAAAAGCAGAAAGCTCAAATATTTCAGATACTTTTATGTTTTTGTTCATTAATTTGTTGCGAAATATGGTTAAAAAATGAAAACTGAAATATTTCAGATATTTTTTCCTTTCTTTTCATTATTTTGTTGCGAAATATGGACAAAAACAGAAAACTCAAATATTTCAGATTCTTTTTATTTTTTTTCGATATGTAGTTGCGAAATATGGACAAAAGCAAAAAACTCAAATATTTCAGATATTTTTTTCCTTTTTTTTCGTTATTTTGTTCTGAAATATGGACAAAAACGGAAAACTCAAATATTTCAGATACTTTCTTGTTATTTTTCCGATATTTTGTTGCGAAATATGGACAAAAAATGAAAACTCAAATATTTCAGATACTTTGTCGTTTTTTTTTCGTTATTTTGTTGCGAAATACGGGCAAAAAAAGAACTCAAATATTTCAGATAGTTTTCTGTTTTTTTTCGTTGTTTTGTTGCGAAATAGGGAGAAAAACAGAAAACTCAAATATTTCAGATTCTTTTTAGTTTTTTTCCGTTATTTTGCTAGGAAATATGGACAAGAATAGAAAACTCAAATATTCCAGATTCTTTTTGTTTTTTTTCGATATGTAGTTGCCAAATATGGACAAAAGCAGAAAACTCAAATATTTCAGATATTTTTTTCTTTTTTTTAGTTATTTTGTTGGGAAATATGGACAAAAAGAGAAAACTCAAATATTTCAGCGAATTTTTGTTTCGTTATTTTGTTGCGAAATATGGACAAAAACAGAAAACTCAAATATTTCAGATTCTTTTTATTTTTTTTCGATATGTAGTTGCGAAATATGGACAAAAGCAAAAAAAATTAAAAAATTCAGATATTTTTTTCCTTTTTTTTCGTTATTTTGTTCTGAAATATGGACAAAAACGGAAAACTCAAATATTTCAGATACTTTCTTGTTATTTTTCCGATATTTTGTTGCGAAATATGGACAAAAAATGAAAACTCAAATATTTCAGATACTTTGTCGTTTTTTTCGTTATTTTGTTGCGAAATATGGGCAAAAAAAAATCAAATATTTCAGATAGTTTTTTGTTTTTTTCGTTGTTTTGTTGCGAAATATAGACAAAACCAGAAAACTGAAATATTTCAGATTCTTTTTGTTTTTTTTTTATATTTAGTTGCGAAATATTGACAAAAACACAAAAGTCAAATATTTCAGATTTTTTCTGTTTTTTCGATATTTAGTTGCGAAATATGGACAAAAACAGAAAAGTAAAATATTTCAGTTACTTTGTCGTGTTTTTTTTCGTTATTTTGTTGCGAAATGTGGAAAAAACCAGAAAACTCAATTATTTCTGATACTTTTTTTTCGTTATTTTGCTGCGAAATATGGACAAAAACAGAAAACTCAAATATTTCAGATTCTTTTTGTTTTTTTCGATATTTAGATGCGAAATGTGGACAAAAACAGAAAACTAAAATATTTTAGAGAATTTTTGTTTCGTTATTTTGTTCTGAAATATGGACAAACAAAGAAAACTCAAATATTTCAGATACTTTCTTGTTATTTTTTCGTTATTTTATTGCGAAATATGGACAAAAACAGAAAACTCAAATATTTCAGATATTTTTTCGTTATTTTGTTGCGAAATATGGACAAAAACAGAAAGCTCAAATATTTCAGATTCTTTTTGTTTTTTTTGCGATATTTAGATGCGAAATATGAACAAAAACAGAAAACTCAAATATTTCAGACATTTTTTCGTTATTTTGTACCGAAATATGGACAGAAACGGAAAACTCAAATATTTCAGATACTTTCTTATTATTTTTCCGTTATTTTGTTGCGAAATATGGCCAAAAAATGAAAACTCAAATATTTCAGATACTTTGTGGTGTTTTTTCGTTATTTTGTTGCGAAATATGGGCAAAAAAAGAATTCAAATATTTCAGATAGTTTTTGGTTTTTTTTTCGTTGTTTTGTTGCGAAATAGGGAGAAAAACAGAAAACTCAAATATTATAGATACTTTCTTGTTATTTTTTCGTTATTTTATTGCGAAATATGGACAAAAACAGAAAACTCAAATATTTCTGATATTTTTTCGTTATTTTGTTGCGAAATATGGACAAAAACAGAAAACTCAAATATTTCAGATACTTTTTTGTTTTTTTTCGTTATTTTGTTCCGAACTATGGACAAAAACGGAAAACTCAAATATTTCAGATATGTCTTTGTTTGTTTTTCGTCATTTTGTTGGGAAATATGAACAAAAACAAAAAACTCAAATATTTCAGAGAATTTTTGTTTCATTATTTTGTTGCGAAATATGGACAAACTAAGAAAACTCAAATATTTCAGATTCTTTTTGTTTTTTCGATATTTAGTTGCGAAATATGGACAAAAACAGAAAACTCAAATATTTCACAGAACTTTTGTTTCGTTATCTTTTTGCGAAATATGGACAAATAAAAAAACTCAAATATTTCAGATTCTTTTTGTTTTTTTCGATATTTAGTTGCGAAATATCGACAACAACAGAAAACTCAAATATTTCAGATATTTTTTCGTTATTTTGTTGCGAAATATGGACAAAAACAGAAAACTCAAATATTTCAGATACTTTTTTGTTTTTTTTTTCGTTATTTTGTTCTGAAATATAGACAAAAACGGAAAGCTCAAATATTTCAAAAACTTTCTTGTTATTTTTCTGATATTTTGTTGCGAAAAATGGACAAAAAATGAAAACTCAAATATTTCAGATACTTTGTCGTGTTTTTTCGTTATTTTGTTGCGAAATATGGGCAAAAAAAACTCAAATATTTCAGATAGTTTTTTGTTTTTTTCGTTGTTTTGTTGCGAAATATGGACAAAAACAGAAAAGTCAAATATTTCAGATTCTTCTGTTTTTTTCGATATTTATTTGCGAAATATGGACAAAAACAGAAAAGTAAAATATTTCAGTTACTTTGTCGTGTTTTTTTTCGTTATTTTGTTGCGAAATGTGGACAAAACCAGAAAACTCAATTATTTCTGATACTTTTTTTTCGTTATTTTGTTGCGAAATATGGACAAAAACAGAAAGCTCAAATATTTCAGAGAACTTTTGTTTCGTTATCTTTTTGCGATATATGGACAAACAAATAAACTCAAATATTTCAGATTCTTTTTGTTTTTTCGATATTTAGTTGCGAAATATGGACAAAAACAGAAAACTCAAATATTTCAGAGAACTTTTGTTTCGTTATCTTTTTGCGAAATATGGACAATCAAAAAAACTCAAATATTTCAGATTCTTTTTGTTTTTTTCGATATTTAGTTGCGAAATATCGACAACAACAGAAAACTCAAATATTTCAGATACTTTCTTGTTATTTTTTCGTTATTTTATTGCGAAATAGGGACAAAAGCAGAAAATCAAATATTTCAGATATTTTTTCGTTATTTTGTTGCGAAATATGGACAAAAACAGAAAGCTCAAATATTTCAGATTCTTTTTGTTTTTTTGCGATATTTAGATGCGAAATATGAACAAAAACAGAAAACTCAAATATTTCAGACATTTTTTTGTTTTTTTTTCGTTATTTTGTTCCGAAATATGGACAGAAACGGAAAACTCAAATATATCAGATACTTTCTTATTATTTTTCCGTTATTTTGTTGCGAAATATGGCCAAAAAATGAAAACTCAAATATTTCAGATACTTTGTCGTGTTTTTTCGTTATTTTGTTGCGAAATATGGGCAAAAAAAGAATTCAAATATTTCAGATAGTTTTTGGTTTTTTTTTCGTTGTTTTGTTGCGAAATAGGGAGAAAAACAGAAAACTCAAATATTATAGATACTTTCTTGTTATTTTTTCGTTATTTTATTGCGAAATATGGACAAAAACAGAAAACTCAAATATTTCTTATATTTTTTCGTTATTTTGTTGCGAAATATGGACAAAAACAGAAAACTCAAATATTTCAGATACTTTTTTGTTTTTTTTTCGTTATTTTGTTCCAAAATATGGACAAAAACGGAAAACTCAAATATTTCAGATATGTCTTTGTTTTTTTTCGTCATTTTGTTGGGAAATATGAACAAAAACAAAAAACTCAAATATTTCAGAGAATTTTTGTTTCATTATTTTGTTGCGAAATATGGACAAACAAAGAAAACTCAAATATTTCAGATTCTTTTTGTTTTTTCGATATTTAGTTGCGAAATATGGACAAAAACAGAAAACTCAAATATTTCAGAGAACTTTTGTTTCGTTATCTTTTTGCGAAATATGGACAAATAAAAAAACTCAAATATTTCAGATTCTTTTTGTTTTTTTCGATATTTAGTTGCGAAATATCGACAAAAACAGAAAACTCAAATATTTCAGATACTTTCTTGTTATTTTTTCGTTATTTTATTGCGAAATATGGACAAAAACAGAAAACTCAAATATTTCAGATATTTTTTCGTTATTTTGTTGCGAAATATGGACAAAAACAGAAAACTCAAATATTTCAGATACTTTTTTGTTTTTTTTTTCGTTATTTTGTTCTGAAATATAGACAAAAACGGAAAGCTCAAATATTTCAAAAACTTTCTTGTTATTTTTCTGATATTTTGTTGCGAAAAATGGACAAAAACAGAAAACTCAAATATTTCAGATACTTTTTTGTTTTTTTTTCGTTATCTTGTTCCGAAATATGGACAAAAACGGAAAACTCAAATATTTCAGATATGTCTTTGTTTTTTTTCGTCATTTTGTTGGGAAATATGAACAAAAACAAAAAACTCAAATATTTCAGAGAATTTTTGTTTCATTATTTTGTTGCGAAATATGGACAAACAAAGAAAACTCAAATATTTCAGATTCTTTTTGTTTTTTCGATATTTAGTTGCGAAATATGGACAAAAACAGAAAACTCAAATATTTCAGAGAACTTTTGTTTCGTTATCTTTTTGCGAAATATGGACAAATAAAAAAACTCAAATATTTCAGATTCTTTTTGTTTTTTCGATATTTAGTTGCGAAATATCGATAAAAACAGAAAACTCAAATATTTCAGATACTTTCTTGTTATTTTTTCGTTATTTTATTGCGAAATATCGACAAAAACAGAAAACTCAAATATTTCAGAGAACTTTTGTTTCGTTATCTTTTTGCGAAATATGGACAAATAAAAAAACTCAAATATTTCAGATTCTTTTTGTTTTTTTCGATATTTAGTTGCGAAATATCGACAAAAACAGAAAACTCAAATATTTCAGATACTTTCTTGTTATTTTTTCGTTATTTTATTGCGAAATATGGACAAAAACAGAAAACTCAAATATTTCAGATATTTTTTCGTTATTTTGTTGCGAAATATGGACAAAAACAGAAAACTCAAATATTTCAGATACTTTTTTGTTTTTTTTTTCGTTATTTTGTTCTGAAATATAGACAAAAACGGAAAGCTCAAATATTTCAAAAACTTTCTTGTTATTTTTCTGATATTTTGTTGCGAAAAATGGACAAAAAATGAAAACTCAAATATTTCAGATACTTTGTCGTGTTTTTTCGTTATTTTGTTGCGAAATATGGGCAAAAAAAACTCAAATATTTCAGATAGTTTTTTGTTTTTTTCGTTGTTTTGTTGCGAAATATGGACAAAAACAGAAAAGTCAAATATTTCAGATTATTCTGTTTTTTTCGATATTTATTTGCGAAATATGGACAAAAACAGAAAAGTAAAATATTTCAGTTACTTTGTCGTGTTTTTTTCGTTATTTTGTTGCGAAATGTGGACAAAACCAGAAAACTCAATTATTTCTTATAATTTTTTTTCGTTATTTTGTTGCGAAATATGGACAAAAACAGAAAGCTCAAATATTTCAGAGAACTTTTGTTTCGTTATCTTTTTGCGAAATATGGACAAACAAAAAAACTCAAATATTTCAGATTCTTTTTCTTTTTCCATATTTAGTTGCGAAATATGGACAAAAACAGAAAACTCAAATATTTCAGAGAACTTTTGTTTCGTTATCTTTTTGCGAAATATGGACAAACAAAAAAACTCAAATATTTCAGATTCTTTTTTTTTTTTTCGATATTTAGTTGCGAAATATCGACAACACCAGAAAACTCAAATATTTCAGATACTTTCTTGTTATATTTTCGTTATTTTATTGCGCAATATGGACAAAAACAGAAAACTCAAATATTTCAGATATTTTTTCGTTATTTTGCTACGAAATATGTACAAGAGTAGAAAACTCAAATATTCCAGATTCTTTTTGTTTTTTTTCGATATGTAGTTGCGAAATATGGACAAAAGCAGAAAACTCAAATATTTCAGATATTTTTTTCTTTTTTTTCGTTATTTTGTTGGGAAATATGGACAAAAAGAGAAAACTCAAATATTTCAGCGAATTTTTGTTTCGTTATTTTGTTGCGAAATATGAACAAAAACAGAAAACTAAAATATTTCAGATTCTGTTTATATTTTTTCGATATGTAGTTGCGAAATAGGGACAAAAGCAGAAAACTCAAATATTTCAGATATTTTTTTCCTTTTTTTTCGTTATTTTGTTCTGAAATATGGACAAAAACGGAAAACTCAAATATTTCAGATACTTTCTTGTTATTTTTCCGATATTTTGTTGCGAAATATGAACAAAAAATGAAAACTCAAATATTTCAGATACTTTGTCGTTTTTTTCGTTATTTTGTTGCGAAATTTGGGCAAAAAAAATCAAATATTTCAGATAGTTTTTTGTTTTTTTCGTTGTTGTGTTGCGAAATATAGACAAAACCAGAAAACTGAAATATTTCAGATTCTTTTTGTTTTTTTTTTATATTTAGTTGCGAAATATTGACAAAAACACAAAAGTCAAATATTTCAGATTTTTTCTGTTTTTTTTCGATATTTAGTTGCGAAATATGGACAAAAACAGAAAAGTAAAATATTTCAGTTACTTTGTCGTGTTTTTTTTCGTTATTTTGTTGCGAAATGTGGACAAAACCAGAAAACTCAATTATTTCTGATACTTTTTTTTCGTTATTTTGTTGCGAAATATGGACAAAAACAGAAAACTCAAATATTTCAGATTCTTTTTGTTTTTTTCGATATTTAGATGCGAAATGTGTACAAAAACAGAAAACTCAAATATTTTAGAGAATTTTTGTTTCGTTCTTTTGTTGCGAAATATGGACAAACAAAGAAAACTCAAATATTTCAGATACTTTCTTATTATTTTTCCGTTATTTTGTTGCGAAATATGGCCAAAAAATGAAAACTCAAATATTTCAGATACTTTGTCTTGTGTTTTCGTTATTTTGTTGCCAAATATGGGCAAAAAAAGAACTCAAATATTTCAGATAGTTTTTGGTTTTTTTTCATTGTTTTGTTGCGAAATAGGGAGAAAAACAGAAAACTCAAATATTTCAGACATTTTTTTGTTTTTTTTTCGTTATTTTGTTCCGAAATATGGACAGAAACGGAAAACTCAAATATTTCAGATACTTTCTTATTATTTTTCCGGTATTTTGTTGCGAAATATGGCCAAAAAATGAAAACTCAAATATTTCAGATACTTTGTCGTGTTTTTTCGTTATTTTGTTGCGAAATATGGGCAAAAAAAGAAATCAAATATTTCAGATAGTTTTTGGTTTTTTTTTCGTTGTTTTGTTGCGAAATAGGGAGAAAAACAGAAAACTCAAATATTATAGATACTTTCTTGTTATTTTTTCGTTATTCTATTGCGAAATATGGACAAAAACAGAAAACTCAAATATTTCTGATATTTTTTCGTTATTTTGTTGCGAAATATGGACAAAAACAGAAAACTCAAATATTTCAGATACTTTTTTGTTTTTTTCGTTATTTTGTTCCGAAATATGGACAAAAACGGAAAACTCAAATATTTCAGATATGTCTTTGTTTTTTTTCGTCATTTTGTTGGGAAATATGAACAAAAACAAAAAACTCAAATATTTCAGAGAATTTTTGTTTCATTATTTTGTTGCGAAATATGGACAAACAAAGAAAACTCAAATATTTCAGATTCTTTTTGTTTTTTCGATATTTAGTTGCGAAATATGGACAAAAACAGAAAACTCAAATATTTCCGAGAACTTTTGTTTCGTTATCTTTTTGCGAAATATGGACAAATAAAAAAACTCAAATATTTCAGATTCTTTTTGTTTTTTTCGATATTTAGTTGCGAAATATCGACAACAACAGAAAACTCAAATATTTCAGATACTTTCTTGTTATTTTTTCGTTTTTTTATTGCGAAATATGGACAAAACCAGAAAACTCAAATATTTCAGATATTTTTTCGTTATTTTGTTGCGAAATAGGGACAAAAGCAGAAAACTCAAATATTTCAGATATTTTTTTCCTTTTTTTTCGTTATTTTGTTCTGAAATATGGACAAAAACGGAAAACTCAAATATTTCAGATACTTTCTTGTTATTTTTCCGATATTTTGTTGCGAAATATGGACAAAAAATGAAAACTCAAATATTTCAGATACTTTGTCGTTTTTTTCGTTATTTTGTTGCGAAATATGGGCAAAAAAAATCAAATATTTCAGATACTTTTTTGTTTTTTTCGTTGTTTTGTTGCGAAATATAGACAAAACCAGAAAACTGAAATAGTTCAGATTCTTTTTGTTTTTTTTTTATATTTAGTTGCGAAATATTGACAAAAACACAAAAGTCAAATATTTCAGATTTTTTCTGTTTTTTTCGATATTTATATGCGAAATATGGACAAAAACAGAAAAGTAAAATATTTCAGTTACTTTGTCGTGTTTTTTTTCGTTATTTTGTTGCGAAATGTGGACAAAACCAGAAAACTCAATTATTTCTGATACTTTTTTTTCGTTATTTTGTTGCGAAATATGGACAAAAACAGAAAACTCAAATATTTCCGAGAACTTTTGTTTCGTTATCTTTTTGCGAAATATGGACAAATAAAAGAACTCAAATATTTCAGATTCTTTTTTGTTTTTTTGCGATATTTAGATGCAAAATATGAACAAAAACAGAAAACTCAAATATTTCAGACATTTTTTTGTTTTTTTTTTCGTTATTTTGTTCCGAAATATGGACAGAAACGGAAAACTCAAATATTTTAGATACTTTCTTATTATTTATCCGTTATTTTGTTGCGAAATATGGCCAAAAAATGAAAACTGAAATATTTCAGATACTTTGTCGTGTTTTTTCGTTATTTTGTTGCGAAATATGGGCAAAAAAAGAATTCAAATATTTCAGATAGTTTTTGGTTTTTTTTTCGTTGTTTTGTTGCGAAATAGGGAGAAAAACAGAAAACTCAAATATTATAGATACTTTCTTGTTATTTTTTCGTTATTTTATTGCGAAATATGCACAAAAACAGAAAACTCAAATATTTCTGATATTTTTTCGTTATTTTGTTGCGAAATATGGACAAAAACAGAAAACTCAAATATTTCATATACTTTTTTGTTTTTTTTCCTTATTTTGTTCCGAAATGTGGACAAAAACGGAAAACTCAAATATTTCAGATATGTCTTTGTTTTTTTTTCGTCATTTTGTTGGGA
Source organism: Empis livida (assembly GCA_963932195.1). Taxonomy (NCBI): domain Eukaryota; kingdom Metazoa; phylum Arthropoda; class Insecta; order Diptera; family Empididae; genus Empis; species Empis livida. The sequence goes on from OZ010646.1 coordinate 21,548,640, forward strand.
AATATGAACAAAAACAAAAAACTCAAATATTTCAGAGAATTTTTGTTTCATTATTGTGTTGCGAAATATGGACAAACACAGAAAACTCAAATATTTCAGATTCTTTTTGTGTCTTCGATATTTAGTTGCGAAATATGGACAAAAACAGAAAACTCAAATATTTCAGAGAACTTTTGTTTCGTTATCTTTTTGCGAAATATGGACAAATAAAAAAACTCAAATATTTCAGATTCTTTTTGTTTTTTTCGATATTTAGTTGCGAAATATCGACAAGAACAGAAAACTCAAATATTTCAGATACTTTCTTGTTATTTTTTCGTTATTTTATTGCGCAATATGGACAAAAACAGAAAACTCAAATATTTCAGATATTTTTTCGTTATTTTGTTGCGAAATATGGACAAAAATAGAAAACTCAAATATTTCAGATACTTTTTTGTTTTTTTTTCGTTATTTTGTTCTGAAATATAGACAAAAAAGGAAAGCTCAAATATTTCAAAAACTTTCTTGTTATTTTTCTGATATTTTGTTGCGAAAAATGGACAAAAAATGAAAACTCAAATATTTCAGATACTTTGTCGTGTTTTTTCGTTATTTTGTTGCGAAATATGGGCAAAAAAAACTCAAATATTTCAGATAGTTTTTGGTTTTTTTTTCGTTGTTTTGTTGCGAAATAGGGAGAAAAACAGAAAACTCAAATATTTCAGATACTTTCTTGTAATTTTTTCGTTATTTTATTGCGAAATATGGACAAAAACAGAAAACTCAAATATTTCTGATATTTTTTCGTTATTTTGTTGCGAAATATGGACAAAAACAGAAAACTCAAATATTTCAGATACTTTTTTGTTTTTTTTCGTTATTTTGTTCCGAAATATGGACAAAAACGGAAAACTCAAATATTTCAGATATGTCTTTGTTTTTTTTTCGTCATTTTGTTGGGAAATATGAACGAAAACAAAAAACTCAAATATTTCAGAGAATTTTTGTTTCATTATTTTGTTGCGAAATATGGACAAACAAAGAAAACTCAAATATTTCAGATTCTTTTTGTTTTTTCGATATTTAGTTGCGAAATATGGACAAAAACAGAAAACTCAAATATTTCAGATACTTTTTGGTTTTTTTTCGTTATTTTGTTCTGAAATATGATCAAAAACGGAAAGCTCAAATATTTCAAAAACTTTCTTGTTATTTTTCTGATATTTTGTTGCGAAAAATGGACAAAAAATGAAAACTCAAATATTTCAGATACTTTGTCGTGTTTTTTCGTTATTTTGTTGCGAAATATGGGCAAAAAAACTCAAATATTTCAGATAGTTTTTTGTTTTTTTCGTTGTTTTGTTGCGAAATATGGACAAAAACAGAAAACTCAAATATTTCAGATACTTTTTGGTTTTTTTTCGTTATTTTGTTCTGAAATATGGACAAAAACGGAAAGCTCAAATATTTCAAAAACTTTCTTGTTATTTTTCTGATATTTTGTTGCGAAAAATAGACAAAAAATGAAAACTCAAATATTTCAGATACTTTGTCGTGTTTTTTCGTTATTTTGTTGCGAAATATGGGCAAAAAAAACTCAAATATTTCAGATAGTTTTTTGTTTTTTTCGTTGTTTTGTTGCGAAATATGGACAAAAACAGAAAAGTAAAATATTTCAGATACTTTTTTGTTTTTTTTTCGTTATTTTGTTCTGAAATATGGACAAAAACGGAAAACTCAAATATTTCAAAAACTTTCTTGTTATTTTTCTGATATTTTGTTGCGAAAAATGGACAAAAAATGAAAACTCAAATATTTCAGATATTTTGTCGTTTTTTTTCGTTATTTTGTTGCGAAATATAGAAAAAACCAGAAAACTGAAATATTTCAGATTCTTTTTGTTTTTTTCGATATTTATTTGCGAAATATGGACAAAAACAGAAAAGTCAAATATTTCAGATTCTTCTGTTTTTTTCGATATTTATTTGCGAAATATGGACAAAAACAGAAAAGTAAAATATTTCAGATACTTTTTTGTTTTTTTTTTCGTTATTTTGTTCTGAAATATGGACAAAAACGGAAAACTCAAATATTTCAAAAACTTTCTTGTTATTTTTCTGATATTTTGTTGCGAAAAATGGACAAAAATGAAAACTCAAATATTTCCGGTATTTTGTCGTTTTTTTGTTATTTTGTTGCGAAATAGGGAGTAAAACAGAAAACTCAAATATTTCAGATACATTCTTGTTTTTTTTCGTCATTTTGTTGTGAAATATGAACAAAAACAGAAAACTCAAATATTTCAGAGAATTTGTTGTTTTTTTCCGTTATTTTGTTGCGAAATATAGAAAAAACCAGAAAACTGAAATATTTCAGATTCTTTTTGTTTTTTTCGATATTTAGTTGCGAAATATGAACAAAAACAGAAAACTCAAATATTTCAGAGAATTTTTGTTTAGTTATTTTGTTGCGAAATATGGACAAACAAAGAAAACTCAAATATTTCAGATTCTTTTTGTTTTTTTCGATATTTAGTTGCGAAATATCGACAACAACAGAAAACTGATATATTTCAGATACTTTTTTGTTTTCTTTTCGTTATTTTGTTCTAAAATATGGACAAAAACGGAAAACTCAAATATTTCAGATACTTTCTTATTATTTTTCCTATAAGAACTCAAATACTTCAGATAGTTTTTTGTTTTTTTCGTTATTTTGTTGCGAAATAGGGAGAAAAACAGAAAACTCAAATATTTCAGATACTTTTTTGTTATTTTTTCGTTATTTTATTGCGAAATATGGACAAAAACAGAAAACTCAAATATTTCAGATATTTTTTCGTTATTTTGTTGCGAAATATAGACAAAAACAGAAAGCTCAAATATTTCAGATTCTTTTTTGTTTTTTCCGTTATTTTGCTGCGAAATATGGACAAAAAGAGAAAACTCAAATATTTCAGAGAATTTGTTGTTTTTTTCCGTTATTTTGTTGCGAAATATAGACAAAACCAGAAAACTGAAATATTTCAGATTCTTTTTGTTTTCTTCGATATTTAGTTGCGAAATATGGACAAAACCAGAAAACTCAATTATTTCTGATACTTTTTTTTCATTAATTTGTTGCGAAATATGGTTAAAAAATGAAAACTAAAATATTTCAAATACTTTTCCTTTTTTTTCGTTATTTTGTTGCGAAATATGAACAAAAACAGAAAACTCAAATATTTCAGAGAATTAGTTGTTTTTTTTCGTTATATTATTGCGAAATATGGACAAACAAAGAAAACTGGGCAAAAAAAAGAACTCAAATATTTCAGATAGTTTTTTTTTCGTAGTTTTGTTGCGAAATAGGAAGAAAAACAGAAAACTCAAATATTTCAGATACTTTCTTGTTATTTTTTCGTTATTTTATTGCGAAATTTGGACAAAAACAAAAAACTCAAATATTTCAGAGAATTTTGGTTTCGTTATTTTGTTGCGAAATAACGAAACAAAAATTCGACAAAAACAGAAAACTCAAATATTTCAAATACTTTCTTATTATTTTTCCGATATTTTGTTGCGAAAAATGGACAAAAAATGAAAACTCAAATATTTCAGATATTTTGTCGTTTTTTTGGTTATTTTGTTGCGAAATATGGGCAAAAAAAAAACTCAAATATTTCAGATAGTTTTTTTGTTTTTTTCGTTGTTTTGTTGCGAAATAGGGAGTAAAACAGAAAACTCAAATATTTCAGATACGTTCTTGTTTTTTTTCGTCATTTTGTTGTGAAATATGAACAAAAACAGAAAACTCAAATATTTCAGAGAATTTGTTGTTTTTTTCCGTTATTTTGTTGCGAAATATGGACTAAAAATGAAAACTCAAATATTTCAGATACTTTGTCGTTTTTTTTTCGTTATTTTGTCGCGAAATATGGGCCAAAAAAGAACTCAAATACTCCAGATAGTTTTTTGTTTTTTTCGTTATTTTGTTGCGAAATAGGGAGAAAAACAGAAAACTCAAATATTTCAGATATTTTTTCGTTATTTTGTTGCGAAATATGGACAAAAACAGAAAGTTCAAATATTTCAGATTCTTTTTTGTTTTTTCCGTTATTTTGCTGCGAAATGTGGACAAAAACAAAAAACTCAAATATTGCAGATTCTTTTTGTTTTTTTCGATATTTAGTTGCGAAATATGGACAAAAGCAGAAAACTCAAATATTTTAGATACTTTTTTGTTTTTTTTCTTTATATTATTGCGAAATATGGACAAAAACAGAAAACTCAAATAAATATTTCAGAGAATTTGTTGTTTATTTCAGATATTTTTTCGTTATTTTGTTGCGAAATATGGACAAAAACAGAAAGCTCAAATATTTCATATTCTTTTTTGTTTTTTCCGGTATTTTGCTGCGAAATATGGACAAAAACAGAAAACTCAAATATTTCAGAGAATTTGTTGTTTTTTTCCGTTATTTTGTTGCGAAATATAGACAAAACCAGAAAACTGAAATATTTCAGATTCTTTTTGTTTTTTTCGATATTTATTTGCGAAATATGGACAAAACCAGAAAACTCAATTATTTCTGATACTTTTTTTCATTAATTTGTTGCGAAATATGGTTAAAAAATGAAAACTAAAATATTTCAAATACTTTTCCTTTTTTTCGTTATTTTGTTGCGAAATATGAACAAAAACAGAAAACTCAAATATTTCAGAGAATTTGTTGTTTTTTTTCGTTATATTATTGCGAAATATCGACAAACAAAGAAAACTGGGCAAAAAAAGAAATCAAATATTTCAGATAGTTTTTTTTTCATAGTTTTGTTGCGAAATAGGAAGAAAAACAGAAAACTCAAATATTTCAGATACTTTCTTGTTATTTTTTCGTTATTTTATTGCGAAATATGGACAAAAACAAAAAACTCAAATATTTCAGAGAATTTTTGTTTCGTTATTTTGTTGCGAAATAACAAAACAAAAATTCGGCAAAAACAGAAAACTCAAATATTTCAGATACTTTCTTATTATTTTTCCGATATTTTGTTGCGAAAAATGGACCAGAAATGAAAACTCAAATATTTCAGATATTTTGTCGTTTTTTTGGTTATTTTGTTGCGAAATATGGGCAAAAAAAAAACTCAAATATTTCAGAGAATTTGTTGTTTTTTTCCGTTATTTTTTTGCGAAATATGGACAAAAAATGAAAACTCAAATATTTCAGATACTTTGTCGTTTTTTTTCGTTATTTTGTAGCGAAATATGGGCCAAAAAAGATCTCAAATACTCCAGATAGTTTTTTGTTTTTTCGTTATTTTGTTGCGAAATAGGGAGAAAAACAGAAAACTCAAATATTTCAGATACTTTCTTGTTATTTTTTCGTTATTTTATTGCGAAATATGGACAAAAACAGAAAACTCAAATATTTCAGATATTTTTTCGTTATTTTGTTGCGAAATATAGACAAAACTAGAAAACTGAAATATTTCAGATTCTTTTTGTTTTTTTCGATATTTAGTTGCGAAATATGGACAAAACCAGAAAACTCAATTATTTCTGATACTTTTTTTTCATTAATTTGTTGCGAAATATGGTTAAAAAATGAAAACTAAAATATTTCAAATACTTTTCCTTTTTTTCGTTATTTTGTTGCGAAATATTTACAAAAACAGATAACTCACATATTTCAGAGAATTTGTTGTTTTTTTTCGTTATATTATTGCGAAATATGGACAAACAAAGAAAACTGGGCAAACAAGAGAACTCAAATATTTCAGATAGTTTTTTTTTCGTAGTTTTGTTGCGAAATCGGAAGAAAAACAGAAAACTCAAATATTTCAGATACTTTCTTGTTATTTTTTCGTTATTTTATTGCGAAATATGGACAAAAACAAAAAACTCAAATATTTCAGAGAATTTTTGTTTAGTTATTTTGTTGCGAAATATGGACAAACAAAGAAAACTCAAATATTTCAGATTCTTTTTGTTTTTTTCGATATTTAGTTGCGAAATATGGACAGAAGCAGAAAACTGAAATATTTGAGATACTTTTTTGTTTTTTCCGTTATTTTGCTGCGAAATATGGACAAAAACAGAAAACTCAAATATTGCAGATTCTTTTTGTTTTTTTCGATATTTAGTTGCGAAATATGGACAGAAGCAGAAAACTGAAATATTTGAGATACTTTTTTGTTTTTTCCGTTATTTTGCTGCGAAATATGGACAAAAACAGAAAGCTCAAATATTTCAGATTCTTTTTTGTTTTTTCCGTTATTTTGCTGCGAAATATGGACAAACACAGAAAACTCAAATATTGCAGATTCTTTTTGTTTTTTTCGATATTTAGTTGCGAAATATGGACAGAAGCAGAAAACTGAAATATTTGAGATACTTTTTTGTTTTTTTCTTTATATTATTGCGAAATATGAACAAAAACAGAAAACTCAAATATTTCACAGAATTTGTTGTTTTTTTCCGTTATTTTGTTGCGAAATATAGACAAAACCAGAAAACTGAAATATTTCAGATTCTTTTTGTTTTTTTCGATATTTAGTTGCGAAATATGGACAAAACCAGAAAACTCAATTATTTCTGATACTTTTTTTTCATTAATTTGTTGCGAAATATGGTTAAAAAATGAAAACTAAAATATTTCAAATACTTTTCCTTTTTTCGTTATTTTGTTGCGAAATATTTACAAAAACAGAAAACTCACATATTTCAGAGAATTTGTTGTTTTTTTTCGTTATATTATTGCGAAATATGGACAAACAAAGAAAACTGGGCAAAAAAGAGAACTCAAATATTTCAGATAGTTTTTTTTTCGTAGTTTTGTTGCGAAATCGGAAGAAAAACAGAAAACTCAAATATTTCAGATACTTTCTTGTTATTTTTTCGTTATTTTATTGCGAAATATGGACAAAAACAAAAAACTCAAATATTTCAGAGAATTTTTGTTTAGTTATTTTGTTGCGAAATATGGACAAACAAAGAAAACTCAAATATTTCAGATTCTTTTTGTTTTTTTCGATATTTAGTTGCGAAATATCGACAACAACAGAAAACTCAAATATTTCAGAACAAAATTTTTCTGAAATATAGACAAAAACGGAAAACTCAAATATTTCAGATATTTTGTCGTTTTTTTTCGTTATTTTGTTGCGAAATATGGGCAAAAAAAAACTCAAATATTTCAGATAGTTTTTTGTTTTTTTCGTTGTTTTGTTGCGAAATAGGGAGTAAAACAGAAAACTCAAATATTTCAAATACTTTCTTTTTATTTTTTCGTTATTTTATTGCGAAATATGGACAAAACGAGAAAACTCAAATATTTCTGATACTTCTTTGTTTTTTTTCGTTATTTTGTTCCGAAATATGGACAAAAAATGAAAACTCAAATATTTCAGATACTTTGTCGTTTTTTTTATTATTTAGTTGCAAAATTTGTACAAAAACCGAAAACTCAAATATTTCAGATTCTTTTTTATCTGATACTTTTTTTTTTGTTAAATATTTCAGATTCTTTATTTCTGATACTTTTTTTTTTGTTATTTTGTTGCAAAATATGGACAAAAAAAGAAAGCTCAAATATTTCAGTTACTTTTATGTTTTTTTTCGTTAATTTGTTGTGAAATATGGTAAAAAAATGAAAACTCAAATATTTCACATACTTTTTCCTTTTTTTTCGTTATTTTGTTGGGAAATATCGACAAAAACAGAAAACTCAAACATTTCAAAGAATTTGTTGTTTTTTCCGTTATTTTGTTGCGAAATATGGACAAAAACAGAAAATTCAAATATTTCAGATACTTTTTTTTCGTTATTTTGTTGCGAAATACGGACAAAAACAGAAAGCTCAAATATTTCAGATACTTTTATGTTTTTTTTTCGTTATTTTGTTGCGAAATATGGACAAAAAATGAAAACTAAAATATTTCAGATACTTTTTTTTCGTTATTTTGTTGCGAAATATTGACAAAAACAGAAAGCTCAAATATTTCAGATACTTTTATGTTTTTTTTTGTTATTTTGTTGCTAAATATGGACAAAAATTGAAAACTATAATATTTCACATACTTTTTCGTTTTTTTCGTTATTTTGTTGCGAGATATGGAGAAAGACAGAAAATAAAAAATATTTCAGATTCTTTTCGTTTTTTTTCCGTTATTTTGTTGCGAAATATGGACAAAAACAAAAAACTCAAATAATTAAGATAGTTTTTGTTTTTTTCGTTGTTTTGTTGCGAAATACGGACAAAAACAGAAAACGCAAATATTTCAGAGAATTTGTTGATTTTTTCCGTTATTTTGTTGCGAAATATGGACAAAACCAGAAAACTCAAATATTTCAAAAACCTTTTTTTCGTTATTTTGTTGCGAAATATGGACAAAACCCGAGAACTCAAATATTTCAGATACTTTTTGTTTTGTTATTTGGTTGCGAAATATGGGCAAAAACAAAAAACTCAAATATTTAAGATAGTTTTTTGTTTTTTTTCGTTGTTTTGTTGCGAAATACGGGCAAAGACAGAAAAATCAAATATTTCAGATACTTTCTTGTTATTGTTTTGTTATATTATTGCAAAATATGGACAAAAAACGAACACTCAAATATTTCAGATTTTTTTTTGTTTTTTGTTTCGTTATTTTGTTGAGAAATATGAACAAAAACAGAAAACTCAAATATTTCAGAGAATTTCTTAATTTTTTCCGTTATTTTGTTGCGAAATATGGACAAAACCAACCAACTCAAATATTTCAAAAACCTTTCCTTTCGTTATTTTGTTGCGAAATATGGACAAAAACAGAAAGCTCAAATATTTCAGATTCTTTTTGTTTTTTTTTCGATATTTAGTTGCGAAATGTGGACAAAAACAGAAAACTCAAATATTTCAGACAGCTTTTTGTTTTTTTTTCGTTATTTTTTTTGCGAAATATGGACAAAACCAGAAAAGTAAAATATTTGAGATACAGGTTGTTAGTTATTTTGTTGCGAAATATGTACAAAAACAGAAAGCTCAAATATTTCAGATACTTTTTTGTTTTTTTTTCGTTATTTTGTTGCGAAATATGGACAAAAACAGAAAACTCAAATATTTCAGATTCTTTTTTTTTTTTTTTTCGATATTTAGTTGCGAAATATGGACAAAAATAGAAAACTAAAATATTTCAGATACTTTGTTGTTGTTTTCCGTTATTTTGTTCCGAAATATGGACAAAACCAGAAAACTCAAATATTTCAGATATTTAAATGTTTTTTTTTCGTTATTTTGTTGCGAAATATGGGCAAAAAATGAAAACTAAAATATTTCACATACTTTTTCGTTTTTTTTCGTTATTTTGTTGCCAAATGTGGACAAAAACAGAAAGCTCAAATATTTCAGATACTTTTATATTTTTTTTCGTTATTTTCTTGCGAAATATGGAGAAAAACAGAAAACTCAAATATTTCAGATTCTTTTTGTTGTTTTTTCGTTATTTTGTTGCGAAATACGGACAAAAATATAAAATTCAAATATTTCAGATACTTTTTTGTTTTTTTTCGTTATTTTGTTGCGAAATATGGACAAAAATAGAAAACTAAAATATTTCAGATACTTTGTTGTTGTTTTCCGTTATTTTGTTGCGGAATATGGACAAAAGCAGAAAACTAAAATATTTCAGATACTTTTTTTATATTTTTTTTCTTATTTTGTTGAGAAATATGGACAAAAACAGAAAAATCAAATATTTCAGATACTTTTATGTTTTGTTTTCGTTATTTTGTTGCGAAATATGGACAAAAGCAGGAAACTCAAATATTTCAAATACTTTTTTGTTTTTTTTCGTTATATTATTGCGAAATATGGACAAAAACAGAAAGCTCAAATATTGCAGATATTTTTTGTTTTTTTTTCGTTATTTTGTTGCGAAATATGGACAAAAGCAGAAAACTCAAATATTTCAAATACTTTTTTGTTTTTTTTTCTCGTTATATTATTGCGAAATATGGACAAAAACAGAAGCTCAAATATTGCAGATATTTTTTGTTTTTTTTTTCGTTATTTTGTTGCGAAATATGGACAAAAGCAGAAAACTCATATATTTCAAATACTTTTTTGTTTTTTTTTCTCGTTATATTATTGCGAAATATGGACAAAAACAAAAAGCTCAGATATTGCAAATATTTTTTGTTTTTTTTCGTTATTTTGTTGCGAAATATGGACAAAAGCAGAAAACTCAAATATTTCAGATACTTTTTTGTTTTTTTTTTGCCCGTTATATTATTGCGAAATATGGACAAAAACAGAAAGCTGAAATATTGCAGATATTTTTTGTTTTTTTTTCGTTATTTTGTTGCGAAATATGGACAAAAGCAGAAAACTCAAATATTTCAAATACTTTTTTGTTTTTTTTTCGTTATTTTGTTGGGAAATATGGACAAAAACAGAAAACTCAAATATTTCAGATTCTTTTTGTTTTTTTTTCGATATTTAGTTGCGAAATATGGACAAAAGCAGAAAACTCAAATATTTCAAATACTTTTTTTTTTTTTCTCGTTATATTATTGCGAAATATGAACAAAAACAGAAAGATCAAATATTGCAGATATTTTTTGTTTTTTATTCGTTATTTTGTTGCGAAATTTGGACAAAAGCAGAAAACTCAAATATTTCAAATACTTTCTCGTTATATTATTGCGAAATATGGACAAAAACAGAAAGCTCAAATATTGCAGATATTTTTTGTTTTTTTTTTCGTTATTTTGTTGCGAAATATTAACAAAAGCAGAAAACTCAAATATTTCAAATACTTTTTTGTTTTTTTTCTCGTTATATTATTGCGAAATATGGACAAAAACAGAAAGCTCAAATATTGCAGATATTTTTTGTTTTTTTTTTCGTTATTTTGTTGCGAAATATGGACAAATGCAGAAAACTCAAATATTTCAGATACTTTTTTGTTTTTTTTTCGTTATTTTGTTGGGAAATATGGACAAAAACAGAAAACTCAAATATTTCAGATTCTTTTTGTTTCTTTTTCGATATTTAGTTGCGAAATATCGACAGAAAACAGAAAACTACAATATTTCAGATACGTTTTTCTTTTTTTTTCGTTATTTTGTTGGGAAATATGGACAAAAACAGAAAATTCAAATATTTCAGAGAATTTTTGTTTCGTTATTTTGTGGCGAAATATGGACAAAAACAGAAAGCTCAAATATTGCAGATATTTTTTGTTTTTTTTTCGTTATTTTGTTGCGAAATATCGACAAAAACAGAAAACTCAAATCTTTCAGATACTTGTTTGTTTTTTTTTCGTTAATTTGTTCCGAAATATGGACAAAAAAGGAAAACTCAAATATTTCAGATTCTTTTTGTTGTTTTTTAGTTATTTTGTTGCGAAATATGGACAAAACCAGAAAACTTAAATATTTCAAATATTTAAATGTTTTTTTTTTCGTTATTTTGTTGCGAAATATGGGCAAAAAATTAAAACTAAAATATTTCACATACTTTTTCGTTTTTTTTTCGTTATTTTGTTGCCAAATGTGGACAAAAACAGAAAGCTCAAATATTTCAGATACTTTTATATTTTTTTTCGTTATTTTGTTGCGAAATATGGAGAAAAACAGAAAACTGAAATATTTCAGATTCTTTTTGTTGTTTTTTCGTTATTTTGTTGCGAAATACGGACAAAAACAGAAAGGTCAAATATTTCAGATTCTTTTTATTTTTTTCGATATTTAGTTGCGAAATATGGACAAAAATATAAAATTCAATATTTCAGATACTTTTTTGTTTTTTTTGTTATTTTGTTGCGAAATATGGACAAAAATAGAAAACTAAAATATTTCAGATACTTTGTTGTTGTTTTCCGTTATTTTGTTGCGAAATATGGACAAAAACAGAAAACTCAAATATTTCAGATACTTTTTTGTTTTTTTGTCGTTATTTTGTTGCAAATTATGGACAAAAACAGAAAACTAAAATATTTCAGATACTTTTTTTATGTTTTTTTTCTTATTTTGTTGAGAAATATGGACAAAAGCAGAAAACTCAAATATTTCAGATACTTTTACGTTTTGTTTTCGTTATTTTGTTGCGAAATATGGACAAAAGCAGGAAACTCAAATATTTCAAAAACTTTTTTGTTTTTTTTTCGTTATATTATTGCGAAATATGGACAAAAACAGAAAGCTCAAATATTGCAGATATTTTTTGTTTTTTTTTCGTTATTTTGTTGCGAAGTATGGACAAAAGCAGAAAACTCAAATATTTCAAATACTTTTTTGTTTTTTTTTCTCGTTATATTATTGCGAAATATGGACAAAAAAAAAATCAAATATTTCAGATATTTTTTTGTTTTTTTTCCGTTATTTTGTTGCGAAATATGGACAAAACCCGAAAACTCAAATATTTCAGATACTTTTGGTTTTGTTATTTGGTTGCGAAATATGGACAAAAACAAAAAACTCAAATATATAAGATAGTTTTTTGTTTTTTTTTCGTTGTTTTGTTGCGAAATACGGACAAAACCAGAAAACTCAAATATTTCAGATACTTTCTTTTTATTTTTTCGTTATATTATTGCGAAATATGGGCAAAAAACGAAGACTCAAATATTTCAGATATTTTTTTGTTTTTTGTTTCGTTATTTTGTTGAGAAATATGGAAAAAAACAGAAAACTCAAATATTTCAGAGAATTTGTTGATTTTTTCCGTTATTTTGTTGCGAAATATGGACAAAACCAGAAAACTCAAATATTTCAAAAACCTTTTTTTTTCGTTATTTTGTTGCGAAATATGGACAAAAACAGAAAATTCAAATATTTCAGAAACTTTTATATTTTGTTTTCGTTATTTTGTTGCGATATATGGACAAAAGCAGGAAACTAAAATATTTCAAATACTTTTTTGTTTTTTTTTCGTTATATTATTGCGAAATATGGACAAAAAAAAACTCAAATATTTCTGATATTTTTTTGTTTTTTTTTCCCGTTATTTTGTTGCGAAATATGGACAAAACCCGAAAACTCAAATATTTCAGATACTTTTGGTTTTGTTATTTGGTTGCGAAATATGGACAAAAACAAAAAACTCAAATACTTAAGATAGTTTTTTGTTTTTTTTCGTTGTTTTGTTGCGAAATACGGACAAAACCAGAAAACTCAGATATTTCAGTTTTTTTTTTGTTTTTTGTTTTGTTATTTTGTTGAGAAATATGGACAAAAACAGAAAACTCAAATATTTCAGAGAATTTGGTGATTTTTTCCGTTATTTTCTTGCGAAATATGGACAAAAACAAAAAACTCAAATATTCAAGATAGTTTTTTTGTTTTATTTCGTTGTGTTGTTGCGAAATACGGACAAAACCAGAAAACTCAGATATTTCAGTTACTTTCTTGTTATTTTTTTGTTATATTATTGCGAAATATGGACAAAAAACGAAGACTCAAATATTTCAGATATTTTTTTGTTTTTTGTTTCGTTATTTTGTTGAGAAATATGGAAAAAAACAGAAAACTCAAATATTTCAGAGAATTTGTTGATTTTTTCCGTTATTTTGTTGCGAAATATGGACAAAACCAGAAAACTCAAATATTTCAAAAACCTTTTTTTTCGTTATTTTGTTGCGAAATATGGACAAAAACAGAATATTCAAATATTTCAGATACTTTTTTGTTTTTTTTTTCGTTATTTTGTTGCGAAATATGGACAAAAACAGAAAACTCAAATATTTCAGATTATTTTTGTTTGTTTTTTTCATTATTTTGTTGCCAAATGTGGACAAAAACAAAAAGCTAACATATTTCAGATACTTTTTTGTTTTTTGTCGTTATTTTGTTGCAAATTATAGGCAAAAACAGAAAACTAAAATATTTCAGAAACTTTTTTATGTTTTTTTCCTTATTTTGTTGAGAAATATGGACAAAAGCAGGAAACTCAAATATTTCAAATACTTTTTTGTTTTTTTTCCGTTATATTATTGCGAAATATGGACAAAAAAAAACTCAAATATTTCAGATATTTTTTTGTTTTTTTTCCCGTTATTTTGTTGCGAAATATGGACAAAACCCGAAAACTCAAATATTTCAGATACTTTTGGTTTTGTTATTTGGTTGCGAAATATGGACAAAAACAAAAAACTCAAATACTTAAGATAGTTTTTTGTTTTTTTTCGTTGTTTTGTTGCGAAATACGGACAAAACCAGAAAACTCAGATATTTCAGATTTTTTTTTGTTTTGTTATTTTGTTGAGAAATATGAACAAAAACAGAAACCTCAAATATTCCAGAGAATTTGCTGATTTGTTCCGTTATTTTGTTGCGAAATATGGAAAAAACCAAAAAACTCAAATATTTCAAAAACCTTTTTTTTTCGTTATTTTGTTCCGAAGTTTGGACAAAAACAGAAAACTCAAATATTTCAGAGAATTTGGTGATTTTTTCCGTTATTTTGTTGCGAAATATGGACAAAACCAGAAAACTCAAATATTTCAAAAACCTTTTTTTTCGTAATTTTGTTGCGAAATATGGACAAAACAGAAAGCTCAAATATTTCAGACAGCTTTTTGTTTTTTTTCGTTATTTTTTTGCGAAATATGGACAAAACCAGAAAACTAAAGTATTTGAGATACTGGTTTTTAGTTATTTTGTTGCGAAATATGGACAAAAACAAAACACTCAAATATTTAAGATAGTTTTTTGTTTTATTTCGTTGTTTTGTTGCGAAATACGGACAAAACCAGAAAACTCAGATATTTCAGTTATTTTCTTGTTATTTTTTTGTTATATTATTGCGAAATATGGACAAAAAACGAAGACTCAAATATTTCAGTTATTTTTTTGTTTTTTGTTTTGTTATTTTGTTGAGAAATATGGACAAAAACAGAAAACTCACATATTTCAGAGAATTTGTTAATTTTTTCCGTTATTTTGTTGCGAAATATGCACAAAACCAGATAACTGAAATATTTCAAAAACCTTTTTTTTTCGTTATTTTGTTGCGCAATATGGGCAAAAACAGAAAGTTCAAATATTTCAGATTCTTTTTGTTTTTTTCGATATTTTGTTGCGAAATATGGACAAAACCCGAAAACTCAAATATTTTAGATACTTTTTGTTTTGTTATTTGGTTGCGAAATATGGGCAAAAACAAAAAACTCAAATATTTAAGATAGTTTTTTGTTTTTTTTTCGTTGTTTTGTTGCGAAATACGGACAAAAACAGAAAACTCAAATATTTCAGATAATTTCTTGTTATTTTTTGTTATATTATTGCGAAATATGGACAAAAAACGAAGACTCAAATATTTCAGATTTTTTTTTGTTTTATGTTTTGTTATTTTGTTGAGAAATATGAACAAAAACAGAAAACTCAAATATTTCAGAGAATTTGTTGATTTTTTCTGTTATTTTGTTGCGAAATATGGACAAAACCAGAAAACTCAAATATTTCAGATACTCTTTTGTTTGTTTTTTTCCTAATTTTGTTGGGAAATATGGACAAAAACAGAAAAATTAAATATTTCAGAGAATTTTTGTTTCGTTATTTTGTTGCGAAATATGGACAAAAAGAGAAAACTCAAATATTTCAGATTCATTTTGTTGTTTACGATATGTAGTTGCGAAATATAGACAAAAACAGAAAACTCAAATATTTCAGATACTTTTTTGTTTTTTTTCGTTAATTTGTTCCGAAATATGGACAAAAACGGAAAACTCAAATATTTCAGATACTTTCTTGTTATTTTTCTGATATTTTGTTGCGAAATATGGACAAAAACAGAAAACTCAAATATTTCAGATATTTTTTTGCTTTTTTTTCGTTATTTTGTTGGGAATATGTACAAAAACAGAAAACTAAAATATTTCAGATACTTTTTTGTTTGTTTTTTTCCTAATTTTGTTGAGAAATATGGACAGAAAAAGAAAACTCAAATATTTCAGAGAATTTTTGTTTCGTTATTTTGTTGCGAAATATGGACAAAAACAGAAAAGTCAAATATTTCAGACAGTTTTGTTTTTTTTTCGTTATTTTGTTGCGAAATATGTACAAAAACAGAAAACTCAAATATTTTAGATCCTTTTTTGTTTTTTTTCGTTATTTTGTTCCGAAATATGGACAAAAACAGAAAACTAAAATATTTCCGATAGTTTTTTATTTGTTTTTTTCCTTATTTTGTTGAGAAATATGGACAAAAGTAGAAAACTCAAATATTTCAGATACTTTTCTGTTTTTTTTTCGTTATTTTGTTGGGAAATATGAACAAAAACATCAAACTCAAATATTTCAGACACTTTTATGTTTTTTTCTCATTATTTTGTTGCGAAATATGGGCAAGAAATGAAAACTAAAATATTTCATATATTTTTTCGTTTTTTTTTCGTTATTTTGTTGCGAAATATGGAGAAAAACAGAAAACTCAAAAATTTCAGATTCTTTTTGTTTTTTTTTTCGAAGTTTAGTTGCCAAATTTTTTTGTTTCTTTTTTCGTTATTTTGTTGGGAAATATGGACAAAAACAGAAAATTCAAATATTTTAAAAAATTTGTTGTTTTTTTCCGTTATTTTGTTGAGAAATATGGAAAAAAAAAGAAAACTCAAATATTTCAGATATTTTTTTCTTTTTTTTTCGTTATTTTGTTGGGAAATATGGACAAAAACAGAAAACTCAAATATTTCAGGTAATTTTATGTTTTTTTCCGTTAATTTGTTGCGAAATGTGGACGAAAACAGAAAACTCAAATATTTCAGCTTTTTTTTGTATTTTTCGATATTTAGTTGCGAAATATAGACAAAACCAGAAAACTCCAATATTTCAGATATATTTTTGTTTTTTTTCTTTATTTTGTTGGGAAATATGAACAAAAACAGAAAACTCAAATATTTCAGAGAATTTGTTGTTTTTTTCCGTTATTTTATTGCGAAATATGGACAAAACCAGAAAACCGAAATATTTGAAACAATTTTATTTCGTAATTTTGTTGCGAAATATGGACAAAAACAGAAAACTCAAATATTTCAGATACTTTTTTGTTTGTTTTTTGCCTAATTTTGTTGAGAAATATGGACAAAGAAGAAAACTCAAATATTTCACATATTTTTTTCATTTTTTTTCGTTATTTTGTTGCGAAATATGGACAAAATCCGAAAACTCAAATATCTCCGATACTTTTTGTTTTGTTATTTGGTTGCGAAATATGGACAAAAACAAAAAACTCAAATATTTCAGATAGCTTTTTGTTTTTTTTCGTTGTTTTGTTGCGAAATAGGGACAAAAACATAAAACTCAAATATTTCAGATACTTTTATGTTTTTTTTTCGTTATTTTGTTGCGAAATATGGGCAAAAAATGAAAACTAAAATATGTCAGATACTTTTTCGTTTTTTTCTCGTTATTTTGTTGCGAAATATGGAGCAAAATAGAAAATTCAAATATTTCAGATACTTTTTGTTTTTTTTCGATGTTTAGTTACAAAATATGGACAAAAACAGAAAATTCAAATATTTCAGATACTTTTTTGTTTTTTTCGTTATTTTGTTGCGAAATATGGACAAAAACAGAAAGCTTAAATATTTCAGATATTTGTATATTTTTTTCGTTAATTTGTTGCGAAATATGGACAAAAACAGAAAACTCAAATATTTTAGATACTTTTTTGTTTTTTTTCGTTATTTTGTTCCGAAATATGGACAAAAACAGAAAACTCAAATATTTCAAATACTTTTTTGTTTTTTTTTTTCGTTATTTTATTGCGAAATTTGGAAAAAACCCGAAAACTCAAATATTTCAGATACTTTTTGTTTTGTTATTTGGTTGCGAAATATGGACAAAAACAAAAAATTCAAATATTTCAGATAGTTTTTTATTTTTTTAGTTGTTTTGTTGCGAAATAGGCACAAAAACAGAACACTCAAATATTTCAGTTATTTTTTTGTTTTTTTTTCGTTATTTTGTTGGGAAATATGAACAAAAACAGAAAACTCAAATATTTCAGAGAATTTGTTGTTTTTTTCGTATTTTGTTGCGAAATACGGGCAAAACCAGAAATCGGAAATATTTCAGATACTTTTTTTCGTTATTTTGTTACGAAATATGGACAAAAACAGAAAGTTCAAATATTTCAGATTCTTTTTTGTTTTTTTCGATATTTAGTTGCGAAATATGGACAAAACCAGAAAACTCAAATATTGCAGATATTTTTTTGTTTTTTTTTCGTTATTTTGTTGAGAAATATGGACAAAAGCAGAAAATACTTTTTTGGATATCTCTTATATAGTAGATTAGGAAATTTGATCAAAAAAGTACATATTTTTTTCCAAAAATGGTGCGAATTAAGGATATATATTGAAATTTTGTAGAAAAACTTTTTTTTGTTGTATATTATAGTTTTTACATCTTGTTTAATTTTTGGATTTAACAATGTTGAATAATTTTGCAGATTTGTTTTTTTTTTTTTTGTCTTATAAAAAAAAAAAAAAACAATTAAACAGATTCTTGCATTTTAAATTTAATAAAAACTTTATATAAAAGTCTTAAATTTTATATCAGCTTTTATAATTAAAGTTTTTTTTCAAATTTATGTTGTTCGGTCAATAATTTATCTTGTATCTTATTTCAATTTGCTGGTTTTTAAATATTATTCGTGGTTTGATTAATTTTATGGTAGTTTGTGTTTAAAAAAAAAGATAATTACTGAAAATGATTTGTGCTTGCACTATAATTTCTTGGAAAATTACTTACCTATCTAAACGAAGCAGGAATGAACTATATAGAGGATGCAGATTTAAGAATACTATGTTTCGACACATAAACTAATTATTTGCTTAATTTACAACTATGTCATGTGAACGAAATTGTTCATTAAATAAAAATATTCTCCCGAAAGAGAACCATTTTTAAAAATTATATTATAACTGGTAGACCATATCGTTATGTGATATTCTATCTGAGACAATGCCACTAATCTGATCTACCGTACTGATTTCAGTTCGTTTTACAGTACTGTGATCATGTCCACTAACGACTGAATATAACTTGAAAATTCTGAAAAAAATGAATAAAATTATAGTTAAAATGTGTCCATATCTACATTAATTTACTATTATTTAGTTTTTGTTCACTATTCTTGATCGATTTCCAGCAAATTTTTCTTTAAATAACAATTTTAAATTCACCCAAATTGTTAGGAGATATTGCCATACTGTCTCCAATTTATTAATTTTATTTCGTTTGAATTTAGAACGCGTATTCTCCATCTAATACAGATATATATTTATGAGACTTTTGGTCATTCCCTCCAAATAATCTTGGTAAACATAAGAATGTTACAAAATATGCAATAAAAACGAATTAGAATTTCCTTTTTTCTGATATTGAAATAAATTTTCAATATAAAATCATTTTTGCCTTCAGGAACATTAAATATCTAAGTTTTTTATAATACCATATGAGACCATACTTAATTTTCTTCATTCATTTTAAATATTTTTAAATATAAATTAACAAAATGATATCATTTTAGATTCCCTTTTATTTATCTCAAATTTGTTTTTTGTTTTTTTTTAGCTAATAAAGATTAGGGCATTTGGCTTCTGTAAAGAATTTTTATCTATATTTCTCACTGATTGTGATGATGATGCTATTCTATTGTCTTGTTTTTTAATTTAAAATCCAGAAAAATAGATATAATTGTATTTTTCTGCTGGCTTTTTTTGGGGGAGGAGGACAATTGTAGATTGTTATCATATTATATCCCCATTCCTACTTCAAAAAAAACTTTAGTATTATTCTATAAAAATATTAATTGTTTTATATAGTCGAAATTTAGTATATAATATATTATCGTGCTATTTTTATTGGATGGAAACGACAACCCTTCACATAAACTTAAAGAACCCTTCTAGTGTGTCGGAATTTGTAGTTAAAGTTTTCCATATAAATTAAATTTATGTCCTCCCAGAAAAATTGGATGAAAAAAAAAACTATTAAAAATTCGTATCATGTTCGAGAAATAGTAATAAACAAATACAGGGGGACTGATTAAAGAGGATTTTACCTTATTTTATAAAAGAATTCCAATTAAATAGTTTGAATTTGAAAGTATAACTGGTATTTATATCAATTTGGATTTTCTGAACAAAAATTTCTAATTTTTGTTATATTTTCGATTTATTTCCGCAACTTTACCTATAACACCCTGTACTAACACTATTTTCCAATAAATTTTTCGTACAAAAAAAGGTAAAATCAATTATTTATGGGTTAGCTAGAAATTGCGAAATATGGACAAAAACAGAACACTAAAATATTTCAGATATTTTATGTTTTTTTTTCGTTATTTTGTTGCGAAATATGGACAAAAACAGAAAACTAAAATATTTCAGATACTTTGTCGTTTTTTTCGTTATTTTGTTGCGAAATATGGACAAAAACAGAAAACTCAAATATTGCAGATTCTTTTTGTTTTTTTCGATATTTTGTTGCGAAATATGGACAAAAACAGAAAACTCAAATATTTCAGATACTTTCTTGTTATTTTTTTCGTAATTTTGTTGCGAAATATGGACTAAAAAGAAATTTCAAATATATAAGATATTTTTTTGTTTTTTTTCCGTGTTTTTGTTGGGAAATATGGACAAAAACAGAAAACTAAAATATTTCAGAGAATTTGTTGTTTTTTCCGATATTTTGTTGCGAAATATGGACAAAAACAGAAAACTCAAATATTTCAGATTCTTTTTGTTTTTTTCGATATTTAGTTACGAAAGACGGACAAAAACAGAAAGCTAAAATATTTCCGATACTCTTTTGCTTTTTTTTCGTTATATTGTTGCGCAATAAGGACAAAAACAGAAAACTCATCAATGCCAGATACTTTTTTGTTTTTTTTTCGTTATTTTGTTGCGAAATATGGACAAAAAAGAAACCTCAAATATTGCAGATGCTTTTTGTTTTTTTCGATATTTTGTTGCGAAATATGGACAAAAAATTAAAACTCAAATATTTCAGATACTTGCCTTTTTTCTCGTTATTTTGTTGCTAAATATGGCTAAAAAAAACTCAAATATTTCAGATTCTTTTTGTTTTTTTCGCTATTTAGTTGCGAAATATGGACAATATTTTCTGATATTTAGTTGCGAAATATGGACAAAAACAGAAACTCAAATATTTCAGATATTTTTTCTTTTTTTCTGTTATTTTGTTGCGATATATGGACAATACCCGAAAACTCAAATATTTCGGATAATTTTTGTTTTCTTATTTTGTTGCAAAATATGGACAAAAACAATAAACTAAAATATTTCAGATACTTTTTTTTTTTTTTTTCTTTATTTTGTTGAGAAATATGGACAAAAACAGAAAACTCAAATATTTCAGATACTTTTTGTTTTTTTTTCTTTATTTTGTTGCGAAATACGGATAAAAAATTAAAACTCAAATATTTCAGACACTTGGCTTTTTTTTCTCGTTATTTTGTTGCTAAATATGGGTAAAAAAAACCTAAAGTATTTCAGATTCTTTTTGTTTTTTTCGATATTTAGTTGCGAAATATTGACAATATTTTTTGATATTTAGTTGCGAAATATGGATAAAAACAGAAAACTCAAATATTTCAGATACTTTCTTGTTACTTTTTTCGTAATTTTGTTGCGAAATATGGACAAAAACAGAAAACTCAAATATTTCAGATTCTTTTTGTTTTTTTCGATATTTAGTTGCGAAATACGGACAAAAACAGAAAACTCATCAATGGCAGATACATTTTTGTTTTTTTTGTTAGTTTGTTGCGAAATATGGCCTAAAACAGAAAACTCAAATATTTCAGATAGTTTTTTTTTTTTTTTTTCGTTATTTTGTGCTCTCTCTTTTTGTCCATATGAAATATGGACAAAAACAGAGAGCACAAATATTTCAGATACTTTTAGGATTTTTTTTGTTACATTGTTGCGAAATATAGTTAAAAAACGAAAACTCAAATATTTCAGATACTGTTTCCTGCTTTTTTCGTAATTTTGTTGCGAAATATGGACAATAACAGAAAACTCAAATATTTTAGATTCTTTTTGTTTTTTTCGATATTTAGTTGCGAAATATGGACAAAATCAGAAAACTCAAATATTTCAGATACTTTTTTGTTTGTTTTTTTCCTTATTTTGTTGAGAAATATGCACAAAAGCAGAAAACTCATATACTTTAGATACTTTTTTGTTTTTTTTTGTTAATTTGTTGCGAAATATGGACAAAAAAGAAACCTCAAATATTTCAGATATTTTTTGTTTTTTTTTTCGTGATTTTGTTGGGAAATATCGACAAAAACAGAAAACTAAAATATTTCAGAGAATTTGTTGTTTTTGCCGTTATTTTGTTGCGAAATATGGACAAACACAGAAAGCTCATATATTTCAGATACCTTTATGTTTCTTTCAGTTATTTTGTTGCGAAATATGGACAAAAATAGAAAACTGAAATATTTCAGATTCTTTTAGTTTTTTTTGATATTTAGTTGCGAAATATGGACAAATTCAGAAAACACAAATATTTCAGATAGTTTTTGTTTTTTTTTCGTTATTTTGTCGCGAAATATGGACAAAAAATGAAAACTCAAATATTTCAAATAGTTTTTTTCGTTATTTTGTTGCGAAATAAGGAGAAAAACAGAATGCTCAAATATATCAGATACTTTTATGTTTTTTTTCGATATTTTGTTGCGAAAAATCAACAAAAACAGAAAACTCAAATATTTCAGATAGTTTTTTATTATTTTTTCGTTATTTTGTTGCGAAATGTGGAGTAAAACAGAAAACACAAATATTCCAGATATTTTCTTGTTATTTTTTCGTTATTTTGTCGCGAAATATGGACAAGAAATGAAAACTCAAATATATCAGATACTTTTTTTTTCGTTATTTTGTTGCGAAATATGGAAAAAAATAGAAAAATCAAATATTTCAGATTCTTTTAGTTTTTTTCGATATTTAGTTGCGAAATATGGACAAATTCAGAAAACACAAATATTTCAGATAGTTTTTGTTTTTTTTTCGTTATTTTGTCGCGAAATATGGACAAAAAATGAAAACTCAAATATTTCAAATAGTTTTTTTCGTTATTTTGTTGCGAAATAAGGAGAAAAACAGAATGCTCAAATATTTCAGATACTTTTATGTTTTTTTTCGTTCTTTTGTTGCGAAAAATCAACAAAAACAGAAAACTCAAATATTTCAGATAGTTTTTTTATCGTTATTTTGTTGCGAAATATGGACAAAAATAGAAAACTCAAATATTTCAGATTCTTTTAGTTTTTTCGATATTTAGTTGCGAAATATGGATAAATTCAGAAAACACAAATATTTCAGATAGTTTTTTGTTTTTTTTTCGTTATTTTGTCGCGAAATATGGACAAAAAATGAAAACTCAAATATTTCAAATAGTTTTTTTTCGTTATTTTGTTGCGAAATAAGGAGAAAAACAGAATGCTCAAATATTTCAGATACTTTTATGTTTTTTTTCGTTATTTTGTTGCGAAAAATCAACAAAAAGAGAAAACTCAAATATTTCAGATAGTTTTTTATTATTTTTTCGTTATTTTGTTGCGAAATGTGGAGAAAAACAGAAAACACAAATATTCCAGATATTTTTTTGTTATTTTTTCGTTATTTTGTCGCGAAATATGGATAAGAAATGAAAACTCAAATATATCAGATACTTTTTTTTTCGTTATTTTGTTGCGAAATATGGACAAAAACAGAAAACTCAAATATTTCAGATATTTTCTTGTTATTTTTTCGTTATTTTGTCGCGAAATATGGACAAGAAATGAAAACTCAAATATATCAGATACTTTTTTTTTCGTTATTTTGTTGCGAAATATGGACAAAAATAGAAAACTCAAATATTTCAGATTCTTTTAGTTTTTTTCGATATTTAGTTGCGAAATGTGGACAAATTCAGAAAACACAAATATTTCAGATAGTTTTTGTTTTTTTTTTCGTTATTTTGTCGCGAAATATGGACAAAAAATGAAAACTCAAATATTTCAAATAGTTTTTTTCGTTATTTTGTTGCGAAATAAGGAGAAAAACAGAATGCTCAAATATTTCAGATACTTTTATGTTTTTTTTCGTTATTTTGTTGCGAAAAATCAACAAAAACAGAAAACTCAAATATTTCAGATAGTTTTTTATCGTTATTTTATTGCGAAATATGGACAAAAATAGAAAACTCAAATATTTCAGATTCTTTTAGTTTTTTTCGATATTTAGTTGCGAAATATGGACAAATTCAGAAAACACAAATATTTCAGATAGTTTTTTATTTTTTTTTTTTCGTTATTTTGTCGCGAAATATGGACAAAAAATGAAAACTCAAATATTTCAAATAGTTTTTTTCGTTATTTTGTTGCGAAATAAGGGCAAAAACAGAATGCTCAAATATTTCAGATACTTTTATGTTTTTTTTCGTTATTTTGTTGCGAAAAATCAACAAAAAGAGAAAACTCAAATATTTCAGATAGTTTTTTATTATTTTTTCGTTATTTTGTTGCGAAATGTGGAGAAAAACAGAAAACACAAATATTCCAGATATTTTTTTGTTATTTTTTCGTTATTTTGTCGCGAAATATGGATAAGAAATGAAAACTCAAATATATCAGATACTTTTTTTTTCGTTATTTTGTTGCGAAATATGGACAAAAATAGAAAACTCAAATATTTCAGATTCTTTTAGTTTTTTTCGATATTTAGTTGCGAAATATGGACAAATTCAGAAAACACAAATATTTCAGATAGTTTTTGTTTTTTTTTCGTTATTTTGTCGCGAAATATGGACAAAAAATGAAAACTCAAATATTTCAAATAGTTTTTTTCGTTATTTTGTTGCGAAATAAGGAGAAAAACAGAATGCTCAAATATTTCAGATACTTTTATGTTTTTTTTCGTTCTTTTGTTGCGAAAAATCAACAAAAACAGAAAACTCAAATATTTCAGATAGTTTTTTTATCGTTATTTTGTTGCGAAATATGGACAAAAATAGAAAACTCAAATATTTCAGATTCTTTTAGTTTTTTCGATATTTAGTTGCGAAATATGGATAAATTCAGAAAACACAAATATTTCAGATAGTTTTTTGTTTTTTTTTTCGTTATTTTGTCGCGAAATATGGACAAAAAATGAAAACTCAAATATTTCAAATAGTTTTTTTTCGTTATTTTCTTGCGAAATAAGGAGAAAAACAGAATGCTCAAATATTTCAGATACTTTTATGTTTTTTTTCGTTATTTTGTTGCGAAAAATCAACAAAAAGAGAAAACTCAAATATTTCAGATAGTTTTTTTTTCGTTATTTTGTTGCGAAATATGGACAAAAACAGAAAACTCAAATATTTCAGATATTTTCTTGTTATTTTTTCGTTATTTTGTCGCGAAATATGGACAAGAAATGAAAACTCAAATATATCAGATACTTTTGTTTTCGTTATTTTGTTGCGAAATATGGAAAAAAATAGAAAACTCAAATATTTCAGATTCTTTTAGTTTTTTTCGATATTTAGTTGCGAAATATGGACAAATTCAGAAAACACAAATATTTCAGATAGTTTTTGTTTTTTTTTCGTTATTTTGTCGCGAAATATGGACAAAAAATGAAAACTCAAATATTTCAAATAGTTTTTTTCGTTATTTTGTTGCGAAATAAGGAGAAAAACAGAATGCTCAAATATTTCAGATACTTTTATGTTTTTTTTCGTTCTTTTGTTGCGAAAAATCAACAAAAAGAGAAAACTCAAATATTTCAGATAGTTTTTTATCGTTATTTTGTTGCGAAATATGGACAAAAATAGAAAACTCAAATATTTCAGATTCTTTTAGTTTTTTCGATATTTAGTTGCGAAATATGGATAAATTCAGAAAACACAAATATTTCAGATAGTTTTTTGTTTTTTTTTCGTTATTTTGTCGCGAAATATGGACAAAAAATGAAAACTCAAATATTTCAAATAGTTTTTTTTCGTTATTTTGTTGCGAAATAAGGAGAAAAACAGAATGCTCAAATATTTCAGATACTTTTATGTTTTTTTTCGTTATTTTGTTGCGAAAAATCAACAAAAAGAGAAAACTCAAATATTTCAGATAGTTTTTTATTATTTTTTCGTTATTTTGTTGCGAAATGTGGAGAAAAACAGAAAACACAAATATTCCAGATATTTTTTTGTTATTTTTTCGTTATTTTGTCGCGAAATATGGATAAGAAATGAAAACTCAAATATATCAGATACTTTTTTTTTCGTTATTTTGTTGCGAAATATGGACAAAAACAGAAAACTCAAATATTTCAGATATTTTCTTGTTATTTTTTCGTTATTTTGTCGCGAAATATGGACAAGAAATGAAAACTCAAATATATCAGATACTTTTTTTTTCGTTATTTTGTTGCGAAATATGGACAAAAATAGAAAACTCAAATATTTCAGATTCTTTTAGTTTTTTTCGATATTTAGTTGCGAAATGTGGACAAATTCAGAAAACACAAATATTTCAGATAGTTTTTGTTTTTTGTTTCGTTATTTTGTCGCGAAATATGGACAAAAAATGAAAACTCAAATATTTCAAATAGTTTTTTTCGTTATTTTGTTGCGAAATAAGGAGAAAAACAGAATGCTCAAATATTTCAGATACTTTTATGTTTTTTTTCGTTATTTTGTTGCGAAAAATCAACAAAAACAGAAAACTCAAATATTTCAGATAGTTTTTTATCGTTATTTTATTGCGAAATATGGACAAAAATAGAAAACTCAAATATTTCAGATTCTTTTAGTTTTTTTCGATATTTAGTTGCGAAATATGGACAAATTCAGAAAACACAAATATTTCAGATAGTTTTTTATTTTTTTTTTTCGTTATTTTGTCGCGAAATATGGACAAAAAATGAAAACTCAAATATTTCAAATAGTTTTTTTCGTTATTTTGTTGCGAAATAAGGGCAAAAACAGAATGCTCAAATATTTCAGATACTTTTATGTTTTTTTTCGTTATTTTGTTCCGAAAAATCAACAAAAAGAGAAAACTCAAATATTTCAGATAGTTTTTTATTATTTTTTCGTTATTTTGTTGCGAAATGTGGAGAAAAACAGAAAACACAAATATTCCAGATATTTTTTTGTTATTTTTTCGTTATTTTGTCGCGAAATATGGATAAGAAATGAAAACTCAAATATATCAGATACTTTTTTTTTCGTTATTTTGTTGCGAAATATGGACAAAAATAGAAAACTCAAATATTTCAGATTCTTTTAGTTTTTTTCGATATTTAGTTGCGAAATATGGACAAATTCAGAAAACACAAATATTTCAGATAGTTTTTGTTTTTTTTTCGTTATTTTGTCGCGAAATATGGACAAAAAATGAAAACTCAAATATTTCAAATAGTTTTTTTCGTTATTTTGTTGCGAAATAAGGAGAAAAACAGAATGCTCAAATATTTCAGATACTTTTATGTTTTTTTTCGTTCTTTTGTTGCGAAAAATCAACAAAAACAGAAAACTCAAATATTTCAGATAGTTTTTTTATCGTTATTTTGTTGCGAAATATGGACAAAAATAGAAAACTCAAATATTTCAGATACTTGCCTTTTTTCTCGTTATTTTGTTGCTAAATATGGCTAAAAAAAACTCAAATATTTCAGATTCTTTTTGTTTTTTTTCGCTATTTAGTTGCGAAATATGGACAATATTTTCTGATATTTAGTTGCGAAATATGGACAAAAACAGAAACTCAAATATTTCAGATATTTTTTCTTTTTTTCTGTTATTTTGTTGCGATATATGGACAATACCCGAAAACTCAAATATTTCGGATAATTTTTGTTTTCTTATTTTGTTGCAAAATATGGACAAAAACAATAAACTAAAATATTTCAGATACTTTTTTTTTTTTTTTTCTTTATTTTGTTGAGAAATATGGACAAAAACAGAAAACTCAAATATTTCAGATACTTTTTGTTTTTTTTTCTTTATTTTGTTGCGAAATACGGATAAAAAATTAAAACTCAAATATTTCAGACACTTGGCTTTTTTTTCTCGTTATTTTGTTGCTAAATATGGGTAAAAAAAACCTAAAGTATTTCAGATTCTTTTTGTTTTTTTCGATATTTAGTTGCGAAATATTGACAATATTTTTTGATATTTAGTTGCGAAATATGGATAAAAACAGAAAACTCAAATATTTCAGATACTTTCTTGTTATTTTTTTCGTAATTTTGTTGCGAAATATGGACAAAAACAGAAAACTCAAATATTTCAGATTCTTTTTGTTTTTTTCGATATTTAGTTGCGAAATACGGACAAAAACAGAAAACTCATCAATGGCAGATACATTTTTGTTTTTTTTGTTAGTTTGTTGCGAAATATGGCCTAAAACAGAAAACTCAAATATTTCAGATAGTTTTTTTTTTTTTTTTCGTTATTTTGTGCTCTCTCTTTTTGTCCATATGAAATATTGACAAAAACAGAGAGCACAAATATTTCAGATACTTTTAGGATTTTTTTTGTTACATTGTTGCGAAATATAGTTAAAAAACGAAAAGTCAAATATTTCAGATACTGTTTCCTGCTTTTTTCGTAATTTTGTTGCGAAATATGGACAATAACAGAAAACTCAAATATTTTAGATTCTTTTTGTTTTTTTCGATATTTAGTTGCGAAATATGGACAAAAAAAGAAACCTCAAATATTTCAGATATTTTGTTGTTTTTGCCGTTATTTTGTTGAGTAATATGGACAAACCCAGAAAACTCAAATATTTTTATACTAACGAAAAATTTTTTTTCGTTAGTTTGTTGCGAAATATGGACAAAAAAGAAAACTCAAATATTTCAGATTCTTTTTGTTTTTTTGATATTTAGTTGCGAAATATGGACAAAATCAGAAAACTCAAATATTTCAGATACTTTTTTGTTTGTTTTTTTCCTTATTTTGTTGAGCAATATGCACAAAAGCAGAAAACTCATATACTTTAGATACTTTTTTGTTTTTTTTTGTTAATTTGTTGCGAAATATGGACAAAAAAGAAACCTCAAATATTTCAGATATTTTTTGTTTTTTTTTCGTGATTTTGTTGGGAAATATCGACAAAAACAGAAAACTAAAATATTTCAGAGAATTTGTTGTTTTTGCCGTTATTTTGTTGCGAAATATGGACAAACACAGAAAGCTCATATATTTCAGATACCTTTATGTTTCTTTCAGTTATTTTGTTGCGAAATATGGACAAAAATAGAAAACTGAAATATTTCAGATTCTTTTAGTTTTTTTTGATATTTAGTTGCGAAATATGGACAAATTCAGAAAACACAAATATTTCAGATAGTTTTTGTTTTTTTTTCGTTATTTTGTCGCGAAATATGGACAAAAAATGAAAACTCAAATATTTCAAATAGTTTTTTTCGTTATTTTGTTGCGAAATAAGGAGAAAAACAGAATGCTCAAATATATCAGATACTTTTATGTTTTTTTTCGTTATTTTGTTGCGAAAATCAACAAAAACAGAAAACTCAAATATTTCAGATAGTTTTTTATTATTTTTTCGTTATTTTGTTGCGAAATGTGGAGTAAAACAGAAAACACAAATATTCCAGATATTTTCTTGTTATTTTTTCGTTATTTTGTCGCGAAATATGGACAAGAAATGAAAACTCAAATATATCAGATACTTTTTTTTTCGTTATTTTGTTGCGAAATATGGAAAAAAATAGAAAACTCAAATATTTCAGATTCTTTTAGTTTTTTTCGATATTTAGTTGCGAAATATGGACAAATTCAGAAAACACAAATATTTCAGATAGTTTTTGTTTTTTTTTCGTTATTTTGTCGCGAAATATGGACAAAAAATGAAAACTCAAATATTTCAAATAGTTTTTTTCGTTATTTTGTTGCGAAATAAGGAGAAAAACAGAATGCTCAAATATTTCAGATACTTTTATGTTTTTTTTCGTTCTTTTGTTGCGAAAAATCAACAAAAACAGAAAACTCAAATATTTCAGATAGTTTTTTTATCGTTATTTTGTTGCGAAATATGGACAAAAATAGAAAACTCAAATATTTCAGATTCTTTTAGTTTTTTCGATATTTAGTTGCGAAATATGGATAAATTCAGAAAACACAAATATTTCAGATAGTTTTTTGTTTTTTTTTCGTTATTTTGTCGCGAAATATGGACAAAAAATGAAAACTCAAATATTTCAAATAGTTTTTTTTCGTTATTTTGTTGCGAAATAAGGAGAAAAACAGAATGCTCAAATATTTCAGATACTTTTATGTTTTTTTTCGTTATTTTGTTGCGAAAAATCAACAAAAAGAGAAAACTCAAATATTTCAGATAGTTTTTTATTATTTTTTCGTTATTTTGTTGCGAAATGTGGAGAAAACAGAAAACACAAATATTCCAGATATTTTTTTGTTATTTTTTCGTTATTTTGTCGCGAAATATGGATAAGAAATGAAAACTCAAATAAATCAGATACTTTTTTTTTCGTTATTTTGTTGCGAAATATGGACAAAAACAGAAAACTCAAATATTTCAGATATTTTCTTGTTATTTTTTCGTTATTTTGTCGCGAAATATGGACAAGAAATGAAAACTCAAATATATCAGATACTTTTTTTTTCGTTATTTTGTTGCGAAATATGGACAAAAATAGAAAACTCAAATATTTCAGATTCTTTTAGTTTTTTTCGATATTTAGTTGCGAAATGTGGACAAATTCAGAAAACACAAATATTTCAGATAGTTTTTGTTTTTTTTTTCGTTATTTTGTCGCGAAATATGGACAAAAAATGAAAACTCAAATATTTCAAATAGTTTTTTTCGTTATTTTGTTGCGAAATAAGGAGAAAAACAGAATGCTCAAATATTTCAGATACTTTTATGTTTTTTTTCGTTATTTTGTTGCGAAAAATCAACAAAAACAGAAAACTCAAATATTTCAGATAGTTTTTTATCGTTATTTTATTGCGAAATATGGACAAAAATAGAAAACTCAAATATTTCAGATTCTTTTAGTTTTTTTCGATATTTAGTTGCGAAATATGGACAAATTCAGAAAACACAAATATTTCAGATAGTTTTTTATTTTTTTTTTTTCGTTATTTTGTCGCGAAATATGGACAAAAAATGAAAACTCAAATATTTCAAATAGTTTTTTTCGTTATTTTGTTGCGAAATAAGGGCAAAAACAGAATGCTCAAATATTTCAGATACTTTTATGTTTTTTTTCGTTATTTTGTTGCGAAAAATCAACAAAAAGAGAAAACTCAAATATTTCAGATAGTTTTTTATTATTTTTTCGTTATTTTGTTGCGAAATGTGGAGAAAAACAGAAAACACAAATATTCCAGATATTTTTTTGTTATTTTTTCGTTATTTTGTCGCGAAATATGGATAAGAAATGAAAACTCAAATATATCAGATACTTTTTTTTTCGTTATTTTGTTGCGAAATATGGACAAAAATAGAAAACTCAAATATTTCAGATTCTTTTAGTTTTTTTCGATATTTAGTTGCGAAATATGGACAAATTCAGAAAACACAAATATTTCAGATAGTTTTTGTTTTTTTTTCGTTATTTTGTCCCGAAATATGGACAAAAAATGAAAACTCAAATATTTCAAATAGTTTTTTTCGTTATTTTGTTGCGAAATAAGGAGAAAAACAGAATGCTCAAATATTTCAGATACTTTTATGTTTTTTTTCGTTCTTTTGTTGCGAAAAATCAACAAAAACAGAAAACTCAAATATTTCAGATAGTTTTTTTATCGTTATTTTGTTGCGAAATATGGACAAAAATAGAAAACTCAAATATTTCAGATTCTTTTAGTTTTTTCGATATTTAGTTGCGAAATATGGATAAATTCAGAAAACACAAATATTTCAGATAGTTTTTTGTTTTTTTTTTCGTTATTTTGTCGCGAAATATGGACAAAAAATGAAAACTCAAATATTTCAAATAGTTTTTTTTCGTTATTTTGTTGCGAAATAAGGAGAAAAACAGAATGCTCAAATATTTCAGATACTTTTATGTTTTTTTTCGTTATTTTGTTGCGAAAAATCAACAAAAAGAGAAAACTCAAATATTTCAGATAGTTTTTTTTTCGTTATTTTGTTGCGAAATATGGACAAAAACAGAAAACTCAAATATTTCAGATATTTTCTTGTTATTTTTTCGTTATTTTGTCGCGAAATATGGACAAGAAATGAAAACTCAAATATATCAGATACTTTTGTTTTCGTTATTTTGTTGCGAAATATGGAAAAAAATAGAAAACTCAAATATTTCAGATTCTTTTAGTTTTTTTCGATATTTAGTTGCGAAATATGGACAAATTCAGAAAACACAAATATTTCAGATAGTTTTTGTTTTTTTTTCGTTATTTTGTCGCGAAATATGGACAAAAAATGAAAACTCAAATATTTCAAATAGTTTTTTTCGTTATTTTGTTGCGAAATAAGGAGAAAAACAGAATGCTCAAATATTTCAGATACTTTTATGTTTTTTTTCGTTCTTTTGTTGCGAAAAATCAACAAAAACAGAAAACTCAAATATTTCAGATAGTTTTTTTATCGTTATTTTGTTGCGAAATATGGACAAAAATAGAAAACTCAAATATTTCAGATTCTTTTAGTTTTTTCGATATTTAGTTGCGAAATATGGATAAATTCAGAAAACACAAATATTTCAGATAGTTTTTTGTTTTTTTTTCGTTATTTTGTCGCGAAATATGGACAAAAAATGAAAACTCAAATATTTCAAATAGTTTTTTTTCGTTATTTTGTTGCGAAATAAGGAGAAAAACAGAATGCTCAAATATTTCAGATACTTTTATGTTTTTTTTCGTTATTTTGTTGCGAAAAATCAACAAAAAGAGAAAACTCAAATATTTCAGATAGTTTTTTATTATTTTTTCGTTATTTTGTTGCGAAATGTGGAGAAAAACAGAAAACACAAATATTCCAGATATTTTTTTGTTATTTTTTCGTTATTTTGTCGCGAAATATGGATAAGAAATGAAAACTCAAATATATCAGATACTTTTTTTTTCGTTATTTTGTTGCGAAATATGGACAAAAACAGAAAACTCAAATATTTCAGATATTTTCTTGTTATTTTTTCGTTATTTTGTCGCGAAATATGGACAAGAAATGAAAACTCAAATATATCAGATACTTTTTTTTTCGTTATTTTGTTGCGAAATATGGACAAAAATAGAAAACTCAAATATTTCAGATTCTTTTAGTTTTTTTCGATATTTAGTTGCGAAATGTGGACAAATTCAGAAAACACAAATATTTCAGATAGTTTTTGTTTTTTTTTTCGTTATTTTGTCGCGAAATATGGACAAAAAATGAAAACTCAAATATTTCAAATAGTTTTTTTCGTTATTTTGTTGCGAAATAAGGAGAAAAACAGAATGCTCAAATATTTCAGATACTTTTATGTTTTTTTTCGTTATTTTGTTGCGAAAAATCAACAAAAACAGAAAACTCAAATATTTCAGATAGTTTTTTATCGTTATTTTGTTGCGAAATATGGACAAAAATAGAAAACTCAAATATTTCAGATTCTTTTAGTTTTTTCGATATTTAGTTGCGAAATATGGATAAATTCAGAAAACACAAATATTTCAGATAGTTTTTTGTTTTTTTTTCGTTATTTTGTCGCGAAATATGGACAAAAAATGAAAACTCAAATATTTCAAATAGTTTTTTTCGTTATTTTGTTGCGAAATAAGGAGAAAAACAGAATGCTCAAATATTTCAGATACTTTTATGTTTTTTTTCGTTATTTTGTTGCGAAAAATCAACAAAAACAGAAAACTCAAATATTTCAGATAGTTTTTTATCGTTATTTTATTGCGAAATATGGACAAAAATAGAAAACTCAAATATTTCAGATTCTTTTAGTTTTTTTCGATATTTAGTTGCGAAATGTGGACAAATTCAGAAAACACAAATATTTCAGATAGTTTTTGTTTTTTTTTTCGTTATTTTGTCGCGAAATATGGACAAAAAATGAAAACTCAAATATTTCAAATAGTTTTTTTCGTTATTTTGTTGCGAAATAAGGGCAAAAACAGAATGCTCA
The DNA here is from genome assembly GCA_963932195.1 of Empis livida. Classification (NCBI taxonomy): domain Eukaryota; kingdom Metazoa; phylum Arthropoda; class Insecta; order Diptera; family Empididae; genus Empis; species Empis livida. The sequence goes on from OZ010646.1 coordinate 21,582,719, forward strand.
AATATTTCAGATACTTTTATGTTTTTTTTCGTTATTTTGTTGCGAAAAATCAACAAAAAGAGAAAACTCAAATATTTCAGATAGTTTTTTATTATTTTTTCGTTATTTTGTTGCGAAATGTGGAGAAAAACAGAAAACACAAATATTCCAGATATTTTTTTGTTATTTTTTCGTTATTTTGTCGCGAAATATGGATAAGAAATGAAAACTCAAATATATCAGATACTTTTTTTTTCGTTATTTTGTTGCGAAATATGGACAAAAATAGAAAACTCAAATATTTCAGATTCTTTTAGTTTTTTTCGATATTTAGTTGCGAAATATGGACAAATTCAGAAAACACAAATATTTCAGATAGTTTTTGTTTTTTTTTCGTTATTTTGTCGCGAAATATGGACAAAAAATGAAAACTCAAATATTTCAAATAGTTTTTTTCGTTATTTTGTTGCGAAATAAGGAGAAAAACAGAATGCTCAAATATTTCAGATACTTTTATGTTTTTTTTCGTTCTTTTGTTGCGAAAAATCAACAAAAACAGAAAACTCAAATATTTCAGATAGTTTTTTTATCGTTATTTTGTTGCGAAATATGGACAAAAATAGAAAACTCAAATATTTCAGATTCTTTTAGTTTTTTCGATATTTAGTTGCGAAATATGGATAAATTCAGAAAACACAAATATTTCAGATAGTTTTTTGTTTTTTTTTTCGTTATTTTGTCGCGAAATATGGACAAAAAATGAAAACTCAAATATTTCAAATAGTTTTTTTTCGTTATTTTGTTGCGAAATAAGGAGAAAAACAGAATGCTCAAATATTTCAGATACTTTTATGTTTTTTTTCGTTATTTTGTTGCGAAAAATCAACAAAAAGAGAAAACTCAAATATTTCAGATAGTTTTTTTTTCGTTATTTTGTTGCGAAATATGGACAAAAACAGAAAACTCAAATATTTCAGATATTTTCTTGTTATTTTTTCGTTATTTTGTCGCGAAATATGGACAAGAAATGAAAACTCAAATATATCAGATACTTTTGTTTTCGTTATTTTGTTGCGAAATATGGACAAAAATAGAAAACTCAAATATTTCAGATTCTATTAGTTTTTTTCGATATTTAGTTGCGAAATGTGGACAAATTCAGAAAACACAAATATTTCAGATAGTTTTTGTTTTTTTTTCGTTATTTTGTCGCGAAATATGGACAAAAAATGAAAACTCAAATATTTCAAATAGTTTTTTTCGTTATTTTGTTGCGAAATAAGGAGAAAAACAGAATGCTCAAATATTTCAGATACTTTTATGTTTTTTTTCGTTATTTTGTTGCGAAAAATCAACAAAAACAGAAAACTCAAATATTTCAGATAGTTTTTTATCGTTATTTTGTTGCGAAATATGGACAAAAATAGAAAACTCAAATATTTCAAATTCTTTTAGTTTTTTTCGATATTTAGTTGCGAAATATGGACAAATTCAGAAAACACAAATATTTCAGATAGTTTTTTATTTTTTTTTTTCGTTATTTTGTCGCGAAATATGGACAAAAAATGAAAACTCAAATATTTCAAATAGTTTTTTTCGTTATTTTGTTGCGAAATAAGGGGAAAAACAGAATGCTCAAATATTTCAGATACTTTTATGTTTTTTTTCGTTATTTTGTTGCGAAAAATCAACAAAAAGAGAAAATTCAAATATTCCAGATAGTTTTTTATTATTTTTTCGTTATTTTGTTGCGAAATGTGGAGAAAAACAGAAAACACAAATATTCCAGATATTTTTTTGTTATTTTTTCGTTATTTTGTCGCGAAATATGGATAAGAAATGAAAACTCAAATATATCAGATACTTTTTTTTTCGTTATTTTGTTTCGAAATATGGACAAAAACAGAAAACTCAAATATTTCAGATACTTTGCTGTTATTTTTTCGTTATTTTGTTGCGAAATGTGGAGAAAAACAGAAAACACAAATATTCCAGATATTTTTTTGTTATTTTTTCGTTATTTTGTCGCGAAATATGGATAAGAAATGAAAACTCAAATATATCAGATACTTTTTTTTTCGTTATTTTGTTTCGAAATATGGACAAAAACAGAAAACTCAAATATTTCAGATACTTTGCTGTTATTTTTTCGTTATTTTGTTGTGAAATATGGACAGAAACAGAAAACTCAAATATTTCAGATACTTTTTAGTATTTTTTTTCGTTATATTATTGTGAAATATGGACAAAAACAGAAAACTCAAATATTTTAGAGAATTAATTGTTTTTTCCGTTATTTTGTTGCGAAATATGGACAAAAACAGAAAACTCAAATATTTCATACTATTTTTTGTTTTTTTTTTACGTTATATTATTGCGTAATATGGACAAAAACGAAGACTTAAATATTTAAGATTTTTTTGGTTTTTTGTTTCGTTATATTCTTGAGAAATATGGACAAAAACAGAAAACACAAATATTTCAGAGAATTTGTTGTTTTTTCCGTATTTTGTTGCGAAATATCGACAAAAACAGAAAACTCAAATATTTCAGATAGTTTTTTATTATTTTTTCGTTATTTTGTTGCGAAATGTGGAGAAAAACAGAAAACACAAATATTCCAGATATTTTCTTGTTATTTTTTCGTTGTTTTGTCGCGAAATATGGACAAGAAATTTTTCGATATTTAGTTGCGAAATATGGATAAATTCAGAAAACACAAATATTTCAGATAGTTTTTTTTTTTTTTTTTCGTTATTTTGTCGCGAAATATGGACAAAAAATGAAAACTCAAATATTTCAAATAGTTTTTTTTCGTTATTTTGTTGCGAAATAAGGAGAAAAACAGAATGCTCAAATATTTCAGATACTTTTATGTTTTTTTTCGTTATTTTGTTGCGAAAAATCAACAAAAAGATAAAACTCAAATATTTCAGATAGTTTTTTTTTCGTTATTTTGTTGCGAAATAAGGAGAAAAACAGAATGCTCAAATATTTCAGATACTTTTATGTTTTTTTTCGTTATTTTGTTGCGAAAAATCAACAAAAACAGAAAACTCAAATATTTCAGATAGTTTTTTATCGTTATTTTGTTGCGAAATATGGACAAAAATAGAAAACTCAAATATTTCAGATTCTTTTAGTTTTTTTCGATATTTAGTTGCGAAATATGGACAAATTCAGAAAACACAAATATTTCAGATAGTTTTTTGTTTTTTTTTTCGTTATTTTGTCGCGAAATATGGACAAAAAATGAAAACTCAAATATTTCAAATAGTTTTTTTCGTTATTTTGTTGCGAAATAAGGGGAAAAACAGAATGCTCAAATATTTCAGATACTTTTATGTTTTTTTTCGTTATTTTGTTGCGAAAAATCAACAAAAAGAGAAAACTCAAATATTTCAGATAGTTTTTTATTATTTTTTCGTTATTTTCTTGCGAAATGTGGAGAAAAACAGAAAACACAAATATTCCAGATATTTTTTTGTTATTTTTTCGTTATTTTGTCGCGAAATATGGATAAGAAATGAAAACTCAAATATATCAGATACTTTTTTTTTCGTTATTTTGTTGCGAAATATGGACAAAAACAGAAAACTCAAATATTTCAGATACTTTGCTGTTATTTTTTCGTTATTTTGTTGTGAAATATGGACAAAAACAGAAAGCTAAAATATTTCAGATACTCTTTCGTTGTTTTTTCGTTATTTTGTTTCGGAATATGGACAGAAACAGAAAACTCAAATATTTCAGATACTTTTTAGTATTTTTTTTCGTTATATTATTGTGAAATATGGACAAAAACAGAAAACTCAAATATTTTAGAGAATTTATTGTTTTTTCCGTTATTTTGTTGCGAAATATGGACAAAAACAGAAAACTCAAATATTTCAGACTATTTTTTGTTTTTTTTTACGTTATATTATTGCGTAATATGGACAAAAACGAAGACTTAAATATTTCAGATTTTTTTTGGTTTTTTGTTTCGTTATTTTCTTGAGAAATATGGACAAAAACAGAAAACTCAAATATTTCAGAGAATTTGTTGTTTTTTCCGTTATTTTGTTGCGAAATATCGACAAAAACAGAAAACTCAAATATTTCAGATAGTTTTTTATTATTTTTTCGTTATTTTGTTGCGAAATGTGGAGAAAAACAGAAAACACAAATATTCCAGATATTTTCTTGTTATTTTTTCGTTGTTTTGTCGCGAAATATGGACAAGAAATGAAAAGTCAAATATTTCAGATTCTTTTTGTTTTTTTCGATATTTAGTTGCGAAATACGGACAAATACAGAAACCTAAAATATTTCCAATACTCTTTTGCTTTTTTTTCGTTATATTGTTGCGCAATAAGGACAAAAACAGAAAACTCATTAATGGCAGATACTTTTTTGTTATTTTTTCGTTATTTTGTTGTGAAATATGGGCAAAAACAGAAAGCTAAAATATTTCAGATACTCTTTCGTTGTTTTTTCGTTATTTAGTTGCGAAATATGGACAAAAAAAGAAAACTCAAATATTTCAGATACTTTTTTGTTTGTTTTTTTCCTTATTTTGTTGAGAAATATGAACAAAAACAGAAACTCAAATATTTCAGATAGTTTTTTATTATTTTTTCGTTATTTTGTTGCGAAATGTGGAGAAAAACAGAAAACACAAATATTCCAGATATTTTCTTGTTATTTTTTCGTTGTTTTGTCGCGAAATATGGACAAAAAAAGAAAACTCAAATATTTCAGATTCTTTTTGTTTTTTTCGATATTTAGTTGCGAAATACGGACAAATACAGAAACCTAAAATATTTCCAATACTCTTTTGCTTTTTTTTTCGTTATATTGTTGCGCAATAAGGACAAAAACAGAAAACTCATTAATGGCAGATACTTTTTTGTTATTTTTTCGTTATTTTGTTGTGAAATATGGGCAAAAACAGAAAGCTAAAATATTTCAGATACTCTTTCGTTGTTTTTTCGTTATTTTGTTGCGAAATATGGACAAAAACAGAAAACTAAAATATTTCAGATTCTTTTTTGTTTGTTTATTTCCTTATTTTGTTGAGAAATATGAACAAAAGCAGAAAAGTCAAATATTTCATATACTTTTTGCTTTTTTTTCGTTATATTATTGCGTAATACGGACAAAAACGAAGACTCAAATATTTCAGATCTTTTTGTGTTTTTTGTTTCGGTATTTTGTTGAGAAATATGGACAAAAACAGAAAACTAAAATATTTCAGAGAATTTGTTTTTTTTCCGTTATTTTGTTGCGAAATATTGACAAAACCAGAAAACTCAAATATTTCTGATACTTTTTTTTCGTTATTTTGTTGCGAAATGTGGACACAAACAGAAAGCTAAAATATTTCAGACTCCTTTTTTTTTTTTTGCGCTATATTATTGCGAAATATCGACAAAAACGAAGACTCAAATATTTCTGATTTTTTTTTGTTTTTTGTTTTGTTATTTTCTTGAGAAATATGGAAAAAAACAGAAAACTCAAATATTTCAGAGAATTTGTTGTTTTTTCCGTTATTTTGTTGCGAAATATAGACAAAACCAGAAAACTCAAATATTTCTGATACTTTTTTTTTTCGTTATTTTGTTGCGAAATATGGACAAAAACAGAGAGCACAAATATTTTAGATACTTTTAGGTTTTTTTTTGTTAATTTGTTGCGAAATATGGTTAAAAAGTGAAACTCAAATATTTCAGATACTTTTTCCTGTTTTTTTTCGTAATTTTGTTGCGATATATGGAGACTAACAGAAAACTCAATATTTTAGATTCTTTTTGTTTTTTTTTTATATTTAGTTGCGAAATGTGGACAAAAAAAGAAAACTCAAATATTTCAGATATTTTGTTGTTTTTTTCGTCATTTTGTTAGGAAATATGGACAAAAACAGAAAACTCAAATATTTCACATACTTTTTTTTTCATTATTTTGTTGCGAAATATGGACAAAAACAGAATGCTCAAATATTTCAGATACTTTCTTGTAATTTTTTTGTTATTTTGTGGCGAATTATGAGAAAAAGAGAAAACTCAAATATTTCAGATTCTTTTTGTTTTTTCGATATTTAGTTGCGAAATATGTACAAAAACAGAAAACTCAAATATATCAGATAGTTTTTTGTTTTTTTTACGTTATTTTGTTGCAAAATATTTACAAAAATAGTAAACTAAAATATTTTAGATACTTTTTTGTTTGTTTTTCCCTTATTTTGTTGAGAAATATGGACAAAAGCAGAAAACTCAAATATTTCAGATACTTTTTTTTTATTTGTTTCGTTATATTATAGCGAAATATGGACAAAAACAGAAAACTGAAATTGTTCAGAAATGGAGCATCTTAAATAACTGGGATGTGCTTACAGAAAGCTGTTGTACTCGCACTCTCAAGTTGCGGAAGACTATCAAATGTAAAAAACTAGTAATATATGTAAAATTGTGCTAATTTAATTGGTGGTAGTACTTCCCGCCAAAATTTATAATTAATTCGCGTAGGAATACATTAATTATATATAGTATAATTAAAATATTGCACACACACACATTTGATAGTCTGCTGAAAGTTTAGAGTGCACCATATTTGCTGTAACTCTTCTAGAATATTCTAATATCTAATAATGGTTGATAATGTCTCTGTGATCTGAATTAACTTATTATTCCAAGTTTGTGAATTGTCGTGAGCGGACGCGTTTTCTATTTTTTTCAATTTAAAGTCGAATTAAAAACTATTAAAATTAAAATCCAACAAAGACATTAAAATCTATTAAACTTAAAATCAATCACAAAGACATTAAAAACTATTAAAATATAATCAATTTATGATATAAAATATAAAATTATAAATAAAGTTAAAATCTTATTAAAATAAAATCTAAAGTAAAAATAAATTAACGCCATTTATACAGTCCACGTGTAAATTAAATTAAATTTAAAATTATTAAATAAAATATTAATTCATGTTAATGAAAAATTTCAAAGTGGGTTATTATTTTGCTCGGTCGTAAAAACCATTTTCTTTCATAACACAAAAAAATCCTTCTTGGTGCATTTAGAAACATTTTGGTCCTCAATCGAAACCGGATTGGAAAAGAGTTTTTCCAAGAACAGTTCATCAAATATATCAAGAAAATCATCAAGAAGAAAAGTTAATCATCAGAAGTTAATCAAAGATATTCAAGAAAAGTTAAAAGTTGGTAATTGGTTGAAACAAATAAAAAATTTAATATATATTATATTAAAAATATTTTTTCCGGAAGATTATAATAAAAAGAAAGATATCTGAAAATTAAAATTGTGTTTGATACATTTTTATAAATTATATTGTTAATTAAATTACCTGACATTATCATAAATTGCCAATAATTTTATTTCAGAAATTTAATATATAAAGCTGAAACAAAATATATTTGTTATATAACATCATCATAAAAGGAGAACCGAATTCTATATATATTTTTATATATTTCTTATATATTTCTTATATATTTCTTATATTTTTTTTTGGGTTTTTTGTTGTATGGATATGGTAAATTACATTACACAAGTTATAAAATCATTCAACGAAATTTACAACAACAATTATATGGTACTCAATAACCATTGTTTTCTCTCAAAAAAAAAAATAATAATAATAATTTATTGGATAGCAATAAAAACGAAACCAAGTACCGGGTGCATCAGGGAAATTTATAAAATTTATTGAAAAAGTTGAACTTATAAATTTTTGGTGAAAAAATTAAAACAAAATAAAACCTTAATAACATAATTGAAACGAAATTTTTGTTAAATTGTTTATTGAAATATTTATTGTTATTTTAAATTATATCGCGTACCATTAAAATTGAAATATTTATTAGTTTGGAAAAATTGAAGATTAACATAACAATTAAATATTAACTATCATTGACCCATACAAATATATCATACTTCGTGGTTTAATTATCAATTAATTACATATAATTAGTAGTTGGAATTTTTAATTATTTTTGTTAATTTGGTGCTGGAATTTATTTAGCTCGCTGGAATTTATTGAACACTACTTAACAATTCACCTGTTTATTTATAGTAAATCAAATAGCTTGAAATGGAGGCTTTAAAAATTAAACGCGGTCGTGTAAAGGGAGCATTAACCCGTATATTTACGTATGCTAGTTCATTTCCAGATAATGCTACATTAGCTGATATTAATCTAAAACAATCTAAATTAGAACAAGCCTGGCATGATTACCATACTATCGATAGCGCCATGATTGACGCAGCGGCTGAAGCAAGACTAGGACACACCGATGATGATCTAGTAGACTTTGAAGAATCATATTATATCATAGCTAAATTATTAAACGACAAAATTGAAGAACTTACACCAGCACCAGAAAACAATCCAAATACTTCTCACGTTTCACTCAACACATCTTCGGCCAGCGTTAGGACGGAAAAACAATTACCAAAAATCCAAATTAAACCATTTTCGGGAGATTTTACCACATGGAGCACGTTTCGTGATTTGTACGAAAGCACAGTGCATAATAATACAAATCTGACATCTTGTCAAAAATTTTATTACCTAAAGAGCTTCTTAGTCGATGAAGCTGCTAATTTGCTAACTCATATGTCTGTTACCGATGATAATTATGTACAGGCCTGGGATAAATTAAACAAGCGGTATGACAAAAAAGGTCATATCGCTAATGCACTCATACAAAAATTTCTTAATTTATCTAGTGGGACTTCAACCTCAGGGTATTCTAGTTTGCGAAAATTAGCCGATGGAGCAGATGAGATTCTCCGCGGTTTAAAAGCATTGGGAGCCGAAGCCGAAACTCGGGACATTTGGTTGATATATTCATTAATAAAAAAACTTGATTCCGATACGCAAACAGCCTGGGCTGAATCGAGTACTGATTCACAATTTCCCACAATTGCTAATTTTTTATTATTTCTTGAGAAACGTTGCGACATACTTACGCCTCGGTACACCGACAAAGTTTCCAAGCCCGTTACACACGACTCACCAAAATTCCAGACTACCAATTCATTCAAAAGTTTTCATACAACCGTTTTATCATGCTCAAAATGCAACGCCGCTCACGAACTTCATCAATGTTCACAATTCTTAACCATGGCTCCACACGATCGGCGCACGTTCACTCAATCCAAATCGCTATGTTTCAACTGCTTGCGAGCAGGTCACCGATCAACATCCTGTAAATCGACAAACTCATGTCGTCAATGCCAACGTCGGCATCATACATTACTCCACACAGCTTCACAAATACCACGTACGTCGGCTATGTCGAACAAGCAACATGCACCAAAAACGCCGCTCTCAACTATCGGAACCCCAGTCGAGGCGTCAACGCCAATACAATCGCATCACTCAATTCTGGCAACTCACCATTCGTTAGTAGTGGCTCACTCCGTTGAGTCAACTCGTTCACAATCCAAAACTTATTTGCCTACCGCAGTAGTAAACACACGAGACTGTTTTGGAACTACACATAGTATCCGTATATTCTTAGACTCAGGATCGCAATGTTCTTTTATTTCGGAGGCTTGTGCACAACGGCTCAGCCTCACTAGATCTCATGCGAAAATACCAGTATCAGGAATGTCATCCACAGGAGCTGGTATTACACGAGGTTCTGTCATGCTTACACTGCAGTCGCGACTCAGTGATAAATCGATTAAACTTAGCGCATATGTCATGCCAAAATTAACTACCCTCTTACCAAACTTTGCTGGAGGTAATACACAGAACCATACATATGAACTCATCAAGCTCGCCGATCCTGACTACCAACGCCCCGGTCCAATTGACATGATAATTGGTGCCGATAAAACGTTCTTAATCATAGAAAATCAAACTTTGCACGGCCCAGCCGGGTCGCCAAGTACAATTCTTACAATTTTTGGGTGGGTATTTGCCGGAGCAATCACCACAAAAGAAGGTAAATCAGCCGCTTGTGCGTTGATCACTGCCTTGCACACCACCGTGCAAACCGATTTTGATCTAAAGAGATTTTGGGAATTAGAGGAGATCACTTCGCACTCACATCTTTCAGAAGATGAGCAACGCACTGAATCTCACTTTGCTTCAACACACTTTCGTGCAAGCGACGGGAAGTATGTCGTCGAACTTCCATTCAAAGAGGGAGAATGGAAGTTCGGAAATTCACTCGCTGCTGCCATATCGCGACAGAAGTCAATGGAACGCAAGTTCACACAAAATGCTACCTTAAAACTGAGATACATCGAATTCATGACGGAATATCTAACGCTAGGTCACATGTCACCAATAGATCGCAATGAAATCGAGCGACCACTGAATCAGTGCTATTATTTACCACATCACGCGGTTTTCAAAGAAGACAGTAGCACCACTAAGCTCCGGGTCGTGTTTGACGGGGCAGCAAAATATGGCGACGAAAGTTCTCTAAATCATGCATTATCTATTGGCCCTCCTATTCAACGTGACCTGTTCTGTGTTTGCACCCGATTCAGACGCCACAAGTACTGCTTTTCAGCAGATATTAAACAAATGTTTAGTTAGATCTGGGTGGCAGACAAACATCGAGACTTTCAAAGGATCGTCTGGCGAGACGACAGTAATAAGCCATTAACCCACTACCGGCTCAACACCGTCACGTATGGTACTACTTCAGCACCATTTCTATCGGTTCGTACGTTAGTCCAACTGGCCAAAGACATCGAATCTACAGATCCTGAAATTGCTGATATAATTCTAAAAGATTTTTATGTAGATGATATTTTGTCCGGCGCGAATTCGATAGAAGAGGTTACAATATTGAGAAACAACTTATTAAAAGTTCTTTCATCAGCTGGCTTCAATCTCCGTAAATGGAGTACGAATAGTTTGCAGTTATTATTAACCATACCAGAGGATGAACGTGAACTATCACCATTGGCGCTTCAGGACTCGTCATCCATCAAACTGTTAGGTTTGCGTTGGTGTCCAGCTGACGACTCGTTTTCATACAATATAGCTTTGCCAGAACCGGTTCCTTGGACGAAGCGAAATATGCTTTCTGAAGCCGCCCGCGTTTTTGACCCGCTAGGATTCTTGGCACCAGCAATTGTACTCATCAAGATATTATTCCAAGAACTCTGGTGTCGCAAGCTGGATTGGGACGATTCGCTTCCAGATGATCTCGCCACGCAATGGCGTCAACTACGATCCGAAATCGCAAACTTTAAGCAATTAAAAATACCACGCCGGATTTGGTGTTCGGAAAACGACGTCGAATTTCACGGGTTTTGTGACGCATCTCAGAAAGCATACGCCGCGGTAATTTACTGTCGCAGTCGTGATGAGTTTGACCGCGTTCAGTCTGTATTAGTTACCGCTAAAACTAAAGCCGCGCCGCTTAAGCAAATTAGTTTGCCACGACTAGAATTGTGTGCAGCAGTTTTATTATCACGATTATTTCATAAACTTTTTTTATCGTTTCAGATGAAACATCTTTCATTTCATGCTTGGACAGATTCACAATTGGTGCTACATTGGTTGTCGTCACCGCCACGTCGTTGGTCAACTTTTATTGCCAACCGAACTGCTGAAGTAATTAGCGTAGCACCTCGCTCTAAATGGTCACATGTCAAGTCATCGCACAACCCAGCTGATTGTGCGTCACGCGGCTTGTTACCATCTCATCTAATTCATCACAACCTTTGGTGGTACGGACCTGAGTGGTTGCATAACGAACGCGCTGAGTGGCCAACTGAGATAGTGAATGTACCAATGGACACAACACTACTTGAGGAACGTAAAGCAGCTTTAGACGTTCTATCGCATCACACTGTAGTTAGTGATGACCATATTCTTATAAAGCTGTTATTAACAAGTTCGTCATGGACGAAATTATATCGAACTATAGCATACTGTTTTCGATTCAGCTGTAAACTCAAACGAGAAATTTCACACAACTATAACGTACCATCGCTTACAACAATTGAGATCAACAAAGCCAAGGTTTTCTGCTTACAATACGCTCAACAGTCAGCATTCAGAAAAGAAATTAACTGCCTAGCCAACGGACAAGAGCTGCCGGCTAATAGTCCACTACTACCGCTCACGCCATTCCTCGATTCAGATAAACTACTCAGAGTTGGTGGACGTATTAGCCATTCTACACTTTCATACGCTGCGAAACATCCGATTATATTACCAAAAGGCAACACGATAACCCATCTTATAATTCAACATACGCATCATCAACATTTACACGTAGGAGCTTCCGGTTTGTTCGCTATCCTTCGTCACCAATACTGGATATTCGGATGTCGAAACTTAGTTCGAAAATTGGTGCACAACTGTATTACTTGCGTTAAGCAACGTACAGCAACGATCACACAATTGATGGGCGAATTACCGGCCGAAAGAGTCCGATGTACGAGGCCATTTAATCGTGTAGGTATCGATTATGCTGGACCATTCACTTTACGTGCGATCCGTGGACGAAATCCAAAATATTGCAAAGGCTACATCTGCCTGTTTGTGTGCTTTACCACAAAGGCCATTCACTTAGAATTAGCCACTGATTTATCCACAGATACTTTTCTAGCCGCTCTGGATCGTTTTTGTGCCCGTCGTGGTAAGCCGAGCGAGATTTTTAGTGATAATGGCACCAACTTCCAAGGCGCTCATCGAAAACTAGACGAAATGCATAAAATATTGCTATCAGACAAACGCAATAGCATCATTATGGATCATTTAACGAAAGACAATATCTCCTGGAATTTCATACCGCCCGCTTCTCCATACTTCGGCGGATTGTGGGAAGCCGGTGTCAAATCTGTCAAGAATCATTTAAGTCGTGTTGTAGGAACACACATATTAACATACGAAGAGATGTATACGTTATTAGCAAGAGTTGAAAGCATTCTTAATTCACGTCTTCTAATGGCCGTTTCTGATTCAGATGTCAACGTATTAACTCCGGCTCATTTCTTAATCGGCGAGCCATATACATCAATTCCAGAACCTGACGTAGAACCATATCCGACTTCTTTGCACAACAAATGGTTGCTCTTACGCCACCTCAGTCAAGGGTTTTGGAAGCGCTGGCATCACGAGTACATAACATCCATGCAACAACGTCCAAAATGGCAGCGATCAAAGCGTAACGTCGACGTTGGTGACGTAGTTCTACTATATGAAACTCATCTACCTGCTGCTAAATGGATATTAGGTAAAGTTACCAACACGATTGCTGGAAGTGATGGATACGTACGTGTTGCTACAGTAAAAACGGATAAAGGGATCTACGATAGACCAATTACCAAATTAGCTATTCTACCATTTGCTGAAAGCGATCTTTCAGGGTCGCCCGGGATGTTCAGAAATGGAGCATCTTAAATAACTGGGATGTGCTTACAGAAAGCTGTTGTACTCGCACTCTCAAGTTGCGGAAGACTATCAAATGTAAAAAACTAGTAATATATGTAAAATTGTGCTAATTTAATTGGTGGTAGTACTTCCCGCCAAAATTTATAATTAATTCGCGTAGGAATACATTAATTATATATAGTATAATTAAAATATTGCACACACACACATTTGATAGTCTGCTGAAAGTTGAGAGTGCACCATATTTGCTGTAACTCTTCTAGAATATTCTAATATCTAATAATGGTTGATAATGTCTCTGTGATCTGAATTAACTTATTATTCCAAGTTTGTGAATTGTCGTGAGCGGACGCGTTTTCTATTTTTTTCAATTTAAAGTCGAATTAAAAACTATTAAAATTAAAATCCAACAAAGACATTAAAATCTATTAAACTTAAAATCAATCACAAAGACATTAAAAACTATTAAAATATAATCAATTTATGATATAAAATTTAAAATTATAAATAAAGTTAAAATCTAATTAAAAGAAAATCTAAAGTAAAAATAAATTAACGCCATTTATACAGTCCGCGTGTAAATTAAATTAAATTTAAAATTATTAAATAAAATATTAATTCATGTTAATGAAAAATTTCAAAGTGGGTTATTATTTTGCTCGGTCGTAAAAACCATTTTCTTTCATAACACAAAAAAATCCTTCTTGGTGCATTTAGAAACACAAATATTTCAGAGAATTTGTTGTTTTTTCCGTTATTTTGTTGCGAAATATGGACAAAACCAGAAAACTCAAATATTTCTGATACTTTTTTTTCGTTATTTTGTTGCGAAATATGGACAAAAACAGAGAGCACAAATATTGCAGATACTTTTAGGTTTTTTTTGTTAATTTGTTGCGAAATATGTTTAAAAAGTGAAACTCAAATATTTCAGATACTTTTTCCTGTTTTTTTTCGTAATTTTGTTGCGAAATATGGAGACTAACAGAAAACTCAATATTTTAGATTCTTTTTATTTTTTTTTGATATTTAGTTGCGAAATGTGGACAAAAAAAGAAAACTCAAATATTTCAGATATTTTGTTGTTTTTTTCGTCATTTTGTTAGGAAATATGGACAAAAACAGAAAACTCAAATATTTCACATACTTTTTTTTTCATTATTTTGTTGCGAAATATGGACAAAAACAGAATGCTCAAATATTTCAGATACTTTCTTGTAATTTTTTCGTTATTTTGTTGCGAAATATGGACAAAAACAGAAAACTAAAATATTTCAGATTCTTTTTTGTTTGTTTATTTCCTTATTTTGTTGAGAAATATGAACAAAAGCAGAAAACTCAAATATTTCATATACTTTTTGCTTTTTTTTCGTTATATTATTGCGTAATACGGACAAAAACGAAGACTCAAATATTTCAGATCTTTTTGTGTTTTTTGTTTCGTTATTTTGTTGAGAAATATGGACAAAAACAGAAAACTCAAATATTTCAGAGAATTTGTTTTTTTTCCCTTATTTTGTTGCGAAATATTGACAAAACCAGAAAACTCAAATATTTCTGATACTTTTTTTTCGTTATTTTGTTGCGAAATATGGACAAAAACAGAAATCTAAAATATTTCAGACTCCTTTTTTGTTTTTTTTTTTCGTTATATTATTGCGTAATACGGACAAAAACGAAGACTCAAATATTTCAGATCTTTTTGTGTTTTTTGTTTCGTTATTTTGTTGAGAAATATGGACAAAAACAGAAAACTCATTTCAGAGAATTTGTTTTTTTTTCGTTATTTTGTTGCGAAATATTGACAAAACCAGAAAACTCAAATATTTCTGATACTTTTTTTTCGTTATTTTGTTGCGAAATATGGACAAAAACAGAAAACTAAAATATTTCAGACTCCTTTTTTTTTTTTTCGTTATATTATTGCGTAATACGGACAAAAACGAAGACTCAAATATTTCAGATCTTTTTGTGTTTTTTGTTTCGTTATTTTGTTGAGAAATATGGACAAAAACAGAAAACTCAAATATTTCAGAGAATTTGTTGTTTTTTTCCGTTATTTTCTTGCGAAATATAGACAAAACCAGAAAACTCAAATATTTCTGATACTTTTTTTTTCGTTATTTTGTTGCGAAATATGGACAAAAACAGAGAGCCCAAATATTGTAGATATTTTTAGGTTTTTTTTTGTTAATTTGTTGCGAAATATGGTTACAAAATGAAAACTCAAATATTTCAGATACTTTTTTCTCTTTTTTTTCGTTATTTTGTTGCGAAATATGGACAAAAACAGAAAACCTAAATATTTTAGATTCTTTTTGTTTTTTCGATATTTAGTTGCGAAATATGTACAAAAACAGAAAACTCAAATATATCAGATAGTTTTTTGTTTTTTTTACGTTATTTTGTTGTAAAATATGGACAAAAATAGTAAACTAAAATATTTTAGATACTTTTTTGTTTGTTTTTCCCTTATTTTGTTGAGAAATATGGACAAAAACAGAAAACTCAAATATTTCAGAGAATTTGTTGTTTTTTCCGTTATTTTGTTGCGAAATATGGACAAAACCAGAAAACTCAAATATTTCTGATACTTTTTTTCGTTATTTTGTTGCGAAATATGGACAAAAACAGAAAACTCATTAATGGCAGATACTTTTTTGTTATTTTTTCGTTATTTTGTTGTGAAATATGGGCAAAAACAGAAAGCTAAAATATTTCAGATACTCTTTCGTTGTGTTTTCGTTATTTTGTTGCGAAATATGGACAAAAACAGAAAACTAAAATATATCAGATTCTTTTTTGTTTGTTTATTTCCTTATTTTGTTGAGAAATATGAACAAAAGCAGAAAACTCAAATATTTCATATACTTTTTGCTTTTTTTTCGTTATATTATTGCGTAATACGGACAAAAATGAAGACTCAAATATTTCAGATCTTCTTGTGTTTTTTGTTTCGTTATTTTGTTGAGAAATATGGACAAAAACAGAAAACTAAAATATTTCAGAGAATTTGTTTTTTTTTCCGTTATTTTGTTGCGAAATATTGACAAAACCAGAAAACTCAAATATTTCTGATACTTTTTTTTTCGTTATTTTGTTGCGAAATATGGACAAAAACAGAGAGCACAAATATTTCAGATACTTTTAGGTTTTTTTTTGTTAATTTGTTGCGAAATATGGTTAAAAAGTGAAACTCAAATATTTCAGATACTTTTTCCTGTTTTTTTTCGTAATTTTGTTGCGAAATATGGAGACTAACAGAAAACTCAATATTTTAGATTCTTTTTGTTTTTTTTTTATATTTAGTTGCGAAATGTGGACAAAAAAAGAAAACTCAAATATTTCAGATATTTTGTTGTTTTTTTCGTCATTTTGTTAGGAAATATGGACAAAAACAGAAAACTCAAATATTTCACATACTTTTTTTTTCATTATTTTGTTGCGAAATATGGACAAAAACAGAATGCTCAAATATTTCAGATACTTTCTTGTAATTTTTTTGTTATTTTGTGGCGAATTATGAGAAAAAGAGAAAACTCAAATATTTCAGATTCTTTTTGTTTTTTCGATATTTAGTTGCGAAATATGTACAAAAACTGAAAACTCAAATATATCAGATAGTTTTTTGTTTTTTTTACGTTATTTTGTTGCAAAATATGGACAAAAATAGTAAACTAAAATATTTTAGATACTTTTTTGTTTGTTTTTCCCTTATTTTGTTGAGAAATATGGACAAAAGCAGAAAACTCAAATATTTCAGATACTTTTTTGTTATTGTTTCGTTATATTATAGCGAAATATGGACAAAAACAGAAAACTCAAATATTTCAGAGAATTTGTTGTTTTTTCCGTTATTTTGTTGCGAAATATGGACAAAACCAGCAAACTCAAATATTTCTGATACTTTTTTTTCGTTATTTTGTTGCGAAATATGGACAAAAACAGAAAACGAAAATATTTCAGACTCCTTTTTTTTTTTCGTTATATTATTGCGTAATACGGACAAAAACGAAGACTCAAATATTTCAGATCTTTTTGTGTTTTTTGTTTCGTTATTTTGTTGAGAAATATGGACAAAAACAGAAAACTCAAATATTTCAGAGAATTTGTTGTTTTTTTCCGTTATTTTCTTGCGAAATATAGACAAAACCAGAAAACTCAAATATTTCTGATACTTTTTTTTTCGTTATTTTGTTGCGAAATATGGACAAAAACAGAGAGCACAAATATTGTAGATATTTTTAGGTTTTTTTTTGTTAATTTGTTGCGAAATATGGTTAAAAAATGAAAACTCAAATATTTCAGATGCTTTTTTCTCTTTTTTTTTCCTTATTTTGTTGCGAAATATGGACAAAAACAGAAAACTCAAATATTTTAGATTTTTTTTGTTTTTTCGATATTTAGTTGCGAAATATGTACAAAAACAGAAAACTCAAATATATCAGATAGTTTTTTGTTTTTTTTACGTTATTTTGTTGTAAAATATGGACAAAAATAGTAAACTAAAATATTTTAGATACTTTTTTGTTTGTTTTTCCCTTATTTTGTTGAGAAATATGGACAAAAACAGAAAACTCAAATATTTCAGAGAATTTGTTGTTTTTTCCGTTATTTTGTTGCGAAATATGGACAAAACCAGAAAACTCAAATATTTCTTATACTTTTTTTCGTTATTTTGTTGCGAAATATGGACAAAAACAGAGAGCACAAATATTGCAGATATTTTTAGGTTTTTTTTTGTTAATTTGTTGCGAAATATGGTTAAAAACGGAAAACTCAAATACTTCAGATACTTTTTCCTGTTTTTTTTCGTAATTTTGTTGCGAAATATGGAGACTAACAGAAAACTCAATATTTTAGATTCTTTTTGTTTTTTTCGATATTTAGTTGCGAAATGTGGACAAAAAAAGAAAACTCAAATATTTCAGATATTTTGTTGTTTTTTCGTCATTTTGTTGGGAAATATGGACAAAAACAGAAAACTCAAATATTTCAGAGAATTTGTTGTTTTTTTCCGTTATTTTGTTGCGAAATATAGACAAAACCAGAAAACTGAATTATTTCAGATACTTTGTTTTTCGCTATTTTGTTGCGAAATATGGACAAAAACAGAATGCTCAAATATTTCAGATACTTTCTTGTAATTTTTTTGTTATTTTGTGGCGAATTATGAGAAAAACAGAAAACTCAAATATTTCAGATTCTTTTTGTTTTTTTCGATATTTAGTTGCGAAATGTGGACAAAAAAAGGAAACTCAAATATTTCAGAGAATTTGTTGTTTTTTTCCGTTATTTTGTTGCGAAATATAAACAAAACCAGAAAACTCAAATATTTCTGATACTTTTTTTTCGTTATTTTGTTACGAAATATGGAAAAAAACAAAGAGCACAAATATTGCAGATATTTTTAGGTTTTTTTTTGATAATTTGTTGCGAAATATGGTTAAAAAATGAGAACTCAAATATTTCAGATACTTTTTCCTGTTTTTTTTCGTTATTTTGTTGCGAAATATGTACAAAAACAGAAAACTCAAATATTTCAGATAATTTTTTGTTTTTTTTACGTTATTTTGTTGCAAAATATGGACAAAAATAGTAAACTAAAATATTTTAAATACTTTTTTGTTTGTTTTTCCCTTATTTTGTTGAGAAATATGGACAAAAACAGAAAATTCAAATATTTCAGAGAATTTGTTGTTTTTTCCGTTATTTTGTTGCGAAATATGGACAAAACCAGAAAACTAAAATATTTCTGATACTTTTTTTTTCGTTATTTTGTTCCGAAATATGGTTAACAAATGAAAACTCAAATATTTCAGATACTTTTTCCTGTTTTTTTCGTAATTTTGTTGCGAAATATGGAGACTAACAGAATACTCAAATATTTCAGATTGTTGTTTTTTTCGTCATTTTGTTGGGAAATATGGACAAAAACAGAAAACTCAAATATTTCAGATACTTTTTTGTTTTTTTCCTTATTTTGTTGCGAAATATGGACAAAACCAGAAAACTCAAATATTTCAGATACTGTTTTATCGTTATTTTGTTGCGAAATATGGACAAAAATTGAAAGCTGAAATATTTCAGATAATTTTATGTTTTTTTTTCCTTATTTTTTTCGAAATAGGGACAAAAACAGAAAACTCAAATATTTCAGATTCTTTTTTGTTTGTTTTTTTCCTTATTTTGTTGGGAAATATGGATAAAAACAGAAAACTCAAAAATTTCAGAGAATTTGTTTTTTTTCCGTTATTTTGTTGCGAAATATGGACAAAACCAAAAAACTCAAATATTTCATATACTTTTTTTATCGTTATTTTGTTGCGAAATATGGACAAAAATTGAAAGCTGAAATATTTCAGATACTTTTATGTTTTTATTTCCTTATTGTTTTCGAAATAGGGACAAAAACGAAGACTCAAATATTTCAGATTTTTTTTTGTTTTTTGTTTCGTTATTTTCTTGAGAAATATGGACAAAACCAGAAAACTCAAATATTTCTGATACTTTTTTCGTTATTTTGTTGCGAAATATGGACAAAAACAGAGAGCACAAATATTTCAGATACTTTTAGGTTTTTTTTTGTTAATTTGTTGCGAAATATGGTTAAAAAATGAAAACTCAAATACTTCAGATACTTTTTCGTGTTTTTTTCGCATTTTGTTGCGAAATATGGAGACTAACAGAAAACTCAATATTTTAGATTCTTTTTGTTTTTTTCGATATTTAGTTGCGAAATATGGAGAAAAAAAGAAAACTCAAATATTTCAGATATTTTGTTGTTTTTTTCGTCATTTTGTTGGGAAATATGGACAAAAACAGAAAACTCAAATATTTCAGAAAATTTGTTGTTTTTTTCCGTTATTTTGTTGCGAAATATTGACAAAACCAGAAAACTCAAATATTTCTGATACTTTTTTTTCGTTATTTTGTTGCGAAATATGGACAAAAAGAGAAAGCTCAAATATTTCAGATACTTTTTCCAATTTTTTTTCGTTATTTTGTTGCTAAATATGGACAAAAACAGAAAACTCAAATATTTCAGAGAATTTGTTGTTTTTTTTTTTGCGTTATAATATTGCGAAATATCGACCAAAACTAAGACTCAAATATTTCAGATTTTTTTTTGTTTTTTGTTTCGTTATTATCGTGAGAAATATGGACAAAAACAGAAAACTCAAATATTTCAGAGAATTTGTTTTTTTTCCGTTATTTTGTTGCGAAATATTGACAAAACCAGAAAACGCAAATATTTCTGATACTTTTTTTTCGTTATTTTGTTGCGAAATATGGACAAAAACAGAAAGCTCAAATATTTCAGATACTTTTATGTTTTTTCGTTAATTTGTTGCGAAATATGGTTAAAAAATGAAAACTCAAATATTTCAGATACTTTTTCCATTTTTTTTTCGTTATTTTGTTGCGAAATATGGAGACTAACAGAAAACTCATTATTTTAGATTCTTTTTGTTTTTTTCGATATTTAGTTGCAAAATATGGACAAAAAAAGAAAACTCAAATATTTCAGATATTTTGTTGTTTTTTTCGTCATTTTGTTGGGAAATACGGACAAAAACAGAAAACTCAAATATATCAGAGAATTTGTTGTTTTTTTCCGTTATTTTGTTGGGAAATATGGACAAATCCAGAAAACTCAAATATTTCAGATACTTTTTTTTTCGTTATTTTGTTGCGAAATATGGACAAAAACAGAAGCTCAAATATTTCAGATACTTTCTTGTAATTTTTTTGTTATTTTGTGGCGAATTATGAGGAAAACAGAAAACTCAAATATTTCAGATTCTTTTTGGTTTTTCGATATTTAGTTGCGAAATATGGACAAAAACAGAAAACTCAAATACTTCAGAGAATTTGTTGTTTTTGTCCGTTATTTTGTTGCGAAATATGGACAAAACCAGAAAACTCAAATATTTCTGATAATTTTTTTCGTTATTTTGTTGCGAAATACGGATAAAAAAACAGAAAACTCAAATATTTCAGAGAATTTTTTGTTTTTTTCCGTTATTTTCTTGCGAAATATGGACAAATCCAGAAAACTCAAATATTTCAGATACTTTTTTTTTCGTTATTTTATTGCGAAATATGGACAAAACAGAATGCTCAAATATTTCAGATACTTTCTTATAATTTTTTTGTTATTTTGTGGCGAATAATGAGGAAAACAGAAAATTTAAATATTTAAGATTCTTTTTGTATTTCGATATTTAGTTGCGAAATATGGACAAAAACAGAAAACTCAAATATTTCAGAGAATTTGTTGTTTTTTTCCGTTATTTTGTTGCGAAATATTGACAAATCCAGAAAACTCAAATATTTCAGATACTTTTTTTTTCGTTATTTTGTTGCGAAATATAGACAAAAACAGAAAACTCAAATATTTCAGAGAATTTGTTGTTTTTTTCCGTTATTTTGTTGCGAAATATGGACAAATCCAGAAAACTCAAATATTTCAGATACTTTTTTTTTCGTTATTATATTGCGAAATATGGACAAAAAGAGAATGTTCAAATATCTCAGATACTTTCTTATAATTTTTTTGTTATTTTGTGGCGAATAATGAGGAAAACAGAAAATTCAAATATTTAAGATTCTTTTTGTTTTTCGATATTTAGTTGCGAAATATGGACAAAAACAGAAAACTCAAATATTTCAGAGAATTTGTTGTTTTTTTCCGTTATTTTGTTGCGAAATATTGACAAATCCAGAAAACTCAAATATTTCAGATACTTTTTTTTTCGTTATATTATTGTGAAATATGGACAAAAAAAGAAAACTCAAATATTTCAGAGAATTTCTTGTTTTTTCCGTTATTTTGTTGCGAAATATGGACAAAAACAGAAAACTCAAATATTTCAAACAATTTGTTGTTTTTTTCCGTTATTTTGTTGCGAAATATGGACAAATCCAGAAAACTCAAATATTTCAGATACTTTTTTTTTCGTTATTTTATTGCGAAATATGGACAAAAACAGAATGCTCAAATATTTCAGATACTTTGTTGTTTTTTTCGTCATTTTGTTAGGAAATATGGACAAAAACAGAAAACTCAAATATTTCACATACTTTTTTTTTCATTATTTTGTTGCGAAATATGGACAAAAACAGAATGCTCAAATATTTCAGATACTTTCTTGTAATTTTTTCGTTATTTTGTTGCGAAATATGGACAAAAACAGAAAACTAAAATATTTCAGATTCTTTTTTCTTTGTTTATTTCCTTATTTTGTTGAGTAATATGAACAAAAGCAGAAAACTCAAATATTTCATATACTTTTTGCTTTTTTTTCGTTATATTATTGCGTAATACGGACAAAAACGAAGACTCAAATATTTCAGATCTTTTTGTGTTTTTTGTTTCGTTATTTTGTTGAGAAATATGGACAAAAACAGAAAACTCAAATATTTCAGAGAATTTGTTTTTTTTTTGTTATTTTGTTGCGAAATATTGACAAAACCAGAAAACTAAAATATTTCTGATACTTTTTTTTCGTTATTTTGTTGCGAAATATGGACAAAAACAGAAAGCTAAAATATTTCAGACTCCTTTTTTGTTTTTTTTTTCGTTATATTATTGCGTAATACGGACAAAAACGAAGACTCAAATATTTCAGATCTTTTTGGGTTTTTTGTTTCGTTATTTTGTTGAGAAATATGGACAAAAACAGAAAACTCAAATATTTCAGAGAATTTGTTTTTTTTCCCGTTATTTTGTTGCGAAATATTGACAAAACCAGAAAACTCAAATATTTCTGATACTTTTTTTTCGTTATTTTGTTGCGAAATATGGACAAAAACAGAAAACTAAAATATTTCAGACTACTTTTTTTTTTTTTTTCGTTATATTATTGCGTAATACGGACAAAAACGAAGACTCAAATATTTCAGATCTTTTTGTGTTTTTTGTTTCGTTATTTTGTTGAGAAATATGGACAAAAACAGAAAACTCAAATATTTCAGGCAATTTGTTGTTTTTTTCCGTTATTTTCTTGCGAAATATAGACAAAACCAGAAAACTCAAATATTTCTGATACTTTTTTTTCGTTATTTTGTTGCGAAATATGGACAAAAACAGAGAGCACAAATATTGTAGATATTTTTAGGTTTTTTTTTTGTTAATTTGTTGCGAAATATGGTTAAAAAATGAAAACTCAAATATTTCAGATACTTTTTTCTCTTGTTTTTTCGTTATTTTGTTGCGAAATATGGACAAAAACAGAAAACTCAAATATATCAGATAGTTTTTTGTTTTTTTTACGTTATTTTGTTGCAAAATATGGACAAAAATAGTAAACTAAAATATTTTAGATACTTTTTTGTTTGTTTTTCCCTTATTTTGTTGAGAAATATGGACAAAAACAGAAAACTCAAATATTTCAGAGAATTTGTTGTTTTTTCCGTTATTTTGTTGCGAAATATGGACAAAACCAGAAAACTCAAATATTTCTGATACTTTTTTTCGTTATTTTGTTGCGAAATATGGACAAAAACAGAGAGCACAAATATTGCAGATATTTTTAGGTTGTTTTTTGTTAATTTGTTGCGAAATATGGTTAAAAACGGAAAACTCAAATACTTCAGATACTTTTTCCTGTTTTTTTTCGTAATTTTGTTGCGAAATATGGAGACTAACAGAAAACTCAATATTTTAGATTCTTTTTGTTTTTTTCGATATTTAGTTGCGAAATGTGGACAAAAAAAGAAAACTCAAATATTTCAGATATTTTGTTGTTTTTTCGTCATTTTGTTGGGAAATATGGACAAAAACAGAAAACTCAAATATTTCAGAGAATTTGTTGTTTTTTTCCGTTATTTTGTTGCGAAATGTGGACAAAACCAGAAAACTGAAATATTTCAGATACTTTTTTTTTCGCTATTTTGTTGCGAAATATGGACAAAAACAGAATGCTCAAATATTTCAGATACTTTCTTGTAATTTTTTTGTTATTTTGTGGCGAATTATGAGAAAAACAGAAAACTCAAATATTTCAGATTCTTTTTGTTTTTTTCGATATTTAGTTGCGAAATGTGGACAAAAAAAGGAAACTCAAATATTTCAGAGAATTTGTTGTTTTTTTCCGTTATTTTGTTGCGAAATATAAACAAAACCAGAAAACTCAAATATTTCTGATACTTTTTTTTCGTTATTTTGTTACGAAATATGGAAAAAAACAAAGAGCACAAATATTGCAGATATTTTTAGGTTTTTTTTTGTTAATTTGTTGCGAAATATGGTTAAAAAATGAAAACTCAAATATTTCAGATACTTTTTCCTGTTTTTTTTTCGTTATTTTGTTGCGAAATATGTACAAAAACAGAAAACTCAAATATTTCAGATAATTTTTTGTTTTTTTTACGTTATTTTGTTGCAAAATATGGACAAAAATAGTAAACTAAAATATTTTAGATACTTTTTTGTTTGTTTTTCCCTTATTTTGTTGAGAAATATGGACAAAAGCAGAAAACTCAAATATTTCAGATACTTTTTTGTTATTTTTTTCGTTATATTATAGTGAAATATGGACAAAAAAAGAAAACTGAAATATTTAAAATATTTTTTTTTTTTTTTTCGTTATTTTGTTGGGAAATATGGACAAAAACAGAAAATTCAAATATTTCAGAGAATTTGTTGTTTTTTTCCGTTATTTTGTTGCGAAATATGGACAAAACCAGAAAACTAAAATATTTCTGATACTTTTTTTTTCGTTCTTTTGTTCCGAAATATGGTTAACAAATGAAAACTCAAATATTTCAGATACTTTTTCCTGTTTTTTTCGTAATTTTGTTGCGAAATATGGAGACTAACAGAAAACTCAAATATTTCAGATTGTTGTTTTTTTCGTCATTTTGTTGGGAAATATGGACAAAAACAGAAAACTCAAATATTTCAGATACTTTTTTGTTTTTTTCCTTATTTTGTTGCGAAATATGGACAAAACCAGAAAACTCAAATATTTCAGATAC
Source organism: Empis livida (assembly GCA_963932195.1). NCBI lineage: Eukaryota > Metazoa > Arthropoda > Insecta > Diptera > Empididae > Empis > Empis livida. Next base: position 21,608,060 of record OZ010646.1, read on the forward strand.
TGTTTTATCGTTATTTTGTTGCGAACCATGGGCAAAAATTGAAAGCTGAAATATTTCAGATAATTTTATGTTTTTTTTTCCTTATTTTTTTGGAAATAGGGACAAAAACAGAAAACTCAAATATTTCAGATTCTTTTTTGTTTGTTTTTTTCCTTATTTTGTTGGGAAATATGGATAAAAACAGAAAACTCAAAAATTTCAGAGAATTTGTTTTTTTTCCGTTATTTTGTTGCGAAATATGGACAAAACCAAAAAACTCAAATATTTCATATACTTTTTTTATCGTTATTTTGTTGCGAAATATGGACAACAACAGAGAGCACAAATATTTCAGATACTTTTAGGTTTTTTTTTGTTAATTTGTTGCGAAATATGGTTAAAAAATGAAAACTCAAATACTTCAGATACTTTTTCGTGTTTTTTTCGCATTTTGTTGCGAAATATGGAGACTAACAGAAAACTCAATATTTTAGATTCCTTTTGTTTTTTTCGATATTTAGTTGCGAAATATGGAGAAAAAAAGAAAACTCAAATATTTCAGATATTTTGTTGTTTTTTTCGTCATTTTGTTGGGAAATATGGACAAAAACAGAAAACTCAAATATTTCAGAAAATTTGTTGTTTTTTTCCGTTATTTTGTTGCGAAATATTGACAAAACCAGAAAACTCAAATATTTCTGATACTTTTTTTTCGTTATTTTGTTGCGAAATATGGACAAAAAGAGAAAGCTCAAATATTTCAGATACTTTTTCCATTTTTTTTTCGTTATTTTGTTGCTAAATATGGACAAAAACAGCAAACTCAAATATTTCAGAGAATTTGTTGTTTTTTTTTTTTGCGTTATAATATTGCGAAATATCGACCAAAACGAAGACTCAAATATTTCAGATTTTTTTTTGTTTTTTGTTTCGTTATTATCGTGAGAAATATGGACAAAAACAGAAAACTCAAATATTTCAGAGAATTTGTTTTTTTCCGTTATTTTGTTGCGAAATATTGACAAAACCAGAAAACGCAAATATTTCTGATACTTTTTTTTCGTTATTTTGTTGCGAAATATGGACAAAAACAGAAAGCTCAAATATTTCAGATTCTTTTATGTTTTTTTCGTTAATTTGTTGCGAAATATGGTTAAAAAATGAAAACTCAAATATTTCAGATACTTTTTCCATTTTTTTTTCGTTATTTTGTTGCGAAATATGGAGACTAACAGAAAACTCATTATTTTAGATTCTCTTTGTTTTTTTCGATATTTAGTTGCGAAATATGGACAAAAAAAGAAACTCAAATATTTCAGATATTTTGTTGTTTTTTTCGTCATTTTGTTGGGAAATATGGACAAAAACAGAAAACTCAAATATATCAGAGAATTTGTTGTTTTTTTCCGTTATTTTGTTGGGAAATATGGACAAATCCAGAAAACTCAAATATTTCAGATACTTTTTTTTTCGTTATTTTGTTGCGAAATATGGACAAAAACAGAAGCTCAAATATTTCAGATACTTTCTTGTAATTTTTTTGTTATTTTGTGGCGAATTATGAGGAAAACAGAAAACTCAAATATTTCAGATTCTTTTTGGTTTTTCGATATTTACTTGCGAAATATGGACAAAAACAGAAAACTCAAATACTTCAGAGAATTTGTTGTTTTTGTCCGTTATTTTGTTGCGAAATATGGACAAAACCAGAAAACTCAAATATTTCTGATAATTTTTTTCGTTATTTTGTTGCGAAATATGGATAAAAAAACAGAAAACTCAAATATTTCAGAGAATTTTTTATTTTTTTCCGTTATTTTCTTGCGAAATATGGACAAATCCAGAAAACTCAAATATTTCAGATACTTTTTTTTTCGTTATTTTATTGCGAAATATGGACAAAACAGAATGCTCAAATATTTCAGATACTTTCTTATAATTTTTTTGTTATTTTCTGGCGAATAATGAGGAAAACAGAAAATTCAAATATTTAAGATTCTTTTTGTTTTTCGATATTTAGTTGCGAAATATGGACAAAAACAGAAAACTCAAATATTTCAGAGAATTTGTTGTTTTTTTCCGTTATTTTGTTGCGAAATATGGACAAATCCAGAAAACTCAAATATTTCAGATACTTTTTTTTTCGTTATTTTATTGCGAAATATGGACAAAAACAGAATGCTCAAATATTTCAGATACTTTCTTATAATTTTTTTGTTATTTTGTGGCGAATAATGAGGAAAACAGAAAATTCAAATATTTAAGATTCTTTTTGTTTTTCGATATTTAGTTGCGAAATATGGACAAAAACAGAAAACTCAAATATTTCAGAGAATTTGTTGTTTTTTTCGTTATTTTGTTCGGAATAGGGACAAAAACAGAGAACTCAAATATTTTAGATTCTCTTTTTTTTCGATATGTAGTTGTGAAATATTAACAAAAACAGAAAACTCAAATATTTCAGTTATTTTTTTGTTTTTTTGTCGTTATATTATTGTGAAATATGGACAAAAAAAGAAAACTCACATATTTCAGAGAATTTCTTGTTTTTTTCGTTATTTTGTTGCGAAATATTGACAAAACCAGAAAACTCAAATATTTCTGATACTTTTTTTTCGTTATTTTGTTGCGAAATATGGACAAAAACAGAAAGCTCAAATATTTGAGATACTTTTATGTTTTTTTTCGTTAATTTGTTGCGAAATATGGTTAAAAAATTAAAACTCAAATATTTCAGATACTTTTTCCATTTTTTTTTCGTTATTTTGTTGCGAAATATGGACAAAAACAGAAAACTCAAATAATTCAAAAACTTTGTTGTTTTTTTTGCGTTATATTATTGCAAAATATCGACAGAAACGAAGACTCAAATATTTCAGATTTTTTTGTTTTTTGTTTCGTTATTTTCTTGAGAAATATGGACAAAAAGAGAAAACTCAAATATTTCAGAGAATTTGTTGTTTTTTCCGTTATTTTGTTGCGAAATATGAACAAAACCAGAAAACTCAAATATTTCTGATACTTTTTTTTTCGTTATTTTGTTGCCAAATATGGACAAAACAGAGAGCACAAATATTTCAGATACTTTTAGGTTTTTTTTTGTTAATTTGTTGCGAAATATGGTTAAAAAATGAAAACTCAAATACTTCAGATACTTTTTCCTGTTTTTTTTCGTAATTTTGTTGCGAAATATGGAGACTATAAGAAAACTCAATATTTTAGATTGTTTTTGTTTTTTTCGATATTTAGTTGCGAAATATGGACAAAAAAAGAAAACTCAAATATTTCAGATATTTTGTTGTTTTTTCGTCATTTTGTTGGGAAATATGGACAAAAACAGAAAACTCAAATATTTCAGAGAATTTGTTTTTTTTTCTGTTATTTTGTTGCGAAATATGGACAAATCCAGAAAACTCAAATATTTCTGATACCTTTTTTTTCGTTATTTTGTTGCGCAATATGGACAAAAACAGAATGCTCAAATATTTCAGATACTTTCTTGTAATTTTTTTGTTATTTTGTGGCGAATTATGAGGAAAACAGAAAACTCAAATATTTCAAATTCTTTTTGTTTTTTCGATATTTAGTTGCGAAATATGGACAAAAACAGAAAACTCAAATATTTCAGAGAATTTGTTGTTTTTTTCCGTTATTTTGTTGCGAAATATGGACAAAACCAGAAAACTCAAATATTTCTGATAATTTTTTTCGTTATTTTGTTGCGAAATATGTATAAAAAAACAGAAAGCTCATATATTTCAGATATTTTTAGGTTTTTTTTCGTTAATTTGTTGCGAAATATGGTTAAAAAATGAAAACTCAAATATTTCAGATACTTTTTCCTGTTTTTTTTCATTATTTTGTTGCGAAATATGGACAAATACAGAAAATTAAAATATTTCAGAGAATTTGTTGTTTTTTTTCCGTTATTTTGTTGCGAAATATTGACAAATCCAGAAAACTCAAATATTTCAGATACTTTTTTTTCGTTATTTTGTTGCGAAATATGGACAAAAACAGAAAACTCAAATATTTCAGAGAATTTGTTGTTTTTTTCCGTTATTTTGTTGCGAAATATGGACAAAACCAGAAAATTCAAATATTTCAGATACTTTTTTTTCGTTATTTTGTTGCGAAATATGGACGAAAACAGAATGCTCAAATATTTCAGATACTTTCTTGTTATTTTTTTGTTATTTTGTGGCGAATTATGGAGAAAAACAGAAAACTAAAATATTTCAGATTCTTTTTGTTTTTTCCGTTATTTTGTTGCGAAATATGGACAAAACCAGAAAACTCAAATATTTCTGATAATTTTTTTCGTTATTTTGTTGCGAAATATGTATAAAAAAACAGAAAGCTCATATATTTCAGATATTTTTAGGTTTTTTTTCGTTAATTTGTTGCGAAATATGGTTAAAAAATGAAAACTCAAATATTTCAGATACTTTTTCCTGTTTTTTTTCATTATTTTGTTGCGAAATATGGACAAACACAGAAAATTAAAATATTTCAGAGAATTTGTTGTTTTTTTCCGTTATTTTGTTGCGAAATATTGACAAATCCAGAAAACTCAAATATTTCAGATACTTTTTTTTCGTTATTTTGTTGCGAAATATGGACAAAAACAGAAAACTCAAATATTTCAGAGAATTTGTTGTTTTTTTCCGTTATTTTGTTGCGAAATATGGACAAAACCAGAAAATTCAAATATTTCAGATACTTTTTTTTCGTTATTTTGTTGCGAAATATGGACGAAAACAGAATGCTCAAATATTTCAGATACTTTCTTGTTATTTTTTTGTTATTTTGTGGCGAATTATGGAGAAAAACAGAAAACTAAAATATTTCAGATTCTTTTTGTTTTTTCGATATTTAGTTGCGAAATATGGACAAAAACAGAAAACTCAAATATTTCAGAGAATTTGTTGTTTTTTTCCGTTATTTTGTTGCGAAATATGGACAAAACCAGAAAACTCAAATATTTCAGATACTTTTTTTTTCGTTATTTTGTTGCGAAATATGGACAAAAATTGAAAGCTGAAATATTTCAGGTACTTTTATGTTTTTTTTTCGTTATTTTGTTCGGAAAAGGGACAAAAACAGAGAACTCAAATATTTCAGATTTTTTTTCTTTCGATATGTAGTTGCGAAATATTAACAAAACCAGAAAACTCAAATATTTCTTTGTATTTTTTTCGTTATATTATTGCGAAATATGGACAAAAACAGAAAACTCAAATATTTCATAGAATTTCTTGTTTTTTCCGTTATTTTGTTACGAAATATGGACAAAACCAAAAAACTCAAATATTTCGGATACTTTTTTTTTCATTATTTTGTTGCGAAATATGGACAAAAACAGAGAGCACAAATATTTCAGATACTTTTAGGTTTTTTTTTGTTAATTTGTTGCGAAATATGGTTAAAAAATGAAAACTCAAATATTTCATATACTTTTTCCTGTTTTTTTTTCATTATTTTGTTGCGAAATATGGACAAAAACAGAAAACTCAAATATTTCAGAGAATTTGTTGTTTTTTTCCGTTATTTTGTTGCTAAATATTGACAAATCCAGAAAACTCAAATATTTCAGTTACTTTTTTGTTTTTTTTCGTTAGATTATTGTGAAATATGGACAAAAACAGAAAACTCAAATATTTCAGAGAATTTCTCGTTTTTTCCGTTATTTTGTTGCGAAATATGGACAAAACCAAAAAACTCAAATATTTCGGATACTTTTTTTTCGTTATTTTGTTGCGAAATATGGACAAAAAACAGAAAGCTCAAATATTTCATATACTTTTATGTTTTTTTTCGTTAATTTGTTGCGAAATATGGTTAAAAAATGAAAACTCAAATATTTCAGATACTTATTCCTTTTTTCCGTTATTTTGTTGCGAAATATGGACAAAACCAGAAAACTCAAATATTTCTGATACTTTTTTTTCGTCATTTTGTTGCGAAATATGGACAAAAAAAGAAAACTCAAATATTTCAAAGAATTTGTTGTTTTTTTTCGTTTTGTTACGAAATATGGACAAATCCAGAAAACTCAAATATTTCAAATACTTTTTTTTGCGTTAATTTGTTGCGAAATATGGAATAAAACAGAATGCTCAAATATTTCAGATACTTTCTTGTTATTTTTTTGTTATTTTGTGGCGAATTATGGAGAAAAACAGAAAACTCAAATATATCACATTCTTTTTGTTTTTTCGATATTTAGTTGCGAAATATGGACAAAAACAGAAAACTCAACTATTTCAGATAATTTGTTGTTTTTTTCCGTTATTTTGTTGCGAAATATGGACAAAATCAGAAAACTCAAATATTTCAGATACTTTTTTTTTCGTTATTTTGTTTCGAAATATGGACAAAAAACAGAAAGCTCAAATATTTCATATACTTTTATGTTTTTCTTCGTTAATTTGTTGCGAAATATGGTTAAAAAATGAAAACTACAATATTTCAGATACTTATTCCTTTTTTTCCGTTATTTTGTTGCGAAATATGGACAAAACTAGAAAACTAAAATATTTCTGATACTTTTTTTCGTTATTTTGTTGCGAAATATGGACAAAAAAATAAAACTCAAATATTTCAGAGAATTTGTTGTTTTTTCCCGTTATTTTGTTGCGAAATATGGAATAAAACAGAATGCTCACATATTTCAGATACTTTCTTGTAATTTTTTTGTTATTTTGTTGGGAAATATGGACAAAAACAGAAAACTCAAATATTTCAGAGAATTTGTTGTCTTTCTCCGTTATTTTGTTGCGAAATATGGACAAAACTAGAAAACTCAAATATTTCAGATACTTTTTTTTTCGTTATTTTGTTGCGAAATATGGACAAAAACAGAAAACTCAAATATTTCAGATAGTTTTTTGTTTTTTTTTCGTTATTTTGTTGCGAAATACGGACAAAAAATGAAAACTCAAATATTTCAGATACTTTTTTGTTATTTTTTCGTTATTTTGGTGCGAAATATGGACAAAAACAGAAAACTCAAATATTTCAGATACTTTCTTAAATTTTTTTGTTATTTTGTTGCTAAATATGGACAAAAACAGAAAGCTCAAATATTTCAGATACTGTTATGTTTTTTTACGTTAATTTGTTGCGAAATATGGTTAAAAAATGAAAACTCAAATATTTCAGATACTTCTTTTTTCGTTATTTTGTTGCGCAATATGGACAAAAATTTAAAGCTGAAATATTTCAGGTACTTTTACGTTTTTTTTCGTTATTTTATTCGAAATATGGACAAAAACAGAAAACTCAAATATTTCAGATAGTTTTTTGTTTTATTTCGTTATTTTGTTGCGAAATATGGACAAAAACAGAAAACTTAAATATTTCTGATATTTTTATGTTTTTTTTCGTTATTTAGTTGCAAAATATTAACAAAAACAGAAAACTGAATTATTTCAGTTACTTCATTGTGTTTTTTTTTCGTTATATTATTGTGAAATATGGACAAAAAAAGAAAACTCAAATATTTCACATATTTTTTTGTTTTTTTCGTTATTTTGGTCCGAAATATGGACAAAAAGAAAAAACTCAAATATTTCAGATACTTTCTTGTTATTTTTTCGTGATTTTGTTCCGAAATATGGACAAAAACAGAAAACTCAAATATTTCCGTTAATTTTTTGTTTGTTTTTTTCCTTATTTTGTTGAAAAATATGGACAAAAGCAGAAAACTCAAATATTTCAGATACTGTTTTGTTTTTTTTGGACAACATTTAGATATGGATAACAACAGAAATATGGACAACAACAGAAAACTCAAATATTTTAGAGAATTTGTTCTTTTTTCCGTTAGTTTGTTGCGAAATATGGACAAAACCAGAAGACTCAAATATTTTAGATACTTTTATGTGTTTTTTCGTTAATTTGTTCCGAAATATGGTTAAAAAATGAAAACTCAAATATTTCAGATACTTTTTCCTTTTTTTTCGTTAATTTGTTCGGAATTGGGACAAAAACAGAGAACTCAAATATTTCAGATTCTCTTTGTTTTTTTCGATATGTAGTTGTGAAATATTAACAAAAACACAAAGCTCAAATATTTCAGATACTTTTATGTTTTTTTTTGTTAATTTGTTGCGAAATATGAAAAAATGAAAACTAAAATATTTCAGATACTTTTTTCTTTTTTTTCATTATTTTGTTGCGAAATATGGACAAACACAGAAACCTCAAATATTTCAGATAGTTTTTTTTCATTATTTTGTTGCGAAATATGGACAAAAATTGAAAGCTGAAATATTTCAGGTACTTTTATGTTTTTTTTCTCGTTAATTTGTTCGGAATAGGGACAAAAACAGAGAACTCAAATATTTTAGATTCTCTTTTTTTTCGATATGTAGTTGTGAAATATTAACAAAAACAGAAAACTCAAATATTTCAGTTATTTTTTTGTTTTTTTTCGTTATATTATTGTGAAATATGGACAAAAAAAGAAAACTCAAATATTTCAGAGAATTTCTTGTTTTTTTCGTTATTTTGTTCGGAATAGGGACAAAAACAGAGAACTCAAATATTTCAGATTCTCTCTTTTTTCGATATGTAGTTGCGAAATATTAACAAAAACAGAAAACTCAAATATTTCAGTTATTTTTTTGTTTTTTTTCGTTATATTATCGTGAGAAATATGGACAAAAACAGAAAACTCAAATATTTTAGAGAATTTGTTGTTTTTTCCGTAATTTTGTTGCGAAATATTGACAAAACCAGAAAACTCAAATATTTCTGATACTTTTTTTTCGTTATTTTGTTGCGAAATATGGACAAAAACAGAAAGCTCAAATATTTGAGATACTTTTATGTTTTTTTTCGTTAATTTGTTGCGAAATATGGTTAAAAAATGAAAACTCAAATATTTGAGATACTTTTTCCATTTTTTTTTCGTTATTTTGTTGCGAAATATGGACAAAAACAGAAAACTCAAATATTACAAAAACTTTATTGTTTTTTTTGCGTTATATTATTGCAAAATATCGACAGAAACGAAGACTCAAATATTTCAGATTTTTTTGTTTTTTGTTTCGTTATTTTCTTGAGAAATATGGACAAAAACAGAAAACTCAAATATTTCAGAGAATTTGTTGTTTTTTCCGTTATTTTGTTGCGAAATATGAACAAAACCAGAAAACTAAAATATTTCTGATACTTTTTTTTTCGTTATTTTGTTGCCAAATATGGACAAAACAGAGAGCACAAATATTTCAGATACTTTTAGGTTTTTTTTGTTAATTTGTTGCGAAATATGGTTAAAAAATGAAAACTCAAATACTTCAGATACTTTTTCCTGTTTTTTTTCGTAATTTTGTTGCGAAATATGGAGACTAACAGAAAACTCAATATTTTAGATTGTTTTTGTTTTTTTCGATATTTAATTGCGAAATATGGACAAAAAAAGAAAACTCAAATATTTCAGATATTTTGTTTTTTTTTCCTTATTTTGTTGGGAAATATGGACAAAAACAGAAAACTCAAATATTTCAGAGAATTTGTTTTTTTTCTGTTATTTTCTTGCGAAATATGGACAAATCCAGAAAACTCAAATATCTCTGATACCTTTTTTTTCGTTATTTTGTTGCGCAATATGGACAAAAACAGAATGCTCAAATATTTCAGATAATTTCTTGTAATTTTTTTGTTATTTTGTGGCGAATTATGAGGAAAACAGAAAACTCAAATATTTCAGATTCTTTTTGTTTTTTCGATATTTAGTTGCGAAATATGGACAAAAACAGAAAACTCATATATTTCAGAGAATTTGTTGTTTTTTCCGTTATTTTGTTGCGAAATATGGACAAAACCAGAAAACTCAAATATTTCTGATAATTTTTTTCGTTATTTTGTTGCGAAATATGTATAAAAAAACAGAAAGCTCATATATTTCAGATATTTTTAGGTTTTTTTTCGTTAATTTGTTGCGAAATATGGTTAAAAAATGAAAACTCAAATATTTCAGATACTTTTTCCTGTTTTTTTTCATTATTTTGTTGCGAAATATGGACAAAAACAGAAAATTAAAATATTTCAGAGAATTTGTTGTTTTTTTCCGTTATTTTGTTGCGAAATATTGACAAATCCAGAAAACTCAAATATTTCAGATACTTTTTTTTCGTTATTTTGTTGCGAAATATGGACAAAAACAGAAAACTCAAATATTTCAGAGAATTTGTTGTTTTTTTCCGTTATTTTGTTGCGAAATATGGACAAAACCAGAAAATTCAAATATTTCAGATACTTTTTTTTCGTTATTTTGTTGCGAAATATGGACGAAAACAGAATGCTCAAATATTTCAGATACTTTCTTGTTATTTTTTTGTTATTTTGTGGCGAATTATGGAGAAAAACAGAAAACTAAAATATTTCAGATTCTTTTTGTTTTTTCGATATTTAGTTGCGAAATATGGCCAAAACAGAAAACTCAAATATTTCAGAGAATTTGTTGTTTTTTTCCGTTATTTTGTTGCGAAATATGGACAAAACCAGAAAACTCAAATATTTCAGATATTTTTTTTTCGTTATTTTGTTGCGAAATATGGACAAAAATTGAAAGCTGAAATATTTCAGGTACTTTTATGTTTTTTTTTCGTTATTTTGTTCGGAATAGGGACAAAAACAGAGAACTCAAATATTTCAGATTTTTTTTCTTTCGATATGTAGTTGCGAAATATTAACAAAACCAGAAAACTCAAATATTTCTTTGTTTTTTTTTCGTTATATTATTGCGAAATATGGACAAAAACAGAAAACTCAAATATTTCATAGAATTTCTTGTTTTTTCCGTTATTTTGTTACGAAATATGGACAAAACCAAAAAACTCAAATATTTCGGATACTTTTTTTTTCATTATTTTGTTGCGAAATATGGACAAAAACAGAGAGCACAAATATTTCAGATACTTTTAGGTTTTTTTTTGTTAATTTGTTGCGAAATATGGTTAAAAAATGAAAACTCAAATATTTCATATACTTTTTCCTGTTTTTTTTTCATTATTTTGTTGCGAAATATGGACAAAAACAGAAAACTCAAATATTTCAGAGAATTTGTTGTTTTTTTCCGTTATTTTGTTGCTAAATATTGACAAATCCAGAAAACTCAAATATTTCAGTTATTTTTTTGGTTTTTTTCGTTATATTATTGTGAAATATGGACAAAAAAAGAAAACTCAAATATTTCAGAGAATTTCACGTTTTTTCCGTTATTTTGTTGCGAAATATGGACAAAACCAAAAAACTCAAATATTTCGGATACTTTTTTTTCGTTATTTTGTTGCGAAATATGGACAAAAAACAGAAAGCTCAAATATTTCATATACTTTTATGTTTTTTTTCGTTAATTTGTTGCGAAATATGGTTAAAAATGAAAACTCAAATATTTCAGATACTTATTCCTTTTTTCCGTTATTTTGTTGCGAAATATGGACAAAACCAGAAAACTCAAATATTTCTGATACTTTTTTTTCGTCATTTTGTTGCGAAATATGGACAAAAAAAGAAAACTCAAATATTTCAGAGAATTTGTTGTTTTTTTCCGTTTTGTTACGAAATATGGACAAATCCAGAAAACTCAAATATTTCAAATACTTTTTTTTGCGTTAATTTATTGCGAAATATAGAATAAAACAGAATGGTCAAATATTTCAGATACTTTCTTTCTTGTAATTTTTTTGTTATTTTGTGGCGAATTATGGAGAAAAACAGAAAACTCAAATATATCACATTCTTTTTGTTTTTTCGATATTTAGTTGCGAAATATGGACAAAAACAGAAAACTCAACTATTTCAGATACTTTTTTTTTCGTTATTTTGTTTCGAAATATGGACAAAAAACAGAAAGCTCAAATATTTCATATACTTTTATATTTTTCTTCGTTAATTTGTTGCGAAATATGGTTAAAAAATGAAAACTACAATATTTCAGATACTTATTCCTTTTTTTCCGTTATTTTGTTGCGAAATATGGACAAAACTAGAAAACTCAAATATTTCTGATACTTTTTTTCGTTATTTTGTTGCGAAATATGGACAAAAAAATAAAACTCAAATATTTCAGAGAATTTGTTGTTTTTTCCCGTTATTTTGTTGCGAAATATGGAATAAAACAGAATGCTCACATATTTCAGATACTTTCTTGTAATTTTTTTGTTATTTTGTTGGGAAATATGGACAAAAACAGAAAACTCAAATATTTCAGATAGTTTTTTGTTTTTTTTTCGTTATTTTGGTGCGAAATATGGACAAAAACAGAAAACTCAAATATTTCAGATACTTTCTTGTAATTTTTTTGTTATTTTGTTGCTAAATATGGACAAAAAGAGAAAGCTCAAATATTTCAGATACTGTTATGTTATTTTACGTTAATTTGTTGCGAAATATGGTTAAAAAATGAAAACTCAAATATTTCAGATACTTCTTTTTTCGTTATTTTGTTGCGCAATATGGACAAAAATTGAAAGCTGAAATATTTCAGGTACTTTTACGTTTTTTTTTTCGTTATTTTATTCGAAATATGGACAAAAACAGAAAACTCAAATATTTCAGATAGTTTTTTGTTTTATTTCGTTATTTTGTTGCGAAATATGGACAAAGACAGAAAACTTAAATATTTCTGATATTTTTATGTTTTTTTTCGTTATTTAGTTGCAAAATATTAACAAAAACAGAAAACTGAATTATTTCAGTTACTTCATTGTGTTTTTTTTTTTCGTTATATTATTGTGAAATATGGACAAAAAAAGAAAACTCAAATATTTCACATATTTTTTTGTTTTTTTCGTTATTTTGGTCCGAAATATGGACAAAAAGAAAAAACTCAAATATTTCAGATACTTTCTTGTTATTTTTTCGTGATTTTGTTCCGAAATATGGACAAAAACAGAAAACTCAAATATTTCCGTTAATTTTTTGTTTGTTTTTTTCCTTATTTTGTTGAAAAATATGGACAAAAGCAGAAAACTCAAATATTTCAGATACTGTTTTGTTTTTTTTGGACAACATTTAGATATGGATAACAACAGAAAACTCAAATATTTTAGAGAATTTGTTGTTTTTTCCGTTAGTTTGTTGCGAAATATGGACAAAACCAGAAGACTCAAATATTTTAGATACTTTTAAGTGTTTTTTCGTTAATTTGTTCCGAAATATGGTTAAAAAATGAAAACTCAAATATTTCAGATACTTTTTCCTTTTTTTTCGTTAATTTGTTCGGAATTGGGACAAAAACAGAGAACTCAAATATTTCAGATTCTCTTTGTTTTTTTCGATATGTAGTTGTGAAATATTAACAAAAACAGAAAGCTCAAATATTTCAGATACTTTTATGTTTTTTTTTTGTTAATTTGTTGCGAAATATGAAAAAATAGAAAACTAAAATATTTCAGATACTTTTTCCTTTTTTTTCATTATTTTGTTGCGAAATATGGACAAACACAGAAACCTCAAATATTTCAGATAGTTGTTTTTCATTATTTTGTTGCGAAATATGGACAAAAACAGAAAGATCAAATATTTCAGATACTTTTATGTTTTTTTTTCGTTAATTTGTTGCGAAATATGGTTAAAAAATGAAAACTCAAATATTTCAGATACTTTTTTTTTCGTTATTTTGTTGCGAAATATGGATAAAAACAAAATGCTCAAATATATCAGATACTTTTATGTTTTTTTCGTTATTTTGTTGCTAAATATGGACAAAAAACAGAAAGCTCAAATATTTCATATACTTTTATGTTTTTTTTCGTTAATTTGTTGCGAAATATGGTTAAAAAATGAAAACTACAATATTTCAGATACTTATTCCTTTTTTTCCGTTATTTTGTTGCGAAATATGGACAAAACTAGAAAACTCAAATATTTCTGATACTTTTTTTTCGTTATTTTGTTGCGAAATATGGACAAAAACAGAAAACTCAAATATTTCAGAGAATTTGTTGTTTTTTCCCGTTATATTGTTGCGAAATAAGGACAAAACCAGAAAACTCAAATATTTCTGGTACTTTTTTTCGTTATTTTGTTGCGAAATATGGACAAAAATAGAAAGCTCATATATTTCAGATACTTTTTTTCGTTAATTTGTTGTGAAATATGGTTAAAAAATGAAAACTCAAATATTTCAGATACTTTTTCCTGTTTTTTTTTCATTATTTTGTTGCGAAATATGGACAAAAACAGAAAACTCAAATATTTCATATAGTTTTTTGTTTTTTTTTCGTTATTTTGTTGCGAAATATGGAGAAAAGCAGAAAACTCAAATATTTCAGATTCTTTTATGTTTTTTTTTTCCTAATTTTGTTGAGAAATATAGACAAAAGCAGAAAACTCAAATATTTCAGATACTTTTTTGTTTTTTTTTCGTTATTTTGTTGCGAAATATGGACAAAAGCAGAAAACTCAAATATTTCAGATACTGTTTTGTTTTTTTTGGACAACATTTAGATATGGACAACAACAGAAATATGGACAACAACAGAAAACTCAAATATTTTAGAGAATTTGTTGTTTTTTCCGTTAGTTTGTTGCGAAATATGGACAAAACCAGAAGACTCAAATATTTTAGATACTTTTATGTGTTTTTTCGTTAATTTGTTCCGAAATATGGTTAAAAAATGAAAACTCAAATATTTCAGATACTTTTTCCTTTTTTTTCGTTAATTTGTTCGGAATTGGGACAAAAACAGAGAACTCAAATATTTCAGATTCTCCTTGTTTTTTTCGATATGTAGTTGCGAAATATTAACAAAAACGGAAAACTCAAATATTTCAGATACTTTTTTGTTTTTTTTTGCGTTATATTATTGCGAAATATGGACAAAAAACGAAGACTCAAATATTTCGGATTATTTTTTGTTTTTTGTTTCGTTATTTTCGTGAGAAATATGGACAAAAACAGAAAACTCAAATATTTCGGATACTTTTTTTTGGTTATTTTGTTGCGAAATATGGATAAAAACAGAAAACTCAATTATTTCAGATTCTTTTTGTTTTTTCGATATTTAGTTGCGAAATATGGACAAAAACAGAAAACTCAAATATTCAAGAGAATTTGTTGTTTTTTCCGCTATTTTGTTGCGAAATAAGGACAAAACCAGAAAACTCAAATATTTCTGGTACCTTTTTTTCGTTATTATGTTGCGAAATATGGACAAAACTAGAAAGCTCATATATTTCAGATACTTTTAGGTTTTTTTTCGTTAATTTGTTGCGAAATATGGTTAAAAAATGAAAACTCAAATATTTCAGATACTTTTTCCTGTTTTTTTTTCATTATTTTGTTGCGAAATATGGACAAAAACAGAAAACTCAAATATTTCAGATAGTTTTTTGTTTTTTTTTCGTTATTTTGTTGCGAAATATGGAGAAAAGCAGAAAACTCAAATATTTCAGATTCTTTTTTGTTATTGTTTTTGTTATATTATAGCGAAATATGGACAAAAAAAGAAAACTCAAATATTTCAAATATTTTTTTGTTTTTTTTTCGTTATTTTGTTGGGAAATATGGACAAAAACAGAAAACTCAAATATTTCAGAGAATTTGTTGTCTTTCTCTGTTATTTTGTTGCGAAATATGTACAAATCCAGAAAACTCAAATATTTCAGATACTTTGTTTTTCGTTATTTTGTTGCGAAATATGGATAAAAACAAAATGCTCAAATATATCAGATACTTTTATGTTTTTTTTCGTTATTTTGTTGCTAAATATGGACAAAAACAGAAAACTCAAATATTCAGATAGTTTTTTTTTTTTTTCGTTATTTTGTTGCGAAATACGGACAAAAAATGAAAACTCAAATATTTCAGATACTTTTTTGTTATTTTTTCGTTATTTTGGTGCGAAATATGGACAAAAACAGAAAACTCAAATATTTCAGATACTTTCTTGTAATTTTTTTGTTATTTTGTTGCTAAATATGGACAAAAACAGAAAACTCAAATATTTCAGATACTTTTTTGTTTTTTTTGCGTTATATTATTGCGAAATATGGACAAAAAACGAAGACTCAAATATTTCAGATTATTTTTTGTTTTTTGTTTCGTTATTTTCGTGAGAAATATGGACAAATACAGAAAACTCAAATAATTCGGATACTTTTTTTTGGTTATTTTGTTGCGAAATATGGATAAAAAAAGAAAGCTCAAATATTTCAGATACTGTTTTGTTTTTTTTCGTTAATTTGTTGCGAAATATGGTTAAAAAATGAAAACTCAAATATTTCAGATACTTCTTTTTTCGTTATTTTGTTGCGCAATATGGACAAAAATTGAAAGCTGGAATATTTCAGGTACTTTTATGTTTTTTTTTTCGTTATTTTATTCGAAATATGGACAAAAACAGAAAACTCAAATATTTCAGATAGTTTTTTGTTTTATTTCGTTATTTTGTTGCGAAATATGGACAAAAATAGAAAACTTAAATATTTCTGATACTTTTATGTTTTTTTTTCGTTATTTAGTTGCAAAATATTAACAAAAACAGAAAACTGAATTATTTCACTTACTTCATTGTGTTTTTTTTCGTTATATTATTGTGAAATATGGACAAAAAAAGAAAACTCAAATATTTCACATATTTTTTGTTTTTTTCGTTATTTTGTTGCGAAATATGGACAAAAAGAGAAAACTCAAATATTTCAGATACTTTCTTGTTATTTTTTCGTGATTTTGTTCCGAAATATGGACAAAAACAGAAAACTAAAATATTTCCGTTACTTTTATGTTTGTTTTTTTCCTTATTTTGTTGAAAAATATGGACAAAAGCAGAAAACTCAAATATTTCAGATACTGTTTTTTTTTTTTGGACAACATTTAGATATGGACAACAACAGAAATATGGACAAAAACAGAAAACTCAAATATTTCAGATACTTTCTTGTAATTTTTTTGTTATTTTGTTGCTAAATATGGACAAAAAACGAAGACTCAAATATTTCAGATTATTTTTTGTTTTTTTTTCGTTATTTTGTTGCGAAATATGGAGAAATGCAGAAAACTCAAATATTTCAGATACTTTTTCGTTATTTTGTTGCGAAATATGGACAAAAACAGAAAACTCAAATATTTCAGAGAATTTGTTGTTTTTTCTCGTTATTTTGTTGCGAAATATGGAATAAAACAGAATGCTCACATATTTCAGATACTTTCTTGTAATTTTTTTGTTATTTTGTGGCGAAATATGGAGAAAAACAGAAAACTCAATTATTTCAGATTCTTTTTGTTTTTTCGATATTTAGTTGCGAAATATGGACAAAAACAGAAAACTCAAATATTCAAGAGAATTTGTTGTTTTTTCCGTTATTTTGTTGCGAAATAAGGACAAAACCAGAAAACTCAAATATTTCTGGTACTTTTTTTTCGTTATTTTGTTGCGAAAAATGGACAAAAATAGAAAGCTCATATATTTCAGATACTTTTAGGTTTTTTTTCGTTAATTTGTTGCGAAATATGGTTAAAAAATGAAAACTCAAATATTTCAGATACTTTTTCCTGTTTTTTTTCATTATTTTGTTGCGAAATATGGACAAAAACAGAAAACTCAAATATTTCAGATAGTTTTTTGTTTTTTTTTCGTTATTTTGTTGCGAAATATGGAGAAAAGCAGAAAACTCAAATATTTCAGATTCTTTTTTGTTATTTTTTTTGTTATATTATAGCGAAATATGGACAAAAAAGAAAACTCAAATATTTCAAATATTTTTTTGTTTTTTTTTTCGTTATTTTGTTGGGAAATATGGACAAAAACAGAAAACTCAAATATTTCAGAGAATTTGTTGTCTTTCTCCGTTATTTTGTTGCGAAATATGTACAAATCCAGAAACATCAAATATTTCAGATACTTTGTTTTTCGTTATTTTGTTGCGAAATATGGATAAAAACAAAATGCTCAAATATATCAGATACTTTTATGTTTTTTTTCGTTATTTTGTTGCTAAATATGGACAAAAACAGAAAACTCAAATATTCAGATAGTTTTTTGTTTTTTTTTCGTTATTTTGTTGCGAAATACGGACAAAAAATGAAAACTCAAATATTTCAGATACTTTTTTGTTATTTTTTCGTTATTTTGGTGCGAAATATGGACAAAAACAGAAAACTCAAATATTTCAGATTCTTTTTTGCTGTTTGTTGCGTTATATTATTGCGGAATATGGACAAAAAACGAAGACTCAAATATTTCAGATATTTTTTTGTTTTTTGTTTCGTTATTTTCTTGAGAAATATAGACAAAAACAGAAAACTCAAATATTTCAGAGAATTTGTTGTCTTTCTCCGTTATTTTGTTGCGAAATATGTACAAATCCAGAAACATCAAATATTTCAGATACTTTGTTTTTCGTTATTTTGTTGCGAAATATGGATAAAAACAAAATGCTCAAATATATCAGATACTTTTATGTTTTTTTTCGTTATTTTGTTGCTAAATATGGACAAAAACAGAAAACTCAAATATTCAGATAGTTTTTTGTTTTTTTTTCGTTATTTTGTTGCGAAATACGGACAAAAAATGAAAACTCAAATATTTCAGATACTTTTTTGTTATTTTTTCGTTATTTTGGTGCGAAATATGGACAAAAACAGAAAACTCAAATATTTCAGATACTTTTTTGTTTTTTTTGCGTTATATTATTGCGAAATATGGACAAAAAACGAAGACTCAAATATTTCAGATTATTTTTTGTTTTTTGTTTCGTTATTTTCGTGAGAAATATGGACAAATACAGAAAACTCAAATATTTCGGATACTTTTTTTTGGTTATTTTGTTGCGAAATATGGATAAAAACAGAAAGCTCAAATATTTCAGATACTGTTATGTTTTTTTTCGTTAATTTGTTGCGAAATATGGTTAAAAAATGAAAACTCAAATATTTCAGATACTTCTTTTTTCGTTATTTTGTTGCGCAATATGGCCAAAAATTGAAAGCTGAAATATTTCAGGTACTTTTATGTTTTTTTTTTCGTTATTTTATTCGAAATATGGACAAAAACAGAAAACTCAAATATTTCAGATAGTTTTTTGTTTTATTTCGTTATTTTGTTGCGAAATATGGACAAAAAGAGAAAACTCAAATATTTCAGATACTTTCTTGTTATTTTTTCGTGATTTTGTTCCGAAATATGGACAAAAACAGAAAACTAAAATATTTCCGTTACTTTTTTGTTTGTTTTTTTCCTTATTTTGTTGAAAAATATGGACAAAAGCAGAAAACTCAAATATTTCAGATACTTTCTTGTAATTTTTTTGTTATTTTGTTGCTAAATATGGACAAAAACAGAAAACTCAAATATTTCAGATACTTTTTTGTTTTTTTTTGCGTTATTTTCTTGCGAAATATGGACAAAAAAAAACTTAAATATTTGAGATAATTTTTTTTTTTTCGTTCTTTTCTTGCGAAATATGGACAAAAACAGAAAACTCAAATATTTCAGATACTTTTTTGTTTTTTTTGCGTTATATTATTGCGAAATATGGACAAAAAACGAAGACTCAAATATTTCAGATTATTTTTTGTTTTTTGTTTCGTTATTTTCGTGAGAAATATGGACCAAACCAGAAGACTCAAATATTTTAGATACTTTTATGTGTTTTTTCGTTAATTTGTTCCGAAATATGGTTAAAAAATGAAAACTCAAATATTTCAGATACTTTTTTGTTTTTTTTTTCGTTCTATTATTGTGAAATATGGACAAAAACAGAAAACTTAAATATTGCAAAGAATTTGTTGTTTTTTCTGTTATTTTGTTGCGAAATATGGACAAAACCAGAAAACTCAAATATTTCGGATACTTTTGTTTTCGTTGTTGTATTGCGAAATATGGACAAAAATTGAAAGCTGAAATATTTCAGGTACTTTTATGTTTTTTTTCGTTATTTTGTTCGGAATTGGGACAAAAACAGAGAACTCAAATATTTCAGATTCTCTTTGTTTTTTTCGATATGTAGTTGCAAAATATTAACAAAAACGGAAAACTCAAATATTTCAGTTACTTTTTTGTTTTTTTTTTCGTTCTATTATTGTGAAATATGGACAAAAACAGAAAACTTAAATATTGCAAAGAATTTGTTGTTTTTTCTGTTATTTTGTTGCGAAATATGGACAAAACCAGAAAACTCAAATATTTCGGATACTTTTGTTTTCGTTGTTGTATTGCGAAATATGGACAAAAATTGAAAGCTGAAATATTTCAGGTACTTTTATGTTTTTTTTCGTTATTTTGTTCGGAATTGGGACAAAAACAGAGAACTCAAATATTTCAGATTCTCTTTGTTTTTTTCGATATGTAGTTGTGAAATATTAACAAAAACAGAAAGCTCAAATATTTCAGATACTTTTATGTTTTTTTTTGTTAATTTGTTGCGAAATATTAAAAAATGAAAACTAAACTATTTCAGATACTTTTTCCGTTTTTTTCATTATTTTGTTGCGAAATATGGACAAACACAGAAACCTCAAATATTTCAGATTCTTTTTTGCTGTTTGTTGCGTTATATTATTGCGGAATATGGACAAAAAACGAAGACTCAAATATTTCAGATATTTTTTTGTTTTTTGTTTCGTTATTTTCTTGAGAAATATAGACAAAAACAGAAAACTCAAATATTTCAGAGAATTTGTTGCTTTTTTTCCTTTATTTTGTTGAGAAATATGGACAAAACCATAAAACTCAAATATTTCAGATACTTTTTTTTTCGTTATTTTGTTGCGAAATATGGACAAAAATTGAAAGCTGAAATATTTCAGGTATTTTTATGTTTTTTTTTGTTAATTTGTTGCGAAATATTAAAAAATGAAAACTAAACTATTTCAGATACTTTTTCCGTTTTTTTCATTATTTTGTTGCGAAATATGGACAAAACCAGAAAACTCAAATATTTCAGATAGTTTTTTTTCATTATTTTGTTGCGAAATATGGACAAAAACAGAAAGATAAAATATTTCAGATAGTTTTTTTTCATTATTTTGTTGCGAAATATGGACAAAAACAGAAAGATAAAATATTTCAGATACCTTTATGTTTTTTTTTCGTTAATTTGTTGCGAAATATGGTTAAAAAATGAAAACTCAAATATTTCAGATACTTTTTCGTTTTTTTTTCGTTATTTTGTTGCGAAATATGGACAAACACAGAAACCTCAAATATTTCAGATAGTTTTTTTTCATTATTTTGTTGCGAAATATGGACAAAAACAGAAAGATCAAATATTTCAGATACCTTTATGTTTTTTTTTCGTTAATTTGTTGCGAAATATGGTTAAAAAATGAAAACTCAAATATTTCAGATACTTTTTCGTTTTTTTTTTCGTTATTTTGTTGCGAAATATGGACAAAAACAGAAAACTCAAATATTTCAGATTCTTTTTTGCTGTTTGTTGCGTTATATTATTGCGGAATATGGACAAAAAACGAAGACTCAAATATTTCAGATATTTTTTTGTTTTTTGTTTCGTTATTTTCTTGAGAAATATAGACAAAAACAGAAAACTCAAATATTTCAGAGAATTTGTTGCTTTTTTTCCGTTATTTTGTTGCGAAATATGGACAAAACCAGAAAACTCAAATATTTCAGATACTTTTTTTTCGTTATTTTGTTGCGAAATATGGACAAAAATTGAAAGCTGAAATATTTCAGGTATTTTTATGTTTTTTTTTCGTTATTTTGTTGCGAAATATGGGCAAAAAATTAAAACTAAAATATTTCAGATACTTTTTCCTTTTTTTCGTTATTTTGTTGCGAAATATGGACAAAAACAGAAAACTCAAATATTTCAGATTCTTTTTTGCTGTTTGTTGCGTTATATTATTGCGGAATATGGACAAAAAACGAAGACTCAAATATTTCAGATATTTTTTTGTTTTTTGTTTCGTTATTTTCTTGAGAAATATAGACAAAAACAGAAAACTCAAATATTTCAGAGAATTTGTTGTTTTTTTCCGGTATTTTGTTGCGAAATATGGACAAAACCAGAAAACTCAAATATTTCAGATACTTTTTTTCGTTTTTTTCATTATTTTGTTGCGAAATATGGACAAACACAGAAACCTCAAATATTTCAGATAGTTTTTTTCCATTATTTTGTTGCGAAATATGGACAAAAACAGAAAGATCAAATATTTCAGATACTTTTATGTTTTTTTTTCGTTAATTTGTTGCGAAATATGGTTAAAAAATGAAAACTCAAAAATTTCAGATACTTTTTCGTTTTTTTTTCGTTATTTTGTTGCGAAATATGGACAAAAACAGAAAACTCAAATATTTCAGATTCTTTTTTGTTGTTTGTTTCGTTATATTATTGCGAAATATGGACAAAAAACGAAGACTCAAATATTTCAGATATTTTTTTTCTTTTTTGTTTCGTTATTTTCTTGAGAAATATAGACAAAAACAGAAAACTCAAATATTTCCGAGAATTTGTTGTTTTTTCCGTTATTTTGTTGCGAAATATGGACAAAACCAGAAAACTCAAATATTTCAGATAGTTTTTTTTCATTATTTTGTTGCGAAATATGGACAAAAACAGAAAGATAAAATATTTCAGATACTTTTATGTTTTTTTCGTTAATTTGTTGCGAAATATGTTTAAAAAATTAAAACTCACATATTTCAGATACTTTTTCGTTTTTTTCGTTATTTTGTTGCGAAATATGGACAAAAACAGAAAACTCAAATATTTCAGATTCTTTTTTGTTGTTTGTTTCGTTATATTATTGCGAAATAAGGACAAAAAACGAAGACTCAAATATTTCAGATATTTTTTTTGTTTTTGGTTTCGTTATTTTCTTGAGAAATATAGACAAAAACAGAAAACTCAAATATTTCAGAGCATTTGTTGCTTTTTTTCCGTTATTTTGTTGCGAAATATGGACAAAACCAGAAAACTCAAATATTTCAGATACTTTTTTTTCGTTATTTTGTTGCGAAATATGGACAAAAATTGAAAGCTGAAATATTTCAGGTATTTTTATGTTTTTTTTCGTTATTTTGTTGCGAAATATGGGCAAAAAATTAAAACTAAAATATTTCAGATACTTTTTCCTTTTTTTCGTTATTTTGTTGCGAAATATGGACAAAAACAGAAAACTAAAATATTTCAGATTCTTTTTTGCTGTTTGTTGCGTTATATTATTGCGGAATATGGACAAAAAACGAAGACTCAAATATTTCAGAGACTTTTTCCTTTTTTTTCGTTATTTTGTTGCGAAATATGGACAAAAACAGAAAACTCAAATATTTCAGATTCTTTTTGTTGTTTGTTGCATTATATTATTGCGAAATATGGACAAAAAACGAAGACTCAAATATTTCAGATATTTTTTTGTTTTTTGTTTCGTTATTTTCTTGAGAAATATAGACAAAAACAGAAAACTCAAATATTTCAGAGAATTTGTTGTTTTTTTCCGGTATTTTGTTGCGAAATATGGACAAAACCAGAAAACTCAAATATTTCAGATACTTTTTCCCTTTTTTTCGTTATTTTGTTGCAAAAAGAAAACTCAAATATTTCAGATATTTCTTTGTTTTTTTCGTTATTTTGTTGGGAAATATGGACAAAAACAGAAAACTCAAATATTTCAGGGAATTTGTTGTTTTTTTCCGTTATTTTGTTGCGAAATATGGACAAAATAAGAAAACTCAAATATTTCGGATACCTTTTTTTCGTTATTTTGTTGCGAAATATGGACAAAAACAGAAAGCTCAAATATTTCAGATAGTTTTTTGTTTTGTTTTCGTTATTTTGTTGCGAAATATGGGCAAAAAATTAAAACTAAAATATTTCAGATACTTTTTCGTTTTTTTTCGTTATTTTGTTGTGAAATATGGACAAAAAAATAAAACACAAATATTTCAGATATTTTTTTGTTTTTTTCGTAATTTTGTTGGGAAATATAGACAAAAACAGAAAACTCAAATATTTCAAGAAAGTTGTTGTTTTTTTCCGTTATTTTGCTGCGAAATATTTCGGATAATTTTTTTTTCGTTATTTTGTTACGAAATATGGACAAGAACAGAAAGCTCAATTATTTCAGATACTTTTATATTTTTTTTTCGTTAATTTGTTGCGAAATATGGTTAAAAAATGAAAACTCAAATATTTCAGATACTTTTTCCTTTTTTTTTCGTTATTTTGTTGTGAAATATGGACAAAAACAGAAAACTCAAATATTTCAGATTGTTTTTTGATTTTTTTTGCGTTATATTATTGCGAAATAGGAACAAAAAACGAAGACTCAAATATTTCAGATATTTTTTTGTTTTTTGTTTCGTTATTTTCTTGAGAAATATGGACAAAAACAGAAAACTCAAATATTTCAGAGATTTGTTGTTTTTTTCCGTTATTTTGTTGCGATATATGCACAGAACCAGAAAACTCTAATATTTCGGATACTTTTTTTTCCTTATTTTGTTGCTAAATATGGAAAAAAACAGAAAGCTCAAATATTTCAGATACTTTTATGTTTTTTTTTGTTAATTTGTTGTGAAATATGGTTAAAAAAGGAAAACTCAAATATTTCAGATACTTTTTCCCTTTTTTTCGTTATTTTGTTGCAAAAAGAAAACTCAAATATTTCAGATATTTCTTTGTTTTTTTCGTTATTTTGTTGGGAAATATGGACAAAAACAGAAAACTCAAAGATTTCAGGGAATTTGTTGTTTTTTTCCGTTATTTTGTTGCGAAATATGGACAAAATAAGAAAACTCAAATATTTCGGATACCTTTTTTTTCGTTATTTTGTTGCGAAATATAGACAAAAACAGAAAGCTCAAATATTTCAGATACTTTTATGTTTTTTTTTCGTTAATTTCATGCGAAATATGGTTAAAAAACAGAAAACTAAAATATTTCAGATACTTTTTTGTTTGTTTTTTTCCTAATTTTGTTAAGACATATGGACAAGAACAGAAAACTCAAATATTTCAGATTGTTTTTGTTTGTTTTTCGATATTTAGTTGCGAAATATGGACAAAAACAGAAAACTCAAATATTTCAGATAGTTTTTTGTTTTTTTTTTTCGATATTTAGTTGCGAAAAATGGACAAAAACAGAAGACTCAAATATTTCAGTTACTTTTTTGTTTTTTTTTTCGTTATATTATTGCGAAATTTGGACAAAAACAGAAAACTGAAATATTTCAGATAGTTTTTTGTTTTTTTTTCGATATTTAGTTGCGAAATATGGACAAAAACCGAAAACTCAAATATTTCAGAGAATTTTTGTTTCGTTATTTTGTTGCGAAATATGGACAAAAACAGAAAGCTCAAATATTTCAAATAGTTTTATGTTTTTTTTCGTTATTTTGTTGCGAAATATAGTTAAAAAATGAAAACTCAAATATTTCAGATACTTTTTCCTTTTTTCGTTATTTTGTTGCGAAATATGGACCAAAACAGAAAACTGAAATATTTGAGATAGTTTTTTGTTTTTTTTTCGTTATTTTGTTGCGAAATATGGACCAAAACAGAAAACTAAAATATTTCAAATACTTTTTTGTTTGTTTTTTTCCTAATTTTGTTGAGAAATATGGACAAAAGCAGAAAACCCAAATATTTCAGATTCTTTTTGTTTTTTTTTTTACATTTAGTTGCGAAATATAGACAAAAACAGAAAACTCAAATATTTCAGATTATTTTCTGTTTTTTCTCGTTATTTTGTTGCGAAATATGGACAAAAACAGAAAAGTCAAATATTTCAGATACTTTCTTGTTATTTTTTGTTATTTTGTTGCGAAATATGGACAAAAACAGAAAACTAAAATATTTCAGATACTTTGTCGTTTTTTTTCGTTAATTTGTTGCGAAATATGGACAAAAACAGAAAACTAAATTATTTCAGATTTTTTTTTTTTTTTTTTTTTTGGGGAACGCAAGAGAGCACTGCGACCTTCAGATCTATTGTGCGTTTACTGCCCCTTTCTCCCTAGTCCATATTAAGAGAACGATAGAACCTTAATATGGATTCGGGAGCCATATTGGCGAGTTCATCTGTGGTGAGAATACCCTTTCCTAGATGATTGAGTCTTCTTCTTGCAGCTGCTTCGCAGTAGCATAGAAGGTGTGCCGTTGTTTCCCTGTCATTGTGACAGAGGCGACAACTGTCCTCCTCAGCCAGTCCCATTTTCTTGAGGTGGTAGAGTACAGGGCTATGCCCAGTTATGAGACCTATTAAGGTACGAATGTCCTTTTTGCTGAGGTTTAATAGTTTATCCACCTTGATCCTATTTGGTGTGATAAGTTTCTCGGATATCGTGAGTTTAGGGAGTTTTCCCCAGTAGAGCCTATGCTCTTGCTCTATCCATCTGTTGAGTACAAATTTGGAGTGTCCTCTTGGTTTGCCGCAGAATGGTTCTGGTCCAATTAGTTTTGTTTTCGAACCATTTTTGGCAAGGCGGTCTGCCTCTTCATTTCCAGCGACTCCTATGTGACCTGGCACCCACATTAAGGTAACACAGTTCCTCTTTGCCAGGGTGATGAGTTTTTGGAGACATTCCCAGACCAGCATTGACTCCTGCCTGTGGGAGACTAGAGCTTTGAGAACAGCTTGACTGTCTGAAAGAATGTAAATTGTTTTATTTCGCTGCGCTATCCTGAGATTCTCTTGGACACACAGATCTACCGCGATCAGTTCGGCTTGAAAGATTGTGGCTTCTTTACCGAGTGGTAGGGATGCAGAGAAGTTTGGACCTTTGATCCCGGCACCCGTACCCTCTGTGGTTCGGGAACCGTCCGTGAACCAAACGGACGCATCCGATTCTAATTCAGGAAGCCTTGATTGCCAGTCACTGCGTTCACTGATTACGACTTTGAAAGGGAAATCAAAGTTGTAAGTGGTCGGCATTACATCCGATAAAATTGAGGTTAGTTCCTTTATTTTGGGATTATTCAGGAGCTGAAGATGTCCTTTAAGGTCTCCTGAGTAATAATTCTTTCCCTTCTGAATGCGCAGCAGACCTCTCGCTGCCTCTTTCTTAACAAGGAGGTGTATTGGCGGAAGGTTTAGGAACATTTCCATTGCTGCTGTGGGACAGGTTTTCATAGCACCTGTTATACCTAGACAGGCCAGTCTTTGGATCTTTCCTAGTTTCGCCTGTGCTTTGCGTTGGAGTGTTTTAGTCCACCATACTGTGCATCCGTATGTTATAATAGGTAGGATGATCGTTCTGTAGCTCCAGTAGATCATTTTGGGATGTAGCCCCCATTTCCTACCAAACATACTTTTGCAGGCCCATATCGCCTTTATTGCCTTGGCATGAGTCCTTTCGATGTGGTTGTTCCAATTAAGTTTACTGTCTAGTGTGATACCTAGGTATTTTACTTCATTGGAACAGGGTATGGTTATACCACTTATTGAGGGTGCAGTAATGTTGATCACTTTCCTTTTGGTAAATGGTATAATTATCGTTTAGTTTGGGTTTATCTGTAGATTTTTGGATTTGCACCAGTTCATTGTCCTGTTTAAAGCCAATTGGAGTCTACTAGATATGATATTTTCGTATTTTCCCCTGATTATGATGACTAGGTCGTCGGCATATCCTATTACCTCGAAACCAGAATCATGAAGGTTCTGAAGTAGCTCATCAACAACAATGGACCATAACAGTGGAGATAGGACACCTCCTTGGGGGCAACCCCTATAGGTTTGTGCTGTTAAAGAGTTACCACCAAGTTCCGCCGTTGTCGTCCGACTTTGAAGCATGGCTTGAATCCATTTGGTCGTCGGCAGTTCTATTCCTTTATTCCTGGCTGCTGCCACAATGGCTTCGTGAGGAGTGTTGTCAAAGGCACCCTCTATGTCCAGGAATGCACATAGTGCCACTTCTTTGTATTCAGTTGCCTTTTCTATTGACTTTACAAGGTCGTGAAGGGCTGATTCAGTAGACTTCCCTTTTTGGCAAGCGTGCTGCTTATAGTGAAGTCGAACCTTGTTTACACCGGTCCTAATGTGGTGATCCACTAGTTTCTCCATTGTTTTAATGAAGAAGGAGGTAAGACTTATGGGGCGGTATGATTTAGGGTTTTCAATGGGACGGTTCCCTGCCTTTGGTATGAAAACCACCCTAGCTTTCCTCCAGACAGTTGGGATATATCCCCATATAAAACTGGCTTTGAAGATTTTTAGCATATTGGGCATAAGAATCTCCAATCCCTGTTGCAGGAGTGCAGGGAAAATTTTGTCATCTCCGGCCGATTTGTAGGGTTTAAAGTTGTTTATTGCCCATCTGATCTTTTCCGGAGTGAAGATTTTATTTGCGAGGCTTCTACTGCGTGGTGTAGGACGTAGTCCTACTGCTACTGCCTCTTCATCTTCTGGATTATTTATGAGTTTGCAGCCCGGAAAGTGAGTGTCTAGTAAAACTTCTAGTGTTTCAGAGCTACTTGTTGTTAGAGAACCATCTTGTCTCTCTAGCAAACCGATATCTACGGGAATATCTTTAGCTAGTACCTTTTGTAAACGGGAGGCCGCTGGAAGATCTGTGATCTCTTCACACAGCTTCCTCCATGATTCCCTCTTAGACTTCCTAAGAAGGTTGTTGTATTCGGTAAGGGTGGATTTATACTCCTCCCATATACCGAAGGTCTTTGCTCTGTTGAACATCTTCCTTGTTTCTTTGCGTTTGTCCGCTAGTTCCTTATTCCACCATGGTACATCTTTAGAGTAAGTCTTTTGTGAAATAGGACAACTTAATTCAAAAGCATTGATGATGCTTGTGACAAGTTGGTTGGCTTGGAGGTCAATGCAGTCTGGGCTGTTGATTGTCGCCTCTGAGTAGTTTATTTCGTACCTAAGTGTTTCTTGGTACTGAGGTCAGTTGGTACGCTTAGGATTTCTGAACGTTGCACAGCTCACAGCGTGAGAAGTGCGCAGTTCAAAACAAATGTGCTTATGGTCGGATAAGGAAGCTGCCTTTGAGACATGCCAATTTACACATTTATGAGTGAGACAGGGGCTTACAATAGTTAAGTCAAGTACCTCCTGCCTAATACTGTTTTCCTAGATATATTAAATAGGGGAATTACCCCTATTTAATATATCTAGGTTGTTAGTAGAAAGATATTCTAAAAGTGACTCACCTCTTTTATTAATATCTCTGCTACCCCATACTATATGGTGAGCGTTGACATCACAGCCCAGGATGACTGGTAGCTTGTGGCTTTTGCTGTATTCCACTAACTCTATGATGTCCTTGGTTGGAGCTTCTAGCTCTTCTCCAGGGAAGTAGGCCGAGGCGATAATGACCTCTTGAAAACCCTCTGGGGTTGGTAGTTTCACCAGTACAGCTACGAGATCTGTTCGGATGAAAATTGGAATGTTTAGATAGCTAATTTTGGATGACAGAAGAATTGCAGTTCTAGGTCTGCTACTATTTTTGTCAAAAATTAACTTACCTAAGCTTTTAGGAATATCAAGTACCTTACCTGTGGTAGCTCGAGGTTCCTGTAGGAGGGCCACTTGGAACTCCTCTTTAGCGAACCTCCATGTAAGTGCGTCCGTGGCCGCTCCTGCTCGATGGAGGTTCGCTTGAATCACCTTGAGGTGATTATTCTGTGGTGGCTTTGACATCACTGGAGGCGGGCGGCTCGCCGCTGTTCCTCTCCTTTATTTTTGGCCGGAGTGTGATGCCAGAGAATTTGTAGCAGATCCTAAACCCAATCTGCTTTAATTTCTCCATTGATTGGCAGTCAATGGAGAATGTGATCACCGCGCAGGTGCCTTCTTTCCGCCTGTTAAGTACCTTCCAGTTCGCTGCGCGGAGATTAGGATTCTGTGAATCTATGAGGATGAGGATGTCCTCTGTTGAGTCCTCTTCAGCTGGAAAAAATCCCGTGATCACTTCCACCTTCGGGATATTTTCCTCACGGACGGCCTTGATTTTGGTTGACCCGTCCGTTACTTTTGGAACAATCTGCTCCAGCCATTTGGATGTTTTCTCATCCAGGCAACTTATCAGCATCCATCCCGGTTTGAGGCTAAGGCCACCAAATTGCGGGTTGATCCGCTCTTTAGCTGCTGCTGGGATTGCAGCCAGGATGGATTTTTGACTGGCAGCTAGCTGCTCAGCGGATAGCATTTGATGTGGGTGTTCGGCATGGATAATGCCGATCCTAATCCCCTTTACCACGTCCTTATAGCTAGTGCCCGACCTGGAGGACTGAGCCTCTGCTGCGGGTCTAAGCTTGACGCCCTGTTTTTCTGAGGTTCGTTGCCTCTTCTTAACATTCTGCACGTCCGGAGGTGTCTGTGACGGTGTGCGTAACCTCTTCGGGACTTGAGCAGGGGTTAGGGTATCTTGCATGGGAAGGCATGCAAGATCATACGCTTCTTTAATGGTTTTACCATTATTCCGGTGGTATGAGTACCGTCTACGGACTGCGCCGCTTAATCTTTTTTTATTTTCAGACAGCGTCAACTGCTTCAGCTCTGCTGATAGTTGAGTTTCCTCTATGCTGCTGAGTTTGGAGGATTGTCTGGCACCTCTGCCTCTGGCTAGCTTCCCTGACGGGATGGATTGGGTAGGAACCTTTGCCTCAGATCCACTAGCCTGAACCTTTGAAGCCGTCGCGTCCTTAGCCACTGACTTCACGTTTGAGGTCTCCGCCTTTGAAGTAGATGCCTTTGGGGAGGCATCAGCCCCTTGTTTATTTTTAACGTTTAATTCCATAATTGAACCCACGAGTAGCGTGAGAAGAAAAGTCACCCCTGGCAGAGCTCCGCATTACCAGGGGAAGGCTGTATTAAACTGGAGGTCGCCAGGTATCCAGAGTTCGCATATTAGCGGCTAGTAACCCACTAACCATTCATCCTTTGGCATATACTGTTTCACCGTGGATTTGGGGATTCTTATTTACAAGGTTTTCTCCTCTAGCGTCGTACTTTGCTAAGGTCACCATGAAGGTAGTACGTACACTTGCGAATTACTGCGGGTTTACGACTCCCTTTGATAGTAATTATTGTTATCCTAAAGGCTGCCTGAAACGTGACCAGACCAGCTTTTAGGAGAAGCAATACTGTGATAGGATACGGAACCTACAGCAAGCTGTTCGGTTGAATCCCCCCTACCACATTCGCCTGGACCAAAAGATAGGATACGGAGCCGACAGTAAAACTGTTCGACTTTATTCCCCCCTATCTAGATAGGATACGGAGCCGACAGCGAGCTGTTCGACTTACGTCCCCCCTATCATGTAGATCTTTTGGCATTACCCAGTCCGCACCACGTGGAGGCGACCTACTTAACGGACCAAAATTATTTCAGATACTTTTTTGTTTGTTTTTTTCCAAATTTTGTGGAGAAATATGGACAAAAGCAGAAAATTCAAATATTTCAGATTCTTTTTGTTTTTTTTTCGATATTTAGTTGCGAAAAATGGGCAAAAACAGAAAACTCAAATATTTCAGATACTTTTATGTTTTTTTTTTCCTAATTTTGTTGAGAAATATAGACAAAAGCAGAAAACTCAAATATTTCAGATACTTTTTCGTTTTTTTTTTCGTTATTTTGTTGCGAAATATGGACCAAAAGCAGAAAGCCCAAATATTTCAGATTCTTTTTGTTTTTTTTTTGATATTTAGTTGCGAAATATAGACCAAAAGAGAAAACTCAAATATTTCAGATACTTTGTCGATTTTTTTCGTTAATTTGTTGCGAAATATGGTTAAAAAATGAAAACTCAAATATTTCAGTTACTTTTTCCTTTTTTTCGGTATTTTGTTGCGAAATATGGACCAAAACAGAAAACTGAAATATTTCAGATAGTTTTTAGTTTTTTTGCCGTTATTTTGTTGCGAAATATGGACAAAAACAGAAAACTCAAATATTTCAGATACTTTTTTGTTTGTTTTTTTCCTAATTTTGTTGAGAAATATGGACAAGAGCAGAAAACTCAAATATTTCAGATTGATTTTGTTTGTTTTTCGATATTTAGTTGCGAAATATGGACAAAAACAGAAAACTCAAATATTTCAGATAGTTATTTGTTTTTTTTTCGATATTTAGTTGCGAAAAATGGACAAAAACAGAAGACTCAAATATTTCAGTTACTTTTTTGTTTTTTTTTTCGTTATATTATTGCGAAATATGGACAAAAACAGAAAACTGAAAAATTTGAGATAGTTTTTTGTTTTTTTTTCGATATTTAGTTGCGAAATATGGACAAAAACAGATAAGTCAAATATTTCAGATACTTTCTTGTTATTTTTTGTTATTTTGTTGCGAAATATGGACAAAAACAGAAAACTAAAATATTTCAGATACTTTGTCGTTTTTTTTCGTTAATTTGTTGCGAAATATGGTTAAAAAATGAAAACTCAAATATTTCAGTTACTTTTTCCTTTTTTTCGTTATTTTGTTGCGAAATATGGACAAAAACAGAAAGCTCAAATATTTCAAATAGTTTTATGTTTTTTTTTCGTTATTTTGTTGCGAAATATGGTTAAAAAATGAAAACTCAAATATTTCAGATACTTTTTCCTTTTTTCGTTATTTTGTTGCGAAATATGGACCAAAACAGAAAACTGAAATATTTGAGATAGTTTTTTGTTTTTTTTTCGTTATTTTGTTGCGAAATATGGACAAAAACAGATAAGTCAAATATTTCAGATACTTTCATGTAATTTTTTGTTATTTTGTTGCGAAATATGGACAAAAACAGAAAACTAAAATATTTCAGATACTTTGTCGTTTTTTTTCGTTAATTTGTTGCGAAATATGGTTAAAAAATGAAAACTCAAATATTTCAGTTACTTTTTCCTTTTTTTCGGTATTTTGTTGCGAAATATGGACCAAAAGCAGAAAACCCAAATATTTCAGATTCTTTTTGGTTTTTTTTTTATATTGAGTTGCGAAAAATGGGCAAAAACAGAAAACTCAAAAATTTCAAGAAAGTTGTTGTTTTTTTTCCCTAATTTTGTTGAGAAATATAGACAAAAGCAGAAAACTAAAATATTTCAGATACTTTTTTGTTTGTTTTTTTCCTAATTTTGTGGAGAAATATGGACAAAAGCAGAAAACTCAAATATTTCAGATTCTTTTTGTTTTTTTTTCGATATTTAGTTGCGAAAAATGGACAAAAATAGAAAATTCAAATATTTCAGATAATTTTATGTTTTTTTTTCCTAATTTTGTTGAGAAATATAGACAAAACCAGAAAACTCAAATATTTCAGATACTTTTTTGTTTTTTTTTTCGTTATTTTGTTGCGAAATATGGACCAAAAGCAGAAAACCGAAATATTTCATATTCTTTTTGTTTTTTTTTTATATTTAGTTGCGTAATATAGACAAAAACAGAAAACTCAAATATTTCAGAGAGTTTTTTGTTTTTTTTTCGATATTTTGTTGCGAAATATGGACAACAAGAAAAAACTGAAATATTTCAGATTCATTTTGTTTTTTTCGATATTTAGTTGCAAAATATGGACAAAAACAGAAAACTCAAATATTTCAGATTATTTTCTGTTTTTTCTCGTTACTTTGTTGCGAAATATCGACAAAAACAGAAAATTCAAATATTTCAGATACTTTCTTGTTATTTTTTGTTATTTTGTTGCGAAATATGGACAAAAACAGAAAACTAAAATATTTCAGATACTTTGTCGTTTTTTTTCGTTAATTTGTTGCGAAATATGTTTAAAAAATGAAAACTAAAAAATTTCAGTTACTTTTTCCTTTTTTTCGGTATTTTGTTGCGAAATATGGACCAAAACAGA
Organism: Empis livida; assembly: GCA_963932195.1. NCBI lineage: Eukaryota > Metazoa > Arthropoda > Insecta > Diptera > Empididae > Empis > Empis livida. The sequence continues at coordinate 21,641,764 of OZ010646.1, forward strand.
AAACTGAAATATTTCAGATAGTTTTTAGTTTTTTTGTCGTTATTTTGTTGCGAAATATGGACAAAAACAGAAAACTCAAATATTTCAGATACTTTTTTGTTTGTTTTTTTCCTAATTTTGTTGAGAAATATGGACAAGAGCAGAAAACTCAAATATTTCAGATTGTTTTTGTTTATTTTTCGATATTTAGTTGCGAAATATGGACAAAAACAGAAAACTCAAATATTTCAGATAGTTTTTTGTTTTTTTTTCGATATTTAGTTGCGAAAAATGGACAAAAACAGAAGACTCAAATATTTCAGTTACTTTTTTGTTTTTTTTTTCGTTATATTATTGCGAAATATGGACAAAAACAGAAAACTGAAATATTTCAGATAGTTTTTTTTTTTTTTTTCGATATTTAGTTGCGAAATATGGACAAAAACAGAAAACTCAAATATTTCAGATTCTTTTTGTTTTTTTTTTCGATATTTAGTTGCGAAAATTGGACAAAAACAGAAAACTCAAATATTTCAGATAATTTTATGTTTTTTTTTCTAATTTTGTTGAGAAATATTGACAAAAGCAGAAAACTCAAATATTTCAGATATTTTTTTGTTTTTTTTCGATATTTTTTTGCGAAATATGGACAACAAGAAAAAACTGAAATATTTCAGATTCATTTTGTTTTTTTCGATATTTAGTTGCGAAATATGGACAAAAACAGAAAACTCAAATATTTCAGATCATTTTCTGTTTTTTCTCGTTATTTTGTTGCGAAATATGGACAAAAACAGAAAACTAAAATATTTCAGATACTTTGTCGTTTTTTTTCGTTAATTTGTTGCGAAATCTGGACAAAAACAGAAAACTAAAATATTTCAGATACTTTTTTGTTTGTTTTTTTCCTAATTTTGTGGATAAATATGGACAAAAGCAGAAAACTCAAATATTTCAGATTCTTTTTTTTTTTTTTCGATATTTAGTTGCGAAAAATGGACAAAAACAGAAAACTCAAATATTTCAGATAATTTTATGTTTTTTTTTTCCTAATTTTGTTGAGAAATATAGACAAAAGCAGAAAACTCAAATATTTCAGATACTTTTTTGTTTTTTTTTTCGTTATTTTGTTGCGAAATATGGACCAAAAGCAGAAATCCCAAATATTTCAGATTCTTTTTGGTTTTTTTTTTTTATATTGAGTTGCGAAAAATGGACAAAAACAGAAAACTCAAATATTTCATATACTTTTATGTTTTTTTTTCCTAATTTTGTTGAGAAATATAGACAAAAGCAGAAAACCCAAATATTTCAGATTCTTTTTGTTTTTTTTTTGATATTTAGTTGCGAAATATAGACAAAAACAGAAAACTCAAATATTTCAGAGAGTTTTTTTTTCGATATTTTGTTGCGAAATATGGACAACAAGAAAACACTGAAATATTTCAGATTCATTTTGTTTTTTTCGATATTTAGTTGCAAAATGTGGACAAAAACAGAAAACTCAAATATTTCAGATTATTTTCTGTTTTTTCTCGTTACTTTGTTGCGAAATATGGACAAAAACAGAAAACTGAAATATTTCAGATAGTTTTTAGTTTTTTTACCGTTATTTTGTTGCGAAATATGGACAAAAACAGAAAACTCAAATATTTCAGATAGTTTTTCGTTTTTTTTTCGATATTTAGTTGCGAAATATGGACAAAACCAGAAGACTCAAATATTTCAGATACTTTCTTGTTATTTTTTGTTATTTTGTTGCGAAATATGGATCAAAACAGAAAACTGAAATATTTCAGATAGTTTTTAGTTTTTTTACCGTTATTTTGTTGCGAAATATGGACAAAAACAGAAAACTCAAATATTTCAGATAGTTTTTCGTTTTTTTTTCGATATTTAGTTGCGAAATATGGACAAAACCAGAAGACTCAAATATTTCAGATAGTTTTTGGTTTTTTTTTTCGATATTTAGTTGCGAAAAATGGACAAAAACAGAAAACTCAAATATTTCAGATACTTGTATGTTTTTTTTTCCTAATTTTGTTGAGAAATGTAGACAAAAACAGAAAACTCAAATATTTCAGATAGTTTTTGGTTTTTTTTTCGATATTTAGTTGCGAAATATGGACAAAACCAGAAGACTCAAATATTTCAGATACTTGTATGTTTTTTTTTTCCTAATTTTGTTGACTTTATTGTTTTTTTTTTGTTATATTATTGTGAAATATGGACAAAAAAAGAAAACTCAAATATTTCAGATATTTTTTGTTTTTTTCGTTATTTTTTTGGGAAATATGGACAAAACAAGAAAACTCAAATATTTCGGATACTTTTAGGTTTTTTTTCGTTAATTTGTTGCGAAATATGGTTAAAAATGAAAACTCAAATATTGCAGATACTTTTTCCTTTTTTTCGTTATTTTGTTGCGACATATGTACCAAAACAGAAAACTAAAATATTTCAGATACTTTTTTGTTTGTTTTTTTCCTAATTTTCTTGAGAAATATGGACAAGAGAAGAAAACTCAAATATTTCAGATTCTTTTTGTTTTTTTTTCGATATTTAGTTGCGAAATATGGACAAAAACAGAAAACTCAATTATTTCAGGTAGTTCTTTGTTTTTTTCGATATTTAGTTGCAAAAAATGGACAAAAACAGAAAAAACTCAAATATTTTAGATAGTTTTTTGTTTTTTTTCGATATTTAGTTGCGAAAAATGGACAAAAACAGAAAACTCAAATATTTCAGTTACTTTTTTGTTTTTTTTTTCGTTATATTATTGCGAAATATGGACAAAATAAAAAAACTCAAATATTTCAGATATTTTTTTCTTTTTTTTTGTTATTTTGTTGAAAAATATGGACAAAAACAGAAAACTCAAATATTTCAGAGAATTTTTGTTTCGTTATTTTGTTGCGAAATACGGACTAAAACAGAAGCTCAAATATTTCAAATGTTTTTATGTTTTTTTTTCGTTATTTTGTTGCGAAATACGGACAAAAACAGAAAGCTCAAATATTTCAAATAGTTGTATGTTTTTTTTTCGTTATTTTGTTGCGAAATATGGACAAAAACAGAAAATTTAAATATTAGTTTTTCGTTTTTTTTTCGATATTTAGTTGCGAAATATGGACAAAACCAGAAGACTCAAATATTTCAGATACTTTCTTGTTATTTTTTGTTATTTTGTTGCGAAATATGGATCAAAACAGAAAACTGAAATATTTCAGATAGTTTTTAGTTTTTTTACCGTTATTTTGTTGCGAAATATGGACAAAAACAGAAAACTCAAATATTTCAGATAGTTTTTCAGATAGTATTTCAGATAGATTTAGTTGCGAAACTCAAATATTTCAGATAATATTTCAGATAGTATTTCAGATAGATTTAGTTGCGAAATATGGACAAAACCAGAAGACTCATATATTTCAGATAGTTTTTGGTTTTTTTTTTCGATATTTAGTTGCGAAAAATGGACAAAAACAGAAAACTCAAATATTTCAGATACTTGTATGTTTTTTTTTTCCTAATTTTGTTGAGAAATGTAGACAAAAACAGAAAACTCAAATATTTCAGATAGTTTTTGGTTTTTTTTTCGATATTTAGTTGCGAAATATGGACAAAACCAGAAGACTCAAATATTTCAGATACTTGTATGTTTTTTTTTTCCTAATTTTGTTGACTTTATTGTTTTTTTTTTGTTATATTATTGTGAAATATGGACAAAAAAAGAAAACTCAAATATTTCAGATATTTTTTGTTTTTTTCGTTATTTTTTTGGGAAATATGGACAAAACAAGAAAACTCAAATATTTCGGATACTTTTAGGTTTTTTTTCGTTAATTTGTTGCGAAATTTGGTTAAAAATGAAAACTCAAATATTGCAGATACTTTTTCCTTTTTTTCGTTATTTTGTTGCGACATATGTACCAAAACAGAAAACTAAAATATTTCAGATACTTTTTTGTTTGTTTTTTTCCTAATTTTCTTGAGAAATATGGACAAGAGAAGAAAACTCAAATATTTCAGATTCTTTTTGTTTTTTTTTCGATATTTAGTTGCGAAATATGGACAAAAACAGAAAACTCAATTATTTCAGGTAGTTCTTTGTTTTTTTCGATATTTAGTTGCAAAAAATGGACAAAAACAGAAAAAACTCAAATATTTTAGATAGTTTTTTGTTTTTTTTTCGATATTTAGTTGCGAAAAATGGACAAAAACAGAAAACTCAAATATTTCAGTTACTTTTTTGTTTTTTTTTTCGTTATATTATTGCGAAATATGGACAAAATAAAAAAACTCAAATATTTCAGATATTTTTTTCTTTTTTTTTGTTATTTTGTTGGGAAATATGGTCAAAAACAGAAAACTCAAATATTTCAGAGAATTTTTGTTTCGTTATTTTGTTGCGAAATACGGACTAAAACAGAAGCTCAAATATTTCAAATATTTTTATGTTTTTTTTTCGTTATTTTGTTGCGAAATACGGACAAAAACAGAAAGCTCAAATATTTCAAATAGTTTTATGTTTTTTTTTCGTTATTTTGTTGCGAAATATGGACAAAAACAGAAAATTTAAATATTTCAGATTGTTTTTTGTTTTTTCTCGTTATTTTGTTGCGAAATATGGACAAAACCAGAAAACTCAAATATTTCAGATACTTTGTCGTTTTTTTTCGTTAATTTGTTGCGAAATATAAAAATGAAAACTCAAATATTTCAGATACTTTTTCCTTTTTTTCGTTATTTTGTTTCGAAATATGGACAAAAACAGAAAACTGAAATATTTTAGATAGCTTTTTGTTTTTTTTTGCTTTATTTTGTTACGAAATATGGACAAAAACAGAAAACTAAAATATTTCAGATACTTTTTTGTTTGTTTTTTCCTAATTTTGTTGATAAATATGGATAAAAGCAGAAAACTCAAATATTTCAGATTCTTTTTGTTTTTTTTTTCGATATTTACTTGCGAAATATGGACAAAAACAGAAAACTTAAATATTTCAGATTGTTTTTTGTTTTTTCTCGTTATTTTGTTGCAAAATATGGACAAAAACAGAAAACTCAATTATTTCAGATACTTTCTTGTTATTTTGTTGCGAAATATGGACAAAAACAGAAAACTAAAATATTTCAGATACTTTGTCGTTTTTTTTCGTTAATTTGTTGCGAAATATGGTTAAAAAATGAAAACTCAAATATTTCAGATACTTTTTCCTTTTTTTCGTTATTTTCTTGCGAAATATGGACAAAAGCAGAAAAATCAAATATTTCAAATTCTTTTTGTTTTTTTTTCGATATTTAGTTGCGAAATATGGACAAAAACAGAAAACTCAAATATTTCAGATTCTTTTTGTTTTTTTTTTTCGATATTTAGTTGCGAAATATGGACAAACACATAAAACTCAATTATTTCAGGTAGTTCTTTGTTTTTTTTCGATATTTAGTTGCGAAAAATGGACAAAAACAGAAAACTCAAATATTTCAGATACTTTTTTGTTTTTTTTTCCTAATTTTGTTGAGAAATATAGACAAAAGCAGAAAACTCAAATATTTCAGGTACTTTTTTGTTTTTTTTCGTTATTTTGTTCGCAATAGGGACAAAAACAGAAAACTCAAATATTTCAGATAGTTTTTCATTTTTTTTTTATATTAATTGCGAAATATGGACAAAAACAGAAAAAACTCAAATATTTTATATTCTTTTTGTTTTTTTTCGAATATTTATTGGAAGTATGGACAAAAACAGAAAATTCAAATATATCAGAGAATTTGTTGATTTTTCCCTTATTTTGTTGCGAAATATGGACAAAAACAGAAAGCTCAAATATTTCAGATACTTTTATGTTTTTTTTCGTTATTTTGTTGCGAAAAATGGGCAAAAAATGAAAACTAAAATATATCAGATACTTTTTCGTTATTTTGTTGCGAAATATGGAGAAAAACAGAAAACTCAATTCTTTCAGATACTTTTTTTTCGTTAGTTTGTTGCGAAATATGGACAAAAACAGAAAGCTCAAATATTTCATATATTTTTATGTTTTTTTTCGTTATTTTGTTGCGAAATATAGACAAAAGCAGAAAACTCAAATATTTCAAATACTTTTTTGTTTTTTTTTGCGGTATAAATATTTTTTGCGGTATAAATATATTTTTTTGCGGTATATTATTGCGAAATATGGACAGAAAAAAACTCAAATATTTCAGATATTTTTTTGTTGTTTTTTCGTTAGTTTTTTGGGAAATATAGACAAAAACAGAAAACTTAAATATTTCAGAGAATTTGTTGTTTTTTTCCGTTATATTGTTACAAAAATATGGACAAAAACAGAAAACTCAAATATTTCAGATTATTTTCTGTTTTTTCTCGTTACTTTGTTGCGAAATATGGACAAAAACAGAAAAGTCAAATATTTCAGATACTTTCTTGTTATTTTTTGTTATTTTGTTGCCAAATATGGACAAAAACAGAAAACTATAATATTTCAAATACTTTGTCGTTTTTTTCGTTAATTTGTTGCGAAATATGGTTGAAAAATGAAAACTCAAATATTTCAGTTACTTTTTCCGTTTTCGTTATTTTGTTGCGAAATATGGACCAAAACAGAAAACTGAAATATTTCAGATAGTTTTTAGTTTTTTTTTGCCGTTATTTTGCTGCGAAATATGGACAAAAACAGAAAACTAAAATATTTCAGATACTTTTTTGTTTGTTTTTTCCAAATTTTGTTGATAAATATGGACAAAAGCAGAAAACTCAAATATTTCAGATTCTTTTTGTTTTTTTTTCGATATTTACTTGCGAAATATGGACAAAAACAGAAAACTTAAATATTTCAGATTGTTTTTTGTTTTTTCTCGTTATTTTGTTGCGAAATATGGACAAAAACAGAAAACTCAAAAATTTCAGATACTTTGTTGTTATTTTTTGTTAATTTGTTGCGAAATATTTTGTTGATAAATATGGACAAAAGCAGAAAACTCAAATATTTCAGATTCTTTTTGTTTTTTTTCGATATTTACTTGCGAAATATGGACAAAAACAGAAAACTCAAATATTTCAGATAGTTTTTTATTTTTTTTCGATATTTAGTTGCGAAAAATGGACAAAAACAGAAAACTCAAATATTTCAGATACTTTTTTGTTTTTTTTTCCTAATTTTGTTGAGAAATATAGACAAAAGCAGAAAACTCAAATATTTCAGATACTTTTTTGTTTTTTTTCGTTATTTTGTTCGCAATAGGGACAAAAACAGAAAACTCAAATATTTCAGATAGTTTTTCATTTTTTTTTTATATTAATTGCGAAATATGGACAAAAACAGAAAAAACTCAAATATTTTATATTCTTTTTGTTTTTTTTCGATATTTTGTTGGAAGTATGGACAAAAACAGAAAATTCAAATATATCAGAGAATTTGTTGATTTTTCCCTTATTTTGTTGCGAAATATGGACAAAAACAGAAAGCTCAAATATTTCAGATACTTTTATGTTTTTTTTCGTTATTTTGTTGCGAAAAATGGGCAAAAAATGAAAACTAAAATATATCAGATACTTTTTCGTTATTTTGTTGCGAAATATGGAGAAAAACAGAAAACTCAATTCTTTCAGATACTTTTTTTTCGTTAGTTTGTTGCGAAATATGGACAAAAACAGAAAGCTCAAATATTTCATATATTTTTATGTTTTTTTTCGTTATTTTGTTGCGAAATATAGACAAAAGCAGAAAACTCAAATATTTCAAATACTTTTTTGTTTTTTTTTGCGGTATATTTTTTTGCGGTATATTATTGCGAAATATGGACAGAAAAAAACTCAAATATTTCAGATATTTTTTTGTTGTTTTTTCGTTAGTTTTTTGGGAAATATAGACAAAAACAGAAAACTTAAATATTTCAGAGAATTTGTTGTTTTTTTCCGTTATATTGTTACAAAATATGGACAAAAACAGAAAACTTAAGTATTTCAGATTGTTTTTTGTTTTTTCTCGTTATTTTGTTGCGAAATATGGACAAAAACAGAAAACTCAAATATTTCAGATACTTTTTTGTTTTTTTTTTTCCTAATTTTGTTGAGAAATACAGACAAAAGCAGAAAACTCAAATATTTCAGATACTTTTTTGTTTTTTTTTCGTTATTTTGTTCGCAATAGGGACAAAAACAGAAAACTCAAATATTTCAGATAGTTTTTCATTTTTTTTTTATATTAATTGCGAAATATGGACAAAAACAGAAAGCACAAATATTTCAGATAGTTTTTTGTTTTTTTTTTCGATATTTTGTTTCGAAATATGGACAACAAGAAAAAACTCAAATATTTAATATTCATTTTGTTTTTTTTTCGATATTTAGTTGCGAAATATAGACAAAAACAAAAAACTCAAATATTTCAGATTGTTTTTTTGGTTTTTTCTCGTTATTTTGTTGCGAAATATGGACAAAAACAGAAAACTCAAATATTTCAGATACTTTCTTGTTATTTTTTGTTGCGAAATATGGACAAAAACAGAAAGCTCAAATATTTCAGATACTTTTATGCTTTTTTTATTAATTTGTTGCGAAATATGGTTAAAAAATGAAAACTCAAATATTTCAGTTACTTTTTCCTTTTTTTCGTTATTTTGTTGCGAAATATGAACAAAAACAGAAAACTAAAATATTTCGGATACTTTTTTGTTTGTTTTTTTCCTAATTTTGTTAAGAAATATGGACAAAAGCAGAAAACTCAAATATTTCAGATTCTTTTTGTTTTTTTTTTTCGATATTTAGTTGCGAAATATGGACAAAAACAGAAAACTCAATTATTTCAGGTAGTTCTTTGTTTTTTTTCGATATTTAGTTGCAAAAAATGGACAAAAACAGAAAAAACTCAAATATTTTAGATTCTTTTTGTTTTTTTTCGATATTTTATTGGAAGTATGGACAAAAACAGAAAATTCAAATATATCAGAGAATTTGTTGATTTTTCCCTTATTTTGTTGCGAAATATGGACAAAAACAGAAAGCTCAAATATTTCAGATACTTTTATGTTTTTTTTCGTTATTTTGTTGCGAAAAATGGGCAAAAAATGAAAACTAAAATATATCAGATACTTTTTCGTTATTTTGTTGCGAAATATGGAGAAAAACAGAAAACTCAAATATTTCAGATAGTTTTTTGTTTTTTTTCGTTATTTTGTTGCGAAATATGGAGAAAAACAGAAAACTCAAATCTTTCAGATACTTTTTTTTCGTTAGTTTGTTGCGAAATATTGACAAAAACAGAAAGCTCAAATATTTCAGATACTTTTATGTTTTTTTCGTTATTTTGTTGCGAAATATAGACAAAAGCAGAAAATTCAAATATTTCAAATACTTTTTTGTTTTTTTTTTGCGGTATATTATTGCGAAATATGGACAAAAAAAAACTCAAATATTTCAGATATTTTTTTGTTGTTTTTTCGTTATTTTGTTGCGAAATATGGACAAAACCAGAAAGCTCAAATATTTCAGATACTTTTATGTTTGCTTTCGTTATTTTGTTGCGAAATATGGACAAAAAATGAAAACTAAAATATTTCAGATACTTTGTTGTTTTTTTTCGATAGTTAGTTGCGAAATATGGACAAAAACAGAAAGCACAAATATTTCAGATACTTTTTTGTTTTTTTTTCGTTATTGTGTTGAGAAATATGTATAAAAGCAGAAAACTCAAATATTTCAGATACTTTTTTTTTTTTTTGCGGTATATTATTGCGAAATATGGACAAAAAAAAACTCTAATATTTCAGAGGATTTTTTGTTTTTGTTTTCGTTATGTTGTTGCAAAATATGGGCAAAAAATGAAAATTAAAATATTTCAGATAATTTGTCGATTTTTTTTCGTTATTTTGTTGCGAAATATGGACAAAACAGAAACCTCAAATATTTCAGAGAATTTGTTGTTTTTTTCGTTATTTTGTTGCGAAATATGGACAAAACCAGAAAACTCAATTATTTCAGATATACTTTTTTTTTCGTTATTTTGTTGCGAAATATGGAGGAAAACAGAAAACTCAAATATTTCAGATTCTTTTTGTTTGTTCGATATTTACATGCGAAATATGGACAAAAACAGAAAACTCAAATATTTCATATAGTTTTTTTCCGTTATTTTGTTGCGAAATGTCGACAAAAACAGAAAGCTCAAATATTTCAGATACTTTTTGTTTTTGTTATTTTGTTACGAAATACCGACAAAAAGAGAAAGCTCAAATATTTCAGATACTTTTATGTTTTTTTTCGTCATTTTGTTCCGAAATATGGGCAAAAAATGAAAACTAAAATATTGCAGATACTTTTTCGTTATTTTGTTGCGAAATATGGAGAAAAACAGCAAAATCAAATATTTCAGATTCTTTTTGTTTTTTTTTCGATATTTACTTGCGAAATATGGACAAAAACAGAAAACTTAAATATTTCAGATTGTTTTTTGTTTTTTCTCGTTATTTTGTTGCAAAATATGGACAAAAACAGAAAACTCAAATATTTCAGATACTTTCTTGTTATTTTGTTGCGAAATATGGACAAAAACAGAAAACTAAAATATTTCAGATACTTTGTCGTTTTTTTTCGTTAATTTGTTGCGAAATATGGTTAAAAAATGAAAACTCAAATATTTCAGATACTTTTTCCCTTTTTTCGTTATTTTCTTGCGAAATATGGACAAAAGCAGAAAAATCAATTATTTCAGATTCTTTTTGTTTTTTTTTCGATATTTAGTTGCGAAATATGGACAAAAACAGAAAACTGAAATATTTCAGATTCTTTTTGTTTTTTTTTTCGATATTTAGTTGCGAAATATGGACAAACACAGAAAAGTCAATTATTTCAGGTAGTTCTTTGTTTTTTTTCGATATTTAGTTGCGAAAAATGGACAAAAACAGAAAACTCAAATATTTCAGATACTTTTTTGTTTTTTTTTCCTAATTTTGTTGAGAAATATAGACAAAAGCAGAAAACTCAAATATTTCAGATACTTTTTTGTTTTTTTTTCGTTATTTTGTTCGCAATAGGGACAAAAACAGAAAACTCAAATATTTCAGATAGTTTTTCATTTTTTTTTTATATTAATTGCGAAATATGGACAAAAACAGAAAAAACTCAAATATTTTATATTCTTTTTGTTTTTTTTCGATATTTTGTTGGAAGTATGGACAAAAACAGAAAATTCAAATATATCAGAGAATTTGTTGATTTTTCCCTTATTTTGTTGCGAAATATGGACAAAAACAGAAAGCTCAAATATTTCAGATACTTTTATGTTTTTTTTCGTTATTTTGTTGCGAAAAATGGGCAAAAAATGAAAACTAAAATATATCAGATACTTTTTCGTTATTTTGTTGCGAAATATGGAGAAAAACAGAAAACTCAATTCTTTCAGATACTTTTTTTTCGTTAGTTTGTTGCGAAATATGGACAAAAACAGAAAGCTCAAATATTTCATATATTTTTATGTTTTTTTTCGTTATTTTGTTGCGAAATATAGACAAAAGCAGAAAACTCAAATATTTCAAATACTTTTTTTGTTTTTTTTTGCGGTATATTATTGCGAAATATGGACAGAAAAAAACTCAAATATTTCAGATATTTTTTTGTTGTTTTTTCGTTAGTTTTTTGGGAAATATAGACAAAAACAGAAAACTTAAATATTTCAGAGAATTTGTTGTTTTTTTCCGTTATATTGTTACAAAATATGGACAAAAACAGAAAACTCAAATATTTCAGATTATTTTCTGTTTTTTCTCGTTACTTTGTTGCGAAATATGGACAAAAACAGAAAAGTCAAATATTTCAGATACTTTCTTGTTATTTTTTGTTATTTTGTTGCGAAATATGGACAAAAACAGAAAACTATAATATTTCAAATACTTTGTCATTTTTTTCGTTAATTTGTTGCGAAATATGGTTGAAAAATGAAAACTCAAATATTTCAGTTACTTTTTCCTTTTTTCGTTATTTTGTTGCGAAATATGGACCAAAACAGAAAACTGAAATATTTCAGATAGTTTTTAGTTTTTTTGCCGTTATTTTGCTGCGAAATATGGACAAAAACAGAAAACTAAAATATTTCAGATACTTTTTTGTTTGTTTTTTCCAAATTTTGTTGATAAATATGGACAAAAGCAGAAAACTCAAATATTTCAGATTCTTTTTGTTTTTTTTTCGATATTTACTTGCGAAATATGGACAAAAACAGAAAACTTAAATATTTCAGATTGTTTTTTGTTTTTTCTCGTTATTTTGTTGCGAAATATGGACAAAAACAGAAAACTCAAATATTTCAGATACTTTTAGGTTTTTTTTCGTTATTTTGTTGCGAAAAATGGGCAAAAAGTGAAAACTAAAATATATCAGATACTTTTTCGTTATTTTGTTGCGAAATATGGAGAAAAACAGAAAACTCAAATCTTTCAGATACTTTTTTTTCGTTAGTTTGTTGCGAAATATTGACAAAAACAGAAAGCTCAAATATTTCAGATAATTTTATGTTTTTTTTCGTTATTTTGTTGCGAAATATAGACAAAAGCAGAAAATTCAAATATTTCAAATACTTTTTTGTTTTTTTTTTGCGGTATATTATTGCGAAATATGGACAAAAAACTCAAATATTTCAGATATTTTTTTGTTGTTTTTTCGTTATTTTGTTGCGAAAAATGGGCAAAAAATGAAAACTAAAATATTTCAGATACTTTTATGTTTGTTTTCGTTATTTTGTTGCGAAATATGGACAAAAAATGAAAACTAAAATATTTCAGATACTTTGTTGTTTTTTTCCGATAGTTAGTTGCGAAATATGGACAAAAACAGAAAGCACAAATATTTCAGATACGTTTTTGTTTTATTTTCGTTATTGTGTTGAGAAATATGTACAAAAGCAGAAAACTCAAATATTTCAGATACTTTTTGTTTTTTTTTGCGGTATATTATTGCGAAATATGGACAAAAAAAACTCTAATATTTCAGAGGATTTTTTGTTTTTGTTTTCGTTATTTTGTTGCGAAATATGGACAAAACCTGAAAGCTCAAATATTTCAGATACTTTTATGTTTGTTTTCGTTATGTTGTTGCAAAATATGGGCAAAAAATGAAAATTAAAATATTTCAGATACTTTGTCGATTTTTTTTCGTTATTTTGTTGCGAAATATGGACAAAACAGAAATCTCAAATATTTCAGAGAATTTGTTTTTTTTTTCGTTATTTTGTTGCGAAATATGGACAAAACCAGAAAACTCAATTATTTCAGATATACTTTTTTTTTCGTTATTTTGTTGCGAAATATGGAGGAAAACAGAAAACTCAAATATTTCAGATTCTTTTTGTTTGTTCGATATTTACATGCGAAATATGGACAAAAACAGAAAACTCAAATATTTCATATAGTTTTTTTCCGTTATTTTGTTGCGAAATGTCGACAAAAACAGAAAGCTCAAATATTTCAGATACTTTTTGTTTTTGTTATTTTGTTACGAAATACCGACAAAAAGAGAAAGCTCAAATATTTCAGATACTTTTCTGTTTTTTCTCGTTACTTTGTTGCGAAATATGGACAAAAACAGAAAAGTCAAATATTTCAAATACTTTCTTGTTATTTGTTGTTATTTTGTTGCGAAATATGGACAAAAACAGAAAACTAAAATATTTCAGATACTTTGTCGTTTTTTTCGTTAATTTGTTGCGAAATATGGTTAAAAAATTAAAACTCAAATATTTCAGTTACTTTTTCCTTTTCGTTATATTGTTGCGGTTGCGAAATATGTACCAAAACAGAAAACTGAAATATTTCAGATAGTTTTTAGTTTTTTGCCGTTATTTTGTTGCGAAATATGGACAAAAACAGAAAACTCAAATATTTCAAATACTTTTTTGTTTTTTTTGCGGTATATTATTGCGAAATATGGACAAAAAAAAACTCAAATATTTCAGATATTTTTTTGTTGTTTTTTCGTTATTTTGTTGCGAAATATGGACAAAACCAGAAAGCTCAAATATTTCAGATATTTTTATGTTTGTTTTCGTTATGTTGTTGCAAAATATGGGCAAAAAGTGAAAATTAAAATATTTCAGATACTTTATCGTTTTTTTCCGTTATATTGTTACAAAATATGGAAAAAAACAAGAAAACTCAAATATTTCATATAGTTTTTTTTTCGTTATTTTGTTGCGAAATATGGACAAAAAATGAAAACTAAAATATTTCAGATACTTTGTTGTTTTTTGTCGATAGTTAGTTGCGAAATATGGACAAAAACAGAAAGCACAATTATTTCAGATAATTTTATGTTTTTTTTCGTTATTTTGTTGCGAAAAATGGGCAAAAAGTGAAAACTAAAATATATTAGATACTTTTTCGTTATTTTGTTGCGAAATATGGAGAAAAACAGAAAACTCAAATCTTTCAGATACTTTTTTTTCGTTAGTTTGTTGCGAAATATTGACAAAAACAGAAAGCTCAAATATTTCAGATACTTTTATGTTTTTTTCGTTATTTTGTTGCGAAATATAGACAAAAGCAGAAAATTCAAATATTTCAAATACTTTTTTGTTTTTTTTGCGGTATATTATTGCGAAATATGGACAAAAAAAACTCAAATATTTCAGATATTTTTTTGTTGTTTTTTCGTTATTTTGTTGCGAAATATGGACAAAACCAGAAAGCTCAAATATTTCAGATACTTTTATGTTTGTTTTCGTTATTTTGTTGCGAAATATGGCAAAAAATGAAAACTAAAATATTTCAGATACTTTGTTGTTTTTTTTCGATAGTTAGTTGCGAAATATGGACAAAAACAGAAAGCACAAATATTTCAGATACTTTTTTGTTTTTTTTCGTTATTGTGTTGAGAAATATGTACAAAAGCAGAAAACTCAAATATTTCAGATACTTTTTTGTTTTTTTTTGCGGTATATTATTGCGAAATATGGACAAAAAAAACTCAAATATTTCAGCGATTTTTTTGTTTTTGTTTTCGTTATTTTGTTGCGAAATATGGACAAAACCAGAAAACTCAATTATTTCAGATATACTTTTTTTTTCGTTATTTTGTTGCGAAATATGGAGGAAAACAGAAAACTCAAATATTTCAGATTCTTTTTGTTTGTTTGATATTTAGATGCGAAATATGGACAAAAACAGAAAACTCAAATATTTCATATAGTTTTTTTCCGTTATTTTGTTGCTAAATGTCGACAAAAACTGAAAGCTCAAATATTTCAGATACTTTTTGTTTTTGTTATTTTGTTACGAAATACCGACAAAAAGAGAAAGCTCAAATATTTCAGATACTTTTATGTTTTTTTTCGTTATTTTGTTCCGAAATATGGGCAAAAAATGAAAACTAAAATATTGCAGATACTTTTTCGTTATTTTGTTGCGAAATATGGAGAAAAACAGAAAAATCAAATATTTCAGATACTTTCTTGTTATTTTGTTGCGAAATATGGACAAAAACAGAAAACTCAAATATTTCAGATTATTTTCTGTTTTTTCTCGTTACTTTGTTGCGAAATATGGACAAAAACAGAAAAGTCAAATATTTCAAATACTTTCTTGTTATTTGTTGTTATTTTGTTGCGAAATATGGACAAAAACAGAAAACTAAAATATTTCAGATACTTTGTCGTTTTTTACGTTAATTTGTTGCGAAATCTGGTTAAAAAATTAAAACTCAAATATTTCAGTTACTTTTTCCTTTTTTTCGTTATTTTGTTGCGAAATATGGACCAAAACAGAAAACTGAAATATTTCAGATAGTTTTTAGTTTTTTGCCGTTATTTTGTTGCGAAATATGGACAAAAACAGAAAACTCAAATATTTCAAATACTTTTTTGTTTTTTTTGCGGTATATTATTGCGAAATATGGACAAAAAAAGCTCAAATATTTCAGATATTTTTTTGTTGTTTTTTCGTTATTTTGTTGCGAAATATGGACAAAACCAGAAAGCTCAAATATTTCAGATATTTTTATGTTTGTTTTCGTTATGTTGTTGCAAAATATGGGCAAAAAATGAAAATTAAAATATTTCAGATACTTTGTCGTCTTTTTCCGTTATATTGTTACAAAATATGGAAAAAAACAAGAAAACTCAAATATTTCATATAGTTTTTTTTTCGTTATTTTGTTGCGAAATATGGACAAAAAATGAAAACTAAAATATTTCAGATACTTTGTTGTTTTTTTTCGATAGTTGGTTGCGAAATATGGACAAAAACAGAAAGCACAAATATTTCAGATACTTTTTTGTTTTTTTTTCGTTATTGTGTTGAGAAATATGTACAAAAGCAGAAAACTCAAATATTTCAGATACTTTTTTGTTTTTTTTTGCGGTATATTATTGCGAAATATGGACAAAAAAAACTCAAATATTTCAGATATTTTTTTGTTGTTTTTTCGTTATTTTGTTGCGAAATATGGACAAAACCAGAAAGCTCAAATATTTCAGATACTTTTATGTTTGTTTTCGTTATGTTGTTGCAAAATATGGGCAAAAAATGAAAATTAAAATATTTCAGATACTTGGTCGTTTTTTTTTCGTTATTTTGTTGTGAAATATGGACAAAACCAGAAAACTCAATTATTTCAGACATACTTTTTTTTTCGTTATTTTGTTGCGAAATATGGAGGAAAACAGAAAACTCAAATATTTCAGATTCTTTTTGTTTGTTCGATATTTAGATGCAAAATATGGACAAAAACAGAAAACTCAAATATTTCATATAGTTTTTTTCCGTTATTTTGTTGCGAAATGTCGACAAAAACAGAAAGCTCAAATATTTCAGATACTTTTTGTTTTTGTTATTTTGTTACGAAATACCGACAAAAAGAGAAAACTCAAATATTTCAGATACTTTTATGTTTTTTTTCGTTGTTTTGTTCCGAAATATGGGCAAAAAATGAAAACTAAAATATTGCAGATACTTTTTCGTTATTTTGTTGCGAAATATGGAGAAAAACAGAAAAATCAAATATTTCAGATACTTTCTTGTTATTTTTTGTTATTTTGTTGCGAAATATGGACAAAAACAGAAAGCTAAAATATTTCAGATACTTTGTCGTTTTTTCGTTAATTTGTTGCGAAATATGGTTAAAAAATTAAAACTCAAATATTTCAGTTACTTTTTCCTTTTTTTCGTTATTTTGTTGCGAAATATGGACCAAAACAGAAAACTGAAATATTTCAGATAGTTTTTAGTTTTTTGCCGTTATTTTGTTGCGAAATATGGACAAAAACAGAAAACTCAAATATTTCAAATACTTTTTTGTTTTTTTTGCGGTATATTATTGCGAAATATGGACAAAAAAAAACTCAAATATTTCAGATATTTTTTTGTTGTTTTTTTCGTTATTTTGTTGCGAAATATGGAAAAAAACAAGAAAACTGAAATATTTCATATAGTTTTTTTTCGTTATTTTGTTGCGAAATATGGACAAAAAATGAAAACTCAAATATTTCAGATACTTTTTGTTTTTTTTTTGCGATATTTAGTTGCGAAATATGGACAAAAACAGAAAACTCAAATATTTCAGATAGTTTTTTGTTTTTTTTTCGTTATTTTGTTGCGAAATGTGGACAAAAACAGAAAACTAAAATATTTCAGATACTTTTTTGTTTGTTTTTTTCTTATTTTGTTGAGAAATATGGACAAAAACAGAAAACTCAAATATTTCAGATACTTTCTTGTTATTTTTTCATTATTTTGTTGCGAAATATGGACAAAAACAGAAAACTCAAATATTTCAGATACGTTTTCCTTTTTTTCGTTATTTTGTTGCGAAATATGGACAAAAACAGAAAACTGAAATATTTCAGTTTCTTTTTGTTTTTTTTTGTCGATATTTATTTGCGAAATATGGACAAAAACAGAAAACTCAAATATTTCAGATACTTTTATGTTTTTTTCGTTAATTTGTTGCGAAATATGGACAAAAACAGAAAACTCAAATACCTCAGATACTTTCTTGTTATTTTTTCGTTAATTTGTTGCGAAATATGGACAAAATCAGAAAATTCAAATATTTCAGATACTTTCTTTTTATTTTTTCGTTATTTTGTTGCGAAATATGGACAAAAACAGTAAACTCAAATATTTCAGATATTTTTTTGTTTTTTTTCTTTACTTTGTTGCGAAATGTGGACAAAAACAGAAAACTCAAATATTTCAGATACTTTCTTGTTATTTTTTCGTTAATTTGTTGCGAAATATGGACAAAAACAGAAAACTCAAATATTTCAGATACTTTTATGTTTTTTTCGTTAATTTGTTGCGAAATATGGACAAAAACAGAAAACTAAAATATTTCAGATACTTTTTTGTTTGTTTTTTTCTTATTTTGCTGAGAAATATGGACAAAAACAGAAAACTCAAATATTTCAGATACTTTCTTGTTATTTTTTCATTATTTTGTTGCGAAATATGGACAAAAACAGAAAACTCAAATATTTCAGATACTTTCTTGTTATTTTTTCATTAATTTGTTGCGAAATATGGACAAAAACAGAAAACTCAAATATTTCAGATACTTTTATGTTTTTTTCGTTAATTTGTTGCGAAATATGGACAAAAACAGAAAACTAAAATATTTCAGATACTTTTTAATTTGTTTTTTTCCTAATTTTGTTGAGAAATATGGACAAAAACAGAAAACTGAAATATTTCAGTTTCTTTTTGTTTTTTTTGTCGATATTTATTTGCGAAATATGGACAAAAACAGAAAACTCAAATATTTCAGATACTTTTATGTTTTTTTCGTTAATTTGTTGCGAAATATGGACAAAAACACTAAACTCAAATATTTCATATATTTTTTTGTTTTTTTTCTTTACCTTGTTGCGAAATGTGGACAAAAACAGAAAACTCAAATATTTCAGATACTTTCTTGTTTTTTTTTTCGTTACTTTGTTGCGAAATATGGCCTAAAACAGAAAACTCAAATATTTCAGATACTTTCTTGTTATTTTTTCATTAATTTGTTGCGAAATATGGACAAAAACAGAAAACTCAAATATTTCAGATACTTTTATGTTTTTTTTCGTTAATTTGTTGCGAAATATGGACAAAAACAGAAAACTAAAATATTTCAGATACTTTTTTATTTGTTTTTTTCCTAATTTTGTTGAGAAATATGGACAAAAGCAGAAAACTCAAATATTTCAGATTCTTTTTGTTTTTTTTCGATATTTAGTTGCTAAATATGGACCAAAACAGAAAACTGAAATATTTTAGATAGCTTTTTTTTTTTTTTCGTTATTTTGTTGCGAAATATGGACAAAAACAGAAAACTAGAATATTGCAGATACTTTTTTGTTTGTTTTTTTCCTAATTTTGTTGATAAATATGGACAAAAGCAGAAAACTCAAATATTTCAGATTCTTTTTGTTTTTTTTTTCGATATTTACTTGCGAAATATGGACAAAAACAGAAAACTCAAATATTTCAGATAGTTTTTTGTTTTTTTCGATATTTAGTTGCGAAAAATGGACAAAAACAGAAAACTCAAATATTTCAGATACTTTTTTGTTTTTTTTTCCTAATTTTGTTGAGAAATATAGACAAAAGCAGAAAACTGAAATATTTCAGATAGTTTTTTGTTTTTTTTTCGATATTTAGTTGCGAAAAATGGACAAAAACAGAAAACTCAAATATTTCAGATACCTTTTTGTTTTTTTTTTCCTAATTTTGTTGCGAAATATGGACTAAAACATAAAACTGAAATATTTCAGATACTTTCTTGTTATTTTTTGTTGCGAAATATGGACAAAAAATGAAAACTCAAATATTTCAGTTACTTTTTCCTTTTTTTCGTTATTTTGTTGCGAAATATGGACAAAAACATAAAACTAAAATATTTCGGATACTTTTTTGTTTGTTTTTTTCCTAATTTTGTTAAGAAATATGGACAAAACAGAAAACTCAAATATTTCAGATTCTTTTTGTTTTTTTTTTTCGATATTTAGTTGCGAAATATGGACAAAAACAGAAAACTCAATTATTTCAGGTAGTTCTTTGTTTTTTTTCGATATTTAGTTGCGAAAAATGGACAAAAACAGAAAACTCAAAAATTTCAGATACTTTTTTGTTTTTTTGTTCCTAATTTTGTTGAGAAATATAGACAAAAGCAGAAAACTCAAATATTTCAGATACTTTTATGTTTTTTTTTTGTTATTTTGTTGCGAAAAATGGGCAAAAAATGAAAACTAAAATTAGATACTTTTTCGTTATTTTGTTGCGAAATATGGAGAAAAACAGAAAACTCAAATATTTCAGATAGTTTTTTGTTTTTTTTTCGTTATTTTGTTGCGAAATGTGGACAAAAACAGAAAACTAAAATATTTCAGATACTTTTTTGTTTGTTTTTTTCTTATTTTGTTGAGAAATATGGACAAAAACAGAAAACTCAAATATTTCAGATACTTTCTTGTTATTTTTTCATTATTTTGTTGCGAAATATGGACAAAAACAGAAAACTCAAATATTTCAGATACGTTTTCTTTTTTTCGTTATTTTGTTGCGAAATATGGACAAAAACAGAAAACTGAAATATTTCAGTTTCTTTTTGTTTTTTTTGTCGATATTTATTTGCGAAATATGGACAAAAACAGAAAACTCAAATATTTCAGATAGTTTTTTGTTTTTTTTTCGATATTTTGTTGCGAAATATGGACAACAAGAAAAAACTCAAATATTTAATATTCATTTTGTTTTTTTTTCGATATTTAGTTGCGAAATATAGACAAAAACAAAAACTCAAATATTTCAGATTGTTTTTTTGGTTTTTTCTCGTTATTTTGTTGCGAAATATGGACAAAAACAGCAAACTCAAATATTTCAGATACTTTCTTGTTATTTTTTGTTGCGAAATATGGACAAAAAACAGAAAGCTCAAATATTTCAGATACTTTTATGCTTTTTTTATTAATTTGTTGCGAAATATGGTTAAAAAATGAAAACTCAAATATTTCAGTTACTTTTTCCTTTTTTTCGTTATTTTGTTGCGAAATATGAAAAACAGAAAACTAAAATATTTCGGATACTTTTTTGTTTGTTTTTTTCCTAATTTTGTTAAGAAATATGGACAAAAGCAGAAAACTCAAATATTTCAGATTCTTTTTGTTTTTTTTTTCGATATTTAGTTGCGAAATATGGACAAAAACAGAAAACTCAATTGTTTCAGGTAGTTCTTTGTTTTTTTCGATATTTAGTTGCAAAAAATGGACAAAAACAGAAAAAACTCAAATATTTTAGATTCTTTTTGTTTTTTTTCGATATTTTATTGGAAGTATGGACAAAAACAGAAAATTCAAATATATCAGAGAATTTGTTGATTTTTCCCTTATTTTGTTGCGAAATATGGACAAAAACAGAAAGCTCAAATATTTCAGATACTTTTATGTTTTTTTTCGTTATTTTGTTGCGAAAAATGGGCAAAAAATGAAAACTAAAATATATCAGATACTTTTTCGTTATTTTGTTGCGAAATATGGAGAAAAACAGAAAACTCAAATATTTCAGATAGTTTTTTGTTTTTTTTTCGTTATTTTGTTGCGAAATGTGGACAAAAACAGAAAGCTCAAATATTTCAGATACTTTTTTGTTTTTTTTCTCGTTATTGTGTTGCGAAATATGGACAAAAACAGAAAGCACAATTATTTCAGATAATTTTATGTTTTTTTTCGTTATTTTGTTGCGAAAAATGGGCAAAAAGTGAAAACTAAAATATATCAGATACCTTTTCGTTATTTTGTTGCGAAATATGGAGAAAAACAGAAAACTCAAATCTTTCAGATACTTTTTTTTCGTTAGTTTGTTGCGAAATATTGACAAAAACAGAAAGCTCAAATATTTCAGATACTTTTATGTTTTTTTTTCGTTATTTTGATGCGAAATATAGACAAAAGCAGAAAATTCAAATATTTCAAATACTTTTTTGTTTTTTTTTTTGCGGTATATTATTGCGAAATATGGACAAAAAAAACTCAAATATTTCAGATATTTTTTTGTTGTTTTTTCGTTATTTTGTTGCGAAATATGGACAAAACCAGAAAGCTCAAATATTTCAGATACTTTTATGTTTGTTTTCGTTATTTTGTTGCGAAATATGGACAAAAAATGAAAACTAAAATATTTCAGATACTTTGTTGTTTTTTTCCGATAGTTAGTTGCGAAATATGGACAAAAACAGAAAGCACAAATATTTCAGATATGTTTTTGTTTTTTTTTCGTTATTGTGTTGAGAAATATGTACAAAAGCAGAAAACTCAAATATTTCAGATACTTTTTGTTTTTTTTTGCGGTATATTATTGCGAAATATGGACAAAAAAAAACTCTAATATTTCAGAGGATTTTTTGTTTTTGTTTTCGTTATTTTGTTGCGAAATATGGACAAAACCTGAAAGCTCAAATATTTCAGATACTTTTATGTTTGTTTTCGTTATGTGTTGCAAAATATGGGCAAAAAATGAAAATTAAAATATTTCAGATACTTTGTCGATTTTTTTTCGTTATTTTGTTGCGAAATATGGACAAAACAGAAATCTCAAATATTTCAGAGAATTTGTTGTTTTTTTCGTTATTTTGTTGCGAAATATGGACAAAACCAGAAAACTCAATTATTTCAGATATACTTTTTTTTTCGTTATTTTGTTGCGAAATATGGAGGAAAACAGAAAACTCAAATATTTCAGATTCTTTTTGTTTGTTCGATATTTACATGCGAAATATGGACAAAAACAGAAAACTCAAATATTTCATATAGTTTTTTTCCGTTATTTTGTGCGAAATGTCGACAAAAACAGAAAGCTCAAATATTTCAGATACTTTTTGTTTTTGTTATTTTGTTACGAAATACCGACAAAAAGAGAAAGCTCAAATATTTCAGATACTTTTCTGTTTTTTCTCGTTACTTTGTTGCGAAATATGGACAAAAACAGAAAAGTCAAATATTTCAAATACTTTCTTGTTATTTGTTGTTATTTTGTTGCGAAATATGGGCAAAAAAATGAAAATTAAAATATTTCAGATACTTTGTCGTTTTTTTCGTTAATTTGTTGCGAAATATGGTTAAAAAATTAAAAGTCAAATATTTCAGTTACTTTTTCCTTTTTTTCGTTATATTGTTGCGGTTGCGAAATATGTACCAAAACAGAAAACTGAAATATTTCAGATAGTTTTTAGTTTTTTGCCGTTATTTTGTTGCGAAATATGGACAAAAACAGAAAACTCAAATATTTCAAATACTTTTTTGTGTTTTTTGCGGTATATTATTGCGAAATATGGACAAAAAAAACTCAAATATTTCAGATATTTTTTTGTTGTTTTTTCGTTATTTTGTTGCGAAATATGGACAAAACCAGAAAGCTCAAATATTTCAGATATTTTTATGTTTGTTTTCGTTATGTTGTTGCAAAATATGGGCAAAAAGTGAAAATTAAAATATTTCAGATACTTTATCGTTTTTTTCCGTTATATTGTTACAAAATATGGAAAAAAACAAGAAAACTCAAATATTTCATATAGTTTTTTTTTTCGTTATTTTGTTGCGAAAGATGGACAAAAAATGAAAACTAAAATATTTCAGATACTTTGTTGTTTTTTTTCGATAGTTAGTTGCGAAATATGGACAAAAACAGAAAGCACAATTATTTCAGATAATTTTATGTTTTTTTTCGTTATTTTGTTGCGAAAAATGGGCAAAAAGTGAAAACTAAAATATATTAGATACTTTTTCGTTATTTTGTTGCGAAATATGGAGAAAAACAGAAAACTCAAATCTTTCAGATACTTTTTTTTCGTTAGTTTGTTGCGAAATATTGACAAAAACAGAAAGCTCAAATATTTCAGATACTTTTATGTTTTTTTCGTTATTTTGTTGCGAAATATAGACAAAAGCAGAAAATTCAAATATTTCAAATACTTTTTTGTTTTTTTTGCGGTATATTATTGCGAAATATGGACAAAAAAAACTCAAATATTTCAGATATTTTTTTGTTGTTTTTTCGTTATTTTGTTGCGAAATATGGACAAAACCAGAAAGCTCAAATATTTCAGATACTTTTATGTTTGTTTTCGTTATTTTGTTGCGAAATATGGCAAAAAATGAAAACTAAAATATTTCAGATACTTTGTTGTTTTTTTTCGATAGTTAGTTGCGAAATGTGGACAAAAACAGAAAGCACAAATATTTCAGATACTTTTTTGTTTTTTTTCGTTATTGTGTTGAGAAATATGTACAAAAGCAGAAAACTCAAATATTTCAGATACTTTTTTGTTTTTTTTGCGGTATATTATTGCGAAATATGGACAAAAAAACTCAAATATTTCAGAGATTTTTTTGTTTTTGTTTTCGTTATTTTGTTGCGAAATATGGACAAAACCAGAAAACTCAATTATTTCAGATATACTTTTTTTTTCGTTATTTTGTTGCGAAATATGGAGGAAAACAGAAAACTCAAATATTTCAGATTCTTTTTGTTTGTTCGATATTTAGATGCGAAATATGGACAAAAACAGAAAACTCAAATATTTCATATTGTTTTTTTCCGTTATTTTGTTGCGAAATGTCGACAAAAACTGAAAGCTCAAATATTTCAGATACTTTTTGTTTTTGTTATTTTGTTACGAAATACCGACAAAAAGAGAAAGCTCAAATATTTCAGATACTTTTATGTTTTTTTTCGTTATTTTGTTCCGAAATATGGGCAAAAAATGAAAACTAAAATATTGCAGATACTTTTTCGTTATTTTGTTGCGAAATATGGAGAAAAACAGAAAAATCAAATATTTCAGATACTTTCTTGTTATTTTGTTGCGAAATATGGACAAAAACAGAAAACTCAAATATTTCAGATTATTTTCTGTTTTTTCTCGTTACTTTGTTGCGAAATATGGACAAAAACAGAAAAGTCAAATATTTCTAATACTTTCTTGTTATTTGTTGTTATTTTGTTGCGAAATATGGACAAAAACAGAAAACTAAAATATTTCAGATACTTTGTCGTTTTTTACGTTAATTTGTTGCGAAATCTGGTTAAAAAATTAAAACTCAAATATTTCAGTTACTTTTTCCTTTTTTTCGTTATTTTGTTGCGAAATATGGACCAAAACAGAAAACTGAAATATTTCAGATAGTTTTTAGTTTTTTGCCGTTATTTTGTTGCGAAATATGGACAAAAACAGAAAACTCAAATATTTCAAATACTTTTTTGTTTTTTTTGCGGTATATTATTGCGAAATATGGACAAAAAAAGCTCAAATATTTCAGATATTTTTTTGTTGTTTTTTCGTTATTTTGTTGCGAAATATGGACAAAACCAGAAAGCTCAAATATTTCAGATATTTTTATGTTTGTTTTCGTTATGTTGTTGCAAAATATGGGCAAAAAATGAAAATTAAAATATTTCAGATACTTTGTCGTTTTTTTCCGTTATATTGTTACAAAATATGGAAAAAAACAATAAAACTCAAATATTTCATATAGTTTTTTTTTCGTTATTTTGTTGCGAAATATGGACAAAAAATGAAAACTAAAATATTTCAGATACTTTGTTGTTTTTTTTCGATAGTTAGTTGCGAAATATGGACAAAAACAGAAAGCACAAATATTTCAGATACTTTTTTGTTTTTTTTTCGTTATTGTGTTGAGAAATATGTACAAAAGCAGAAAACTCAAATATTTCAGATACTTTTTTGTTTTTTTTTGCGGTATATTATTGCGAAATATGGACAAAAAAAACTCAAATATTTCAGATATTTTTTTGTTGTTTTTTCGTTATTTTGTTGCGAAATATGGACAAAACCAGAAAGCTCAAATATTTCAGATACTTTTATGTTTGTTTTCGTTATGTTGTTGCAAAATATGGGCAAAAAATGAAAATTAAAATATTTCAGATACTTGGTCGTTTTTTTTTCGTTATTTTGTTGTGAAATATGGACAAAACCAGAAAACTCAATTATTTCAGATATACTTTTTTTTTCGTTATTTTGTTGCGAAATATGGAGGAAAACAGAAAACTCAAATATTTCAGATTCTTTTTGTTTGTTCGATATTTAGATGCAAAATATGGACAAAAACAGAAAACTCAAATATTTCATATAGTTTTTTTCCGTTATTTTGTTGCGAAATGTCGACAAAAACAGAAAGCTCAAATATTTCAGATACTTTTTGTTTTTGTTATTTTGTTACGAAATACCGACAAAAAGAGAAAACTCAAATATTTCAGATACTTTTATGTTTTTTTTCGTTGTTTTGTTCCGAAATATGGGCAAAAAATGAAAACTAAAATATTGCAGATACTTTTTCGTTATTTTGTTGCGAAATATGGAGAAAAACAGAAAAATCAAATATTTCAGATACTTTCTTGTTATTTTTTGTTATTTTGTTGCGAAATATGGACAAAAACAGAAAGCTAAAATATTTCAGATACTTTGTCGTTTTTTCGTTAATTTGTTGCGAAATATGGTTAAAAAATTAAAACTCAAATATTTCAGTTACTTTTTCCTTTTTTTCGTTATTTTGTTGCGAAATATGGACCAAAAGAGAAAACTGAAATATTTCAGATAGTTTTTAGTTTTTTGCCGTTATTTTGTTGCGAAATAGGGACAAAAACAGAAAACTCAAATATTTCAAATACTTTTTTGTTTTTTTTGCGGTATATTATTGCGAAATATGGACAAAAAAAAACTCAAATATTTCAGATATTTTTTTGTTGTTTTTTCGTTATTTTGTTGCGAAATATGGAAAAAAACAAGAAAACTGAAATATTTCATATAGTTTTTTTTCGTTATTTTGTTGCGAAATATGGACAAAAAATGAAAACTCAAATATTTCAGATACTTTTTGTTTTTTTTTGCGATATTTAGTTGCGAAATATGAACAAAAACAGAAAACTCAAATATTTCAGATAGTTTTTTGTTTTTTTTTCGTTATTTTGTTGCGAAATGTGGACAAAAACAGAAAACTAAAATATTTCAGATACTTTTTTGTTTGTTTTTTTCTTATTTTGTTGAGAAATATGGACAAAAACAGAAAACTCAAATATTTCAGATACTTTCTTGTTATTTTTTCATTATTTTGTTGCGAAATATGGACAAAAACAGAAAACTCAAATATTTCAGATACGTTTTCCTTTTTTTCGTTATTTTGTTGCGAAATATGGACAAAAACAGAAAACTGAAATATTTCAGTTTCTTTTTGTTTTTTTTTGTCGATATTTATTTGCGAAATATGGACAAAAACAGAAAACTCAAATATTTCAGATACTTTTATGTTTTTTTCGTTAATTTGTTGCGAAATATGGACAAAAACAGAAAACTCAAATACCTCAGATACTTTCTTGTTATTTTTTCGTTAATTTGTTGCGAAATATGGACAAAATCAGAAAACTCAAATATTTCAGATACTTTCTTTTTATTTTTTCGTTATTTTGTTGCGAAATATGGACAAAAACAGTAAACTCAAATATTTCAGATATTTTTTTGTTTTTTTTCTTTACTTTGTTGCGAAATGTGGACAAAAACAGAAAACTCAAATATTTCAGATACTTTCTTGTTATTTTTTCGTTAATTTGTTGCGAAATATGGACAAAAACAGAAAACTCAAATATTTCAGATACTTTTATGTTTTTTTCGTTAATTTGTTGCGAAATATGGACAAAAACAGAAAACTAAAATATTTCAGATACTTTTTGTTTGTTTTTTTCTTATTTTGCTGAGAAATATGGACAAAAACAGAAAACTCAAATATTTCAGATACTTTCTTGTTATTTTTTCATTATTTTGTTGCGAAATATGGACAAAAACAGAAAACTCAAATATTTCAGATACGTTTTCCTTTTTTTCGTTATTTTGTTGCGAAATATGGACAAAAACAGAAAACTGAAATATTTCAGTTTCTTTTTGTTTTTTTTGTCGATATTTATTTGCGAAATATGGACAAAAACAGAAAACTCAAATATTTCAGATACTTTTATGTTTTTTTCGTTAATTTGTTGCGAAATATGGAGAAAAACAGTAAACTCAAATATTTCAGATACTTTCTTGTTATTTTTTCATTAATTTGTTGCGAAATATGGACAAAAACAGAAAACTCAAATATTTCAGATACTTTTATGTTTTATTCGTTAATTTGTTGCGAAATATGGACAAAAACAGAAAACTAAAATATTTCAGATACTTTTTTATTTGTTTTTTTCCTAATTTTGTTGAGAAATATGGACAAAAGCAGAAAACTCAAATATTTCAGATTCTTTTTGTTTTTTTTCGATATTTAGTTGCTAAATATGGACCAAAACAGAAAACTGAAATATTTTAGATAGCTTTTTTTTTTTTTTTCGTTATTTTGTTGCGAAATATGGACAAAAACTGAAAACTAGAATATTGCAGATACTTTTTTGTTTGTTTTTTTCCTAATTTTGTTGATAAATATGGACAAAAGCAGAAAACTCAAATATTTCAGATTCTTTTTGTTTTTTTTCGATATTTAGTTGCGAAAAATGGACAAAAACAGAAAACTCAAATATTTCAGATACTTTTATGTTTTTTTTTCGTTATTTTGTTGCGAAAAATGGGCAAAAAATGAAAACTAAAATCAGATACTTTTTCGTTATTTTGTTGCGAAATATGGAGAAAAACAGAAAACTCAAATATTTCAGATACTTTTTTGTTTGTTTTTTTCTTATTTTGCTGAGAAATATGGACAAAATCAGAAAACTCAAATATTTCAGATACTTTCTTTTTATTTTTTCGTTATTTTGTTGCGAAATATGGACAAAAACAGTAAACTCAAATATTTCGGATACTTTTTTGTTTGTTTTTTTCCTAATTTTGTTGATAAATATGGACAAAAGCAGAAAACTCAAATATTTCAGATTCTTTTTGTTTTTTTTCGATATTTACTTGCGAAATATGGACAAAAACAGAAAACTCAAATATTTCAGATAGTTTTTTGTTTTTTTCGATATTTAGTTGCGAAAAATGGACAAAAACAGAAAACTCAAATATTTCAGATACTTTTTTGTTTTTTTTTCCTAATTTTGTTGAGAAATATAGACAAAAGCAGAAAACTGAAATATTTCAGATAGTTTTTTGTTTTTTTTCGATATTTAGTTGCGAAAAATGGACAAAAACAGAAAACTCAAATATTTCAGATACCTTTTTGTTTTTTTTTTCCTAATTTTGTTGCGAAATATGGACAAAAACAGAAAACTGAAATATTTCAGATACTTTCTTGTTATTTTTTGTTGCGAAATATGGACAAAAAATGAAAACTCAAATATTTCAGTTACTTTTTCCTTTTTTTCGTTATTTTGTTGCGAAATATGGACAAAAACATAAAACTCAATTATTTCAGGTAGTTCTTTGTTTTTTTTCGATATTTAGTTGCGAAAAATGGACAAAAACAGAAAACTAAAAAATTTCAGATACTTTTTTGTTTTTTTGTTCCTAATTTTGTTGAGAAATATAGACAAAAGCAGAAAACTCAAATATTTCAGATACTTTTATGTTTTTTTTTCGTTATTTTGTTGCGAAAAATGGGCAAAAAATGAAAACTAAAATCAGATACTTTTTCGTTATTTTGTTGCGAAATATGGAGAAAAACAGAAAACTCAAATATTTCAGATACTTTTTTGTTTGTTTTTTTCTTATTTTGCTGAGACATATGGACAAAATCAGAAAACTCAAATATTTCAGATACTTTCTTTTTATTTTTTCGTTATTTTGTTGCGAAATATGGACAAAAACAGTAAACTCAAATATTTCGGATACTTGTTTGTTTGTTTTTTTCCTAATTTTGTTAAGAAATATGGACAAAACAGAAAACTCAAATATTTCAGATTCTTTTTGTTTTTTTTTTCGATATTTAGTTGCGAAATATGGACAAAAACAGAAAACTCAATTATTTCAGGTAGTTCTTTGTTTTTTTTCGATATTTAGTTGCGAAAAATGGACAAAAACAGAAAACTCAAAAATTTCAGATACTTTTTTGTTTTTTTGTTCCTAATTTTGTTGAGAAATATAGACAAAAGCAGAAAACTCAAATATTTCAGATACTTTTATGTTTTTTTTTTCGTTATTTTGTTGCGAAAAATGGGCAAAAAATGAAAACTAAAATCAGATACTTTTTCGTTATTTTGTTGCGAAATATGGAGAAAAACAGAAAACTCAAATATTTCAGATAGTTTTTTGTTTTTTTTTCGTTATTTTGTTGCGAAATGTGGACAAAAACAGAAAACTAAAATATTTCAGATACTTTTTTGTTTGTTTTTTTCTTATTTTGTTGAGAAATATGGACAAAAACAGAAAACTCAAATATTTCAGATACTTTCTTGTTATTTTTTCATTATTTTGTTGCGAAATATGGACAAAAACAGAAAACTCAAATATTTCAGATACGTTTTCCTTTTTTCGTTATTTTATTGCGAAATATGGACAAAAACAGAAAACTGAAATATTTCAGTTTCTTTTTGTTTTTTTTGTCGATATTTATTTGCGAAATATGGACAAAAACAGAAAACTCAAATATTTCAGATACTTTTATGTTTTTTATCGTTAATTTGTTGCGAAATATGGACAAAAAGAGAAAACTCAAATATTTCAGATACTTTCTTGTTATTTTTTCGTTAATTTGTTGCGAAATATGGACAAAAACAGAAAACTCAAATATTTCAGATACTTTCTTGGACAAAAACAGAAAACTCAAATATTTCAGATACTTTCTTTTTATTTTTTCGTTATTTTGTTGCGAAATATGGACAAAAACAGTAAACTCAAATATTTCAGATATTTTTTTGTTTTTTTCTTTACTTTGTTGCGAAATGTGGACAAAAACAGAAAACTCAAATATTTCAGATACTTTCTTGTTTTTTTTTCGTTACTTTGTTGCGAAATATGGCCTAAAACAGAAAACTCAAATATTTCAGATACTTTCTTGTTATTTTTTCGTTAATTTGTTGCGAAATATGGACAAAAAAAGAAAACTCAAATATTTCAGATACTTTTATGTTTTTCTCGTTAATTTGTTGCGAAATATGGACAAAAACAGAAAACTCAAATATTTCAGATTCTTTTATGTTTTTTTGTTAATTTGTTGCGAAATATGGACAAAAACAGAAAACTCAAATATTTCAGATACTTTCTTGTTAATTTTTCGTGATTTTGTTGCGAAATATGGACAAAAACAGAAAACTCAAATATTTCAGATACATTCTTTTTATTTTTTCGTTATTTTGTTGCGAAATATGGACAAAAACAGTAAACTCAAATATTTCAGATATTTTTTTGTTTTTTTTTCTTTACTTTGTTGCGAAATGTGGACAAAAACAGAAAACTCAAATATTTCAGATACTTTCTTGTTATTTTTTCGTTATTTTGTTCCGATATATGGATAAAAACAGAAAACTCAAATATTTCAGATACTTTTTTTTTTTTTTGCTTATTTCGTTGCGAAATATGGACAAAACCAGAAAACTCAAATATTTCAGATATTTTTTTTTCGTTATTTTGTTGCAAAATATGGACAAAAGCGGAAACCTCAAATATTTCAGATACTGATTTCAGATGTTTTTTTCGTTAATTTGTTGCGAAATATGGAAAAAAAATGAAAACTCAAATATTTTAGATACTTTTCCCTGTTTTTCGATATTTTGTTGCGAAATATGGATAAAAACAGAAAACTTAAATATTTCAGATTCTTTTATGTTTTTTTTGTTAATTTGTTGCGAAATATGGACAAAAACAGAAAACTCAAATATTTCAGATACTTTCTTGTTATTTTTTCGTTATTTTGTTGCGAAATATGGACAAAAACAGTAAACTCTAAATATTTCAGATACTTTTTTGTTTTTTTTTCTTTACTTTGTTGCGAAATGTGGACAAAAACGGAAAACTCAAATATTTCAGATACTTTCTTGTTATTTTTTCGTTATTTTGTTGGGAAATATGGACAAAAACAGAAAACTCAAATATTTCAGATACTTTCTTGTTATTTTTTCGTTATTTTGTTGTGATATATGGATAAAAACAGTAAACTCAAATATTTCAGATACTTTTTTGTTTTTTTTTCGTTATTTTGTTCGCAATAGGGACAAAAACAGAAAAAACTAAAATATTTTAGATTCTTTTTGTTTTTTTTTCGATATTTAGTTGCGAAATTTGGACAAAAACAGAAAACTCAATTATTTCAGGTAGTTCTTTGTTTTTTTTCGATATTTAGTCGCGAAAAATGGACAAAAACAGAAAACTCAAATATTTCAGATACTTTTTTGTTTTTTTGTTCCTAATTTTGTTCAGAAATATAGACAAAAGTAGAAAACTCAAATATTTCAGATACTTTTTTGTTTTTTTTTCGTTATTTTGTTCGCAATAGGGACAAAAACAGAAAAAACTCAAATATTTTAGATTCATTTTGTTTTTTTTCGATATTTTATTGGAAGTATGGACAAAAACAGAAAATTCAAATATATCAGAGAATTTGTTGATTTTTCCCTTATTTTGTTGCGAAATATGGACAAAAACAGAAAGCTCAAATATTTCAGATACTTTTATGTTTTTTTTTCGTTATTTTGTTGCGAAATATGGAGAAAAACAGAAAGCTCAAATATTAGAGATAGTTTTTTGTGTTTTTTTCGTTATTTTGTTGCGAAATGTGGACAAAAACAGAAAACTAAAATATTTCAGATACTTTCTTGTTATTTTTTCATTATTTTGTTGCGAAATATGGACAAAAACAGAAAACTCAAATATTTCAGATACGTTTTGATTTTTTTCGTTATTTTGTTGCAAAATGTGGAGAATTTGTTGTTTTTTCCGTTATGTTGTTGCGAAATATGTACAAAACCAGAAAACTCAAATATTTCAAATACTTTTTTTCGTTATTTTATTGCGAAATATGGACAAAAACAGAAAGCTCAAATATTTTAGATACTTTTATGTTTTTTTTCGTTAATTTGTTGCGAAATATGGACAAAAAATGAAAACTCAAATAGTCCAGATACTTTTTCCTTTTTTCGTTATTTTGTTGCGAAATATGGACAAAAAAAGAAAACTGAAATATTTCAGTTTCTTTTTGTTTTTTTTGTCGATATTTATTTGCGAAATATGGACAAAACCAGAAAACTCAAATATTTCAGATACTTTTAAGTTTTTTTCGTTAATTTGTTGCGAAATATGGACAAAAACAGAAAACTCAAATATTTTAGATATTTTTTTTTGTTATTTTGTTGCGAAATATGGACAAAAACAGAAAACTCAAATATTTCAGATACTTTCTTGTTATTTTTTGTTGCGAAATATGGACAGAAACAGAAAACTGAAATATTTTAGATTCTTTTTGATTTCTCGATATTTAGTTGCAAAATATGGACAAAAACAGAAAACTCAAATATTTCAGATACTTTTTTGTTTTTTTTCGTTACTTTGTTGCGAAATATGGACAAAAACAGAAAACTCAAATATTTCAGATACTTTCTTGTTATTTTTTCGTTATTTTGTTGCGAAATATGGACAAAAACAGAAAACTCAAATATTTCAGATATTTCAGATACTTTGGACAAAAACAAAAAACTGAAATATTTCAGATATTTCAGGTAAAACTCAAATATTTCAGATACTGTGTCGTTTTTCTTTCTTTATTTTGTTGCGAAATATGGATTAAAACGGAAAACTCAAATATTTCAGTTTCTTTTTGTTTTTTTCGATATTTAGTTGCGATATATGGACAAAAACAGAAAACGCAAATGTTTCAGATTCTTTTTGTTGATTTTTTGATATTTATTTGCGGAATATGGACAAAAATAGAAAACGCAAATATTTCAGATAGTTTTTTGTTTTTTTTCGTTATTTCGTTGCGAAATATGGACAAAAAACGCAAACTCAAATATTGCAGATACTTTGTCGTTTTTTTTCGTTATTTTGTTGCGAAATATGAACAAAAACAGAAAACTCAAATATTTCAGATACTTTCTTGTTATTTTTTCGTTATTTTGTTGGGAAAAATGGACAAACACAGAAAACTCAAATATTTCAGAGAATTTGTTGTTTTTTTCCGTTATTTTGTTGCGAAATATGTACAAAACCAGAAAACTCAAATATTTCAGATACTTTTTTTTTAAAAAAGTATCTGTTACTTTTTTGCCAAATATAGACGAAAATAGAAAGCTCAAATATTTCAGATACTTTTATGTTTTTTTCATTAATTTGTTGCGAAATATGGACAAGAAATGAAAACTCAAATATTTCAGATAGTTTTTCCATTTTTTTCGTTACTTTGTTGCAGAATATGGACCAAACCAGCAAACTCAAATATTTCCAATAATTTTTTTTTCGTTATTTTATTGCGAGATATGGACAAAAACATAAAGTTCAAATATTTCAGATACTTTTATGTTTTTTTTCGTTAATTTTTCTGAAATATGGACAAAAAATAACAACTCAAATATTTCAGATACTTTTTCCTTTCTTTTCGTTATTTTGTTGCGAAATATGGACAAAAACAGAAAACAAAATTATTTCAGATAGTTTTATGTTTTTTTCGTTACTTTTTCTGATATATGGACAAAAAATGCAAACTCAAATATTTCACATACTTTTTAGTTTTTTTTCGTTATTTTGTTGCGAAATATGGACAAAAACAGAAAAGTCAAATATTTCAGATACTTTCTTGTTATTTTTTCGTTATTTTGTTGCGAAATATGGACAAAAACAGAAACCTCAAATATTTCAGATACTTGCTGGTTATTTTTTCGTTATTTTGTTGCGAAATATGGACAAAAAATGCAAACTCAAATATTTCACATACTTTTTAGTTTTTTTTCGTTATTTTGTTGCGAAATATGGACAAAAACAGAAAAGTCAAATATTTCAGATACTTTCTTGTTTTTTTTTCGTTATTTTGTTGCGAAATATGGACAAAAAAAGAAAACTCAAATATTTCAGATACTTTGTCGTTTTTTTTTCGTTATTTTTTTGCGAAATATGGACAAAAACAGAAAACTAAATTATTTCAGATACTTTCTTGTTATTTTTTCGTTATTTTGTTGCGAAATATGGACAAAAACAAAAAACTAAAATATTTCAGATACTTTTTTGTTTCTTTTTTTCCTTATTTGGTTGAGAAATATGGACAAAAGTAGAAAAGTGAAATATTTTAGATACTTTTTTTAAAATTTTTTTTATATTTAGTTGCGGAATAGAGACAAAAAATGCAAACTCAAATATTTCAGATACTTTTTCGTTTTTTTCGTTATTTTGTTGCGAAATATGGACAAAAACAGAAAACTCAAATATTTCAGATACCTTTTTCGTTATTTTGTTGCGAAATATGGACAAAAGCAGAAAACTCAAATATTTCAGATACCTTTTTCGTTTTTTTGTTGCGAAATATGGACAAAAACAGAAAACTAAAATATTTCAGATACTTTTTTGTTTGTTTTTTACCCTTATCTTGTTGAGAAATATGAACAAAAGCAGGAACCTCAAATATTGCATGTACTTTTTTGTTTTTTTTTTCGTTATTTTGTTGCGAAATATAGACAAAAACAGAAAACTAATATATTTCAGATAGTTTTTTGTTTTTTTTTTCGTTATTTTGTTGCGAAATATGGACAAAAACAGAAAACTCAAATATTTCAGATACTTTCTTGTTAGTTTTTCGTTTTTCGTTGCGAAATATGGACAAAAACAGAAAACTAAAATATTTCAGATACTTTTTTGTTTGTTTTTTTTCCTTATTTTGTTGCGAAATATGGACAAAAACCGAAAACTAAAATATTTCAGATACATTTTTGTTTGTTTTTTTCCTTATTTTGTTGCGAAATATGGACAAAAACAGAAAACTAAAATATTTCAGATACTTTTTCCGGTTTTTTTTCATTATTTTGTTGCGAAATATGGACAAAAACAGAAAATTAAAATATTTCAGAGAATTTGTTGTTTTTTTCCGTTATTTTGTTGTGAAATATGGACAAAACCAGAAAACTCAAATATTTCAGATACTTTTTTTTGTTGTTTTGTTGCGAAATATGGACAAAAATAGAAAGCTCAAATATTTCAGATACTTTTTTGTTTGTTTTTTCCTTAGTTTGTTGAGAAATATGAACAAAACCAGAAAACACAAATATTTCAGATACTTCCTTGTTATTTTTTAGTTAGTTTGTTGCGAAATATGGACAAAAACAGAAAACTAAAACATTTCAGATACTTTTTTTTTTTTTTTCCTTATTTTGTTGAGAAATATGGACAAAACCAGAAAGCTCAAATATTACAGATACTTCCTTGTTATTTTTTCGTTATTATGTTGCGAAATATGGACAACAAAAGATAACTCAAATATTTCAGATATTTTTTTGTTTTTTTTTTCGTTATTTTGTTGGAAAATATGGACAAAAATAAAAAACTCAAATATTTCAGAGAATTTGTTGATTTTTTTCGTTATTTTGTTGTGAAATATGGACAAAACCAGAAAACTCAAATATTTCAGATACTTTTTGTTGTTGTTTTGTTGCGAAATATGGACAAAAATAGAAAGCTCAAATATTTCAGATACTTTTTTGTTTGTTTTTTCCTTAGTTTGTTAAGAAATATGAACAAAACCAGAAAACACAAATATTTCAGATACTTCCTTGTTATTTTTTAGTTATTTTGTTGCGAAATATGGACAAAAACAGAAAACTAAAATATTTCAGATACTTCTTTGTTTTTTTTTGCTTATTTTGTTGAGAAATATGGCCAAAACCAGAAAGGTTAAATATTACAGATACTTCCTTGTTATTTTTTCGTTATTATGTTGCGAAATATGGACAACAAAAGAAAACTCAAATATTTCAGATATTTTTTTGTTTTTTTTTTCGTTATTTTGTTGGAAAATATGGACAAAAATAGAAAACTCAAATATTTCAGAGAATTTGTTGGTTTTTTCGTTATTTTGTTGCGAAATATTGACAAAACCGGAAAACTCAAATATTTCAGATACTTTTTTGTTTTTTTGTTGCGAAATATGGACAAAAACAGAAAGCTCAAATATTTCAGATACTTTTATGTTTTTTTTGTTATTTTGTCGCGAAATATGGACAAAAACAGAAAACTAAAAAAACTTTTTTGTTTTTTTTTTCCTTATTTATGGACAAAAATATGGACAAAAAATGAAAACTCAAATAGTCCAGATACTTTTTCTGGACTATTTGAGTTTTCATTTTATGGACAAAAAATGAAAACTCAAATAGTCCAGATACTTTTTCCTTTTTTCGTTATTTTGTTGCGAAATATGGACAAAAAAAGAAAACTGAAATATTTCAGTTTCTTTTTGTTTTTTTTGTCGATATTTATTTGCGAAATATGGACAAAACCAGAAAACTCAAATATTTCAGATACTTTTAAGTTTTTTTCGTTAATTTGTTGCGAAATATGGACAAAAACAGAAAACTCAAATATTTTAGATATTTTTTTTTTGTTATTTTGTTGCGAAATATGGACAAAAACAGAAAACTCAAATATTTCAGATACTTTCTTGTTAGTTTTTGCTGCGAAATATGGACAGAAACAGAAAACTGAAATATTTTAGATTCTTTTTGATTTCTCGATATTTAGTTGCAAAATATGGACAAAAACAGAAAACTCAAATATTTCAGATACTTTTTTGTTTTTTTTCGTTACTTTGTTGCGAAATATGGACAAAAACAGAAAACTCAAATATTTCAGATACTTTCTTGTTATTTTTTCGTTATTTTGTTGCGAAATATGGACAAAAACAGAAAACTCAAATATTTCAGATATTTCAGATACTTTGGACAAAAACAAAAAACTGAAATATTTCAGATATTTCAGATAAAACTCAAATATTTCAGATACTGTGTCGTTTTTCTTTCTTTATTTTGTTGCGAAATATGGATTAAAACGGAAAACTCAAATATTTCAGTTTCTTTTTGTTTTTTTCGATATTTAGTTGCGATATATGGACAAAAACAGAAAACGCAAATGTTTCAGATTCTTTTTGTTGATTTTTTGATATTTATTTGCGGAATATGGACAAAAATAGAAAACGCAAATATTTCAGATAGTTTTTTGTTTTTTTTCGTTATTTCGTTGCGAAATATGGACAAAAAACGCAAACTCAAATATTGCAGATACTTTGTCGTTTTTTTTCGTTATTTTGTTGCGAAATATGAACAAAAACAGAAAACTCAAATATTTCAGATACTTTCTTGTTATTTTTTCGTTATTTTGTTGGGAAAAATGGACAAACACAGAAAACTCAAATATTTCAGAGAATTTGTTGTTTTTTTCCGTTATTTTGTTGCGAAATATGTACAAAACCAGAAAACTCAAATATTTCAGATACTTTTTTTTTAAAAAAGTATCTGTTACTTTTTTGCCAAATATAGACGAAAATAGAAAGCTCAAATATTTCAGATACTTTTATGTTTTTTTCATTAATTTGTTGCGAAATATGGACAAGAAATGAAAACTCAAATATTTCAGATAGTTTTTCCATTTTTTTCGTTACTTTGTTGCAGAATATGGACCAAACCAGCAAACTCAAATATTTCCAATAATTTTTTTTTCGTTATTTTATTGCGAGATATGGACAAAAACATAAAGTTCAAATATTTCAGATACTTTTATGTTTTTTTTCGTTAATTTTTCTGAAATATGGACAAAAAATAACAACTCAAATATTTCAGATACTTTTTCCTTTCTTTTCGTTATTTTGTTGCGAAATATGGACAAAAACAGAAAACAAAATTATTTCAGATAGTTTTATGTTTTTTTCGTTAATTTGTTGCGATATATGGACAAAAAATGCAAACTCAAATATTTCACATACTTTTTAGTTTTTTTTCGTTATTTTGTTGCGAAATATGGACAAAAACAGAAAAGTCAAATATTTCAGATACTTTCTTGTTATTTTTTCGTTATTTTGTTGCGAAATATGGACAAAAACAGAAACCTCAAATATTTCAGATACTTGCTGGTTATTTTTTCGTTATTTTGTTGCGAAATATGGACAAAAAATGCAAACTCAAATATTTCACATACTTTTTAGTTTTTTTTCGTTATTTTGTTGCGAAATATGGACAAAAACAGAAAAGTCAAATATTTCAGATACTTTCTTGTTATTTTTTCGTTATTTTGTTGCGAAATATGGACAAAAAAAGAAAACTCAAATATTTCAGATACTTTGTCGTTTTTTTTCGTTATTTTTTTGCGAAATATGGACAAAAACAGAAAACTAAATTATTTCAGATACTTTCTTGTTATTTTTTCGTTATTTTGTTGCGAAATATGGACAAAAACAAAAAACTAAAATATTTCAGATACTTTTTTGTTTCTTTTTTTCCTTATTTGGTTGAGAAATATGGACAA
This sequence comes from Empis livida, assembly GCA_963932195.1. Classification (NCBI taxonomy): domain Eukaryota; kingdom Metazoa; phylum Arthropoda; class Insecta; order Diptera; family Empididae; genus Empis; species Empis livida. The sequence continues at coordinate 21,681,116 of OZ010646.1, forward strand.
AAGTAGAAAAGTGAAATATTTTAGATACTTTTTTTAAAATTTTTTTTATATTTAGTTGCGGAATAGAGACAAAAAATGCAAACTCAAATATTTCAGATACTTTTTCGTTTTTTTTCGTTATTTTGTTGCGAAATATGGACAAAAACAGAAAACTCAAATATTTCAGATACCTTTTTCGTTATTTTGTTGCGAAATATGGACAAAAGCAGAAAACTCAAATATTTCAGATACCTTTTTCGTTTTTTTGTTGCGAAATATGGACAAAAACAGAAAACTAAAATATTTCAGATACTTTTTTGTTTGTTTTTTTCCCTTATTTTGTTGAGAAATATGAACAAAAGCAGGAACCTCAAATATTGCATGTACTTTTTTGTTTTTTTTTCGTTATTTTGTTGCGAAATATAGACAAAAACAGAAAACTAATATATTTCAGATAGTTTTTTGTTTTTTTTTTCGTTATTTTGTTGCGAAATATGGACAAAAACAGAAACTCAAATATTTCAGATACTTTCTTGTTAGTTTTTCGTTTTTCGTTGCGAAATATGGACAAAAACAGAAAACTAAAATATTTCAGATACTTTTTTGTTTGTTTTCTTCCTTATTTTGTTGCAAAATATGGACAAAAACCGAAAACTAAAATATTTCAGATACATTTTTGTTTGTTTTTTTTCCTTATTTTGTTGCGAAATATGGACAAAAACAGAAAACTAAAATATTTCAGATACTTTTTCCGGTTTTTTTTCATTATTTTGTTGCGAAATATGGACAAAAACAGAAAATTAAAATATTTCAGAGAATTTGTTGTTTTTTTCCGTTATTTTGTTGTGAAATATGGACAAAACCAGAAAACTCAAATATTTCAGATACCTTTTTTTGTTGTTTTGTTGCGAAATATGGACAAAAATAGAAAGCTCAAATATTTCAGATACTTTTTTGTTTGTTTTTTCCTTAGTTTGTTGAGAAATATGAACAAAACCAGAAAACACAAATATTTCAGATACTACCTTGTTATTTTTTAGTTAGTTTGTTGCGAAATATGGACAAAAACAGAAAGCTCAAATATTTCAGATACTTTTTTTTTTTTTTCCTTATTTTGTTGAGAAATATGGACAAAACCAGAAAGCTCAAATATTACAGATACTTCCTTGTTATTTTTTCGTTATTATGTTGCGAAATATGGACAACAAAAGATAACTCAAATATTTCAGATATTTTTTTGTTTTTTTTTTCGTTATTTTGTTGGAAAATATGGACAAAAATAAAAAACTCAAATATTTCAGAGAATTTGTTGATTTTTTTCGTTATTTTGTTGTGAAATATGGACAAAACCAGAAAACTCAAATATTTCAGATACTTTTTGTTGTTGTTTTGTTGCGAAATATGGACAAAAATAGAAAGTTCAAATATTTCAGATACTTTTTTGTTTGTTTTTTCCTTAGTTTGTTAAGAAATATGAACAAAACCAGAAAACACAAATATTTCAGATACTTCCTTGTTATTTTTTAGTTATTTTGTTGCGAAATATGGACAAAAACAGAAAACTAAAATATTTCAGATACTTCTTTGTTTTTTTTTGCTTATTTTGTTGAGAAATATGGCCAAAACCAGAAAGGTTAAATATTACAGATACTTCCTTGTTATTTTTTCGTTATTATGTTGCGAAATATGGACAACAAAAGAAAACTCAAATATTTCAGATATTTTTTTGTTTTTTTTTTCGTTATTTTGTTGGAAAATATGGACAAAAATAGAAAACTCAAATATTTCAGAGAATTTGTTGGTTTTTTCGTTATTTTGTTGCGAAATATTGACAAAACCGGAAAACTCAAATATTTCAGATACTTTTTTGTTTTTTTGTTGCGAAATATGGACAAAAACAGAAAGCTCAAATATTTCAGATACTTTTATGTTTTTTTTGTTATTTTGTCGCGAAATATGGACAAAAACAGAAAACTAAAATATTTGAGATACTTTTTTGTTTTTTTTTTTCCTTATTTTGTTGAGAAATAAGGACAAAAGCAGAAAACTGAAATATTTCAGATACTTTTTTGTTTTTTTTTTTTCGTTATATTATTGCGAAATATGGACAACAAAAACAAACTCAAATATTTCAGATATTTTTTTGTTTTTTTTCGTTATTTTGTTGGGAAATATGGACAAAAACAGAAAGCTCAAATATTTCAGATACTTTTATGTTCTTTTCGTTATTTTGTTGCGAAATATGGACAAAAACAGAAAATTCAAATATTTTAGATTCTTTATGTTTTTTTCGATATTTAGTTGCGAAATATGGACAAAAACAGAAAACTCAAATATTTCAGAGAATTTGTTGTTTTTTCCCGTTATTTTGTTGCGAAATATGGACAAAACCAAAAAACTCAAATATTTCAGATACTTCGTTGTTATTTTTTCGTTATTTTGTTGCAAAATATGGACAAAACCCTAAAACTAAAATATTTCAGATACTTTTTTGTTTTTTTTTTCCTTATTTTGTTGAGAAATATGGACAAAACCAGAAAACTCAAATAATTCAGATACTGTTTTTGTTATTTTGTTGCGAAATATGGACAAAACCAGAAAGCTCAAATATTACAGATACGTCCTTGTTATTTTTTCGTTATTATGTTGCGAAATATGGACAACAAAAGATAACTCAAATATTTCAGATATTTTTTTGTTTTTTTTTTCGTTATTTTGTTGGAAAATATGGACAAAAATAGAAAACTCAAATATTTCAGAGAATTTGTTGATTTTTTTCGTTATTTTGTTGTGAAATACGGACAAAACCAGAAAACTCAAATATTTCAGATACTTTTTGTTGTTGTTTTGTTGCGAAATATGGACAAAAACAGAAAACTCAAATATTTCAGATACTTTGAAGTTTTTTTTCCGTTATTTGCGAAATATGGACAAAAACAGAAAACTCAAATATTTCAGATACTTTTTTGTCATTTTTTCGTTATTTTGTTGCGTAATATGTACAAAAACAGAAAACTGAAATATTTCAGAGATTTTGTTGTTTTTTCCCGTTATTTTGTTGCGAAATATGGACAAAACCAGAAAACTCAAATATTTCAGATACTTCGTTGTTATTTTTTCTTTGGTCCGTTAAGTAGGTCACCTCCACGTGGTGCGGACTGGGTAATGCTAAAAGATCTACATGATAGGGGGGACGTAAGTCGATCAGCTCGCTGTCGGCTCCGTATCCTATCTAGATAGGGGGGAATAAAGTCGAACTGTTTACTGTCGGCTCCGTATCCTATCTTTTGGTCCAGGCGAATGTGGTAGTGGGGATTCAACCGAACAGCTTGCTGTAGGTTCCGTATCCTATCACAGTATTTGTTTGTCCTAAAAGCTGGTCTGGTCATGTTTCAGGCAGCTATTAGGATAACAATAATTACTATCAAAGGGAGTCGTAAACCCGCAGTAATTCGCAAGTGTACGTACTACCTTCATGGTGACCTCAACAAAGTACGACGCTAGAGGAGAAAACCTTGTAAATAAAAATCCCCAAATCCACGGTGAAACAGCATATGCCAAAGAATGAATGGTTAGTGGGTTACTAGCCGCTAATATGCAAACTCTGGATACCTGGCGACCTCCAGTTTAATACAGCCTTCCCCTGGTAATTCGCAGCTCTGCCAGGGGTGACTTTTCTTCTCGCGCTACTCGTGGGTTCAAATATGGAATTTAACGTAAATAATAAACAAGGGGCTGATGCCTCCCCAAAGGCGGAGACCTCAAAAGTGAAGTTGGTGGCTAAGGACGCGCCCGCTTCAAAGGTACAGGCTAGTGGATCTGGAGTAAAGGTTCCTTCCCAATCCATCCCGACAGGGAAGCTAGCCAGAGGAAGAGGTGCCAGACAATCCTCCAAACTCAGCAGCATAGAGGAAACTCAACTATCAGCAGAGCTGAAGCAGTTGACGCTGACTGAAAGTAAAAAAAGATTAGGTGGCGCAGGCCGTAGACGGTATTTATACCACCGGAATAATGGTAACATCATTAAAGAAGCGTATGATTTTGCATGCCTTCCCATGCAAGATACCCTATCCCCTGCTCAAGTCCCGAAGAGGTTAAGTACACCTTCACAGACACCTCCGGATGTGCAGAATGTTAACAAGAGGCAACGAACCTCGGAAAAGCAGGGCGTCAAGCATAGACCCGCAGCAGCGGCTCAGTCCACCAGGCCGGGCACTAGCTATAAGGACGTGGTAAAGGGGATTAGGATCGGTATTATCCATGCCGAATACCCACATCAAATGCTATCCGCTGAGCAGCTAGCTGCCAGTCAAAAATCCATCCTGGCTGCAATCCCAGCAGCAGCTAAAGAGGGGATCAACCCGCAATTTGGTGGCCTTAGCCTCAAATCGGGATGGATGTTGATAAGTTGCCTGGATGAGAAAACATCCAAATGGCTTGAGCAGATTGTTCCAAAAGTAGCGGACGGGTCAACCAACATCAAGGCCGTCCGTGAGGAAAATATCCCGATGGTGGAAGTAATCACGGGATTTTTCCCAGCTGAAGAGGATTCTACAGAGGACATCCTCATCCTCATAGATTCACAGAATCCTAGTCTCCGCGCAGCGAACTGGAAGGTACTTAACAGGCAGATAGAAGGTACCTGCGCGGTGATCACATTATCCATAGACTGCCAATCAATGGAGAAATTAAAGCAGATTGGATTCAGGATCTGCTACAAATTCTCTGGCATAACACTCCGGCCAAAAATAAAGAAGACATCACTGGAGCCCGCCTCCAGTGATGTCAAAGACACCACAGAATAATCACCTTAAGGTGATTCAAGCGAACCTCCATCGAGCAGGAGCGGCCACGGACGTACTTACAAAAACAGAAAACTCAAATATTTCAGAGAATTTGTTGTTTTTTCCCGTTATTTTGTTGCGAAATATGGACAAAACCAGAAAACTCAAATATTTCAGATACTTCGTTGTTATTTTTTCGTTATTTTGTTGCAAAATATGGACAAAACCCTAAAACTAAAATATTTCAGATACTTTTTTGTTTTTTTTTTCCTTATTTTGTTGAGAAATATGGACAAAAACAGAAAACTCAAAGATTTCAGATTCTTTATGTTTTTTTCGATAATTCGTTGCGAAATATGGACAAAAACAGAAAACTCAAATATATCAGATAGTTTTTTGGTTTTTTCCTTATTTTGTTGCGAAATATGGACAAAAATAGAAAACTAAAATATTTGAGATACTTTGTCGTTTTTTTTTCGTTATTTTGTTGTGAAATATGGACAAAAACAGACAACTCAAATATTTCATATCCTTTTTGTTTTTTTCGATACTTAGTTGCGTAATATGGACCAAAACAGAAACCTCAAATATTTCAGATATTTTTTGTTTTTTTTTCGTTATTTTGTTGCGAAATATGGACAAAAACAGAAAACTCAAATATTTCAGATACATTCTTCTTATTTTGTCGTTATTTTGTAGCGAAATATGGACAAAAAATGAAAACTCAAATATTTCAGATACTTTGAATTTTTTTTTCCGTTATTTGCGAAATATGGACAAAAACAGAAAACTCAAATATTTCAGATACTTTTTTGTCATTTTTTCGTTATTTTGTTGCGTAATATGTACAAAAACAGAAAACTGAAATATTTCAGAGATTTTGTTGTTTTTTCCCGTTATTTTGTTGCGAAATATGGACAAAACCAGAAAACTCAAATATTTCAGATACTTCGTTGTTAATTTTTCTTTGGTCCGTTAAGTAGGTCACCTCCACGTGGTGCGGACTGGGTAATGCCAAAAGATCTACATGATAGGGGGACGTAAGTCGATCAGCTCGCTGTCGGCTCCGTATCCTATCTAGATAGGGGGTAATAAAGTCGAACTGTTTACTGTCGGCTCCTTATCCTATCTTTTGGTCCAGGCGAATGTGGTAGGGGGGATTCAACCGAACAGCTTGCTGTAGGTTCCGTATCCTATCACAGTATTTGTTTGTCCTAAAAGCTGGTCTGGTCATGTTTCAGGCAGCTTTTAGGATAACAATAATTACTATCAAAGGGAGTCGTAAACCCGCAGTAATTCGCAAGTGTACGTACTACCTTCATGGTGACCTCAACAAAGTACGACGCTAGAGGAGAAAACCTTGTAAATAAAAATCCCCAAATCCACGGTGAAACAGCATATGCCAAAGGATGAATGGTTAGTGGGTTACTAGCCGCTAATATGCGAACTCTGGATACCTGGCGACCTCCAGTTTAATACAGCCTTCCCCTGGTAATTCGCAGCTCTGCCAGGGGTGACTTTTCTTCTCGCGCTACTCGTGGGTTCAAATATGGAATTTAACGTAAATAATAAACAAGGGGCTGATGCCTCCCCAAAGGCATCTACTTCAAAGGCGGAGAAAAGTGAAGTTGGTGGCTAATGACGCGCCCGCTTCAAAGGTACAGGCTAGTGAATCTGGAGTAAAGGTTCCTTCCCAATCCATCCCGACAGGGAAGCTAGCCAGAGGAAGAGGTGCCAGACAATCCTCCAAACTCAGCAGCATAGAGGAAACTCAACTATCAGCAGAGCTGAAGCAGTTGACGCTGACTGAAAATAAAAAAAGATTAAGTGGCGCAGGCCGTAGACGGTATTCATACCACCGGAATAATGTTAAGACCATTAAAGAAGCGTATGATCTTGCATGCTTTCCCTTGCAAGATACCCTATTCCCTGGATGTTGATAAGTTGCCTGGATGAGAAAACATCCAAATGGCTTGAGCAGATTGTTCCAAAAGTAGCGGACGGGTCAACCAACATCAAGGCCGTCCGTGAGGAAAATATCCCGAAGGTGGAAGTAATCACGGGATTTTTCCCAGCTGAAGAGGATTCTACAGAGAACATCCTCATCCTCATAGATTCACAGAATCCTAGTCTCCGCGCAGCGAACTGGAAGGTACTTAACAGGCGGATAGAAGGTACCTGCGCGGTGATCACATTCTCCATAGACTGCCAATCAATGGAGAAATTAAAGCAGATTGGATTCAGGATCTGCTACAAATTCTCTGGCATCACACTCCGGCCAAAAATAAAGAAGACATCACTGGAGCCCGCCTCCAGTGATGTCAAAGACACCACAGAATAATCACCTTAAGGTGATTCAAGGGAACCTCCATTCAGCAGGAGCGGCCACGGACGTACTTACATGGAGGTTCGCTAAAGAGGAGTTCCAAGTGGCCCTCCTACAGGAACCTCGAGCTACCACAGGTAAGGTACTTGATATTCCTAAAATCTTAGGTAAGTTAATTTTGGACAAAAATAGCAGCAGACCTAGAACTGCAATTTTTCTATCATCCAAAATTAGCTATCGAAATATTCCAATTTTCATCCGAACAGATCTCGTAGCTGTACTGGTGAAACTACCAACCCCAGGGGGTTTTCAAGAGGTCATTATCGCCTCGGCCTACTTCCCTGGAGAAGAGCTAGAAGCTCTACCAAATGACATCATAGAGTTAGTGGAATACAGCAAAAGCCATAAGCTACCAGTCATCCTGGGCTGTGATGTCAACGCCCACCACATAGTATGGGGTAGCAGAGATATTAATAAAAGACGTGAGTCACTTTTAGAATATCATTCTACTAACAACCTAGATATATTAAATAGGGGCAATTCCCCCACTTTCGAAAACAGTATTAGGCAGGAAGTACTAGACTTAACTATTGCAAGCCCCTGTCTCACCCATATATGTGTTAATTGGCATGTCTCAAAGGCAGCTTCCTTATCCGACCATAAGCACATTTGTTTTGAACTGCGCACTTCTCACGCTATGAGCTGTGCAACGTTCAGAAATCCCAAGCGTACCAACTGGACTCAGTACCAAGAAACTCTTAGGTACGAAATAAACTATTCAGAGGCGACAATCAAAAGCCCAGACTGCATTGACCTCCACGCCAACCAACTTGTCACAAGCAGCATCAATGCTTTTGAACTAAGTTGTCCTATTTCACAAAAGACTCACTCTAAAGATGCACCATGGTGGAATAAGGAACTAGCGGACAAACGCACAGAAACAAGGAAGATGTTCAACAGAGCAAAAACCTTCGGTAACTGGGAAGAGTATAAATTCACCCTTACCGAATACAATAACCTTGTTAGGAAGTCTAAGAGGGAGTCATGGAGGAAGTTGTGTGAAGAGATCACAGATCTCCCAGCGGCCTCCCGTTTACAAAAGGTACTAGCTAAAGATATTCCCGTAGATATCGGTTTGCTAGAGAGACAAGATGGTTCTCTAATAACAGGCAGCTCTAAAACACTAGAAGTTTTACTAGATACTCACTTTCCGGGCTGCAAACTCATAAATAATCCAGAAGATGAAGAGGCAGTAGCAGTAGGACTACGTCCTACACCACGCAGTAGAAGCCTCGCTAATAAAATCTTCACTCCGGAAAAGATCAGATGGGCAATAAACAACTTTAAACCCTACAAATCGGCCGGAGATGACAAAATTTTCCCTGCACTCCTACAACAGGGATTGCAGATTCTTATGCCCAATATGCTAAAAATCTTCAAAGCCAGCTTTATGTGGGGATATATCCCAATAGTCCGGAGGAAAGCTAGGGTGGTTTTCATACCAAAGGCAGGGAACCGTCCCATTGAAAACCCTAACTCATACCGCCCCATAAGTCTTACCGCCTTCTTCATTAAAACAATGGAGAAACTAGTGGATCACCACATTTGGACCGGTGCAAACAAGGTTCGACTTCACTATAAGCAACACGCTTACCAAAAAGGGAAGTCTACTGAATCAGCCCTTCACGACCTTGTAAAGTCAATAGAAAAGGCAACTGAATACAAAGAAGTGGCACTATGTGCATTCCTGGACATAGAGGGTGCCTTTGACAACACTCTTCACGAAGCCATCGTGGCGGCAGCCAGGAATAAGGAAATAGAACTGCCGACGACCAAGTGGATTCAAGCCATGTTTAAAAGTCGAACGACAACGGCGGAACTTGGTGGTAACTCTTTAACAGCACAAACCTATAGGGGTTGCCCCCAAGTAGGTGTCCTATCTCCACTGTTATGGTCTATTGTTGTTGCTGAGCTACTTCAGAACCTTCATGATTCTGGTTTCGAGGTAATAGGATATGCCGACGACCTAGTCATCATAATCAGGCGTAAATATGAAAATATCAAATCTAGTAGACTCCATTTGGCTTTAAACAGGACAATGAACTAAACAAAACGTTTGGGTTTATCTGTAGATTTTTGGTGCAAATCCAACAAAACGATAATTATACCATTTACCAAAAAGAAAGTGATCAACATTACTGCACCCTCAATAAGTGGTATAACCATACCCTGTTCCAATGAAGTAAAATACCTAGGTATCACAGTAGACAGTAAACTTAATTGGAACAACCATATTGAAAGGACTCATGCTAAGGCAATAAAGGCGATGTGGGCCTGCAAAATTATGTTTGGTAGGAAATGGGGGCTACATCCCAAAATGATCTACTGGTGCTACAGAACGATCATCCTACCTATTATAACATACGGATGCACAGTATGGTGGACTAAAACACTTCAATACAAAACACAGGCGAAACTAGGAAAGATCTAAAGACTGGCCTGTCTAGGTATAACAGGTGCTATGAAAACCTGTCCCACAGCAGCAATGGAAATGTTCCTAAACCTTCCGCCAATACACCTCCTTGTTAAGAAAGAGGCAGCGAGAGGTCTGCTGCGCATTCAGAAGGGAAAGAATTATTACTCAGGAGACCTCAAAGGACATCTTCAGCTCCTGAACAATCCCAAAATAAAGGAACTAGCCTCAATTTTATCGGATGTAATGCCGACCACTTACAACTTTGACTTCCCTTTCAAAGTCGTAATCAGTGAACGCAGTGACTGGCAATCAAGGCTTCCTGAATTAGAATCGGATACGTCCGCCTGGTTCACAGACGGTTCCCGAACCACAGAGGGTACGGGTACCGGGGTCAGAGGTCCAAACTTCTCTGCATCCCTACCACTCGTCAAAGAAGCCACAATCTTTCAAGCCGAACTGATCGCGGTAGATCTGTGTGTCCAAGAGAATCTCAGGATAGCGCAACGGAATAAAACAATCTACATTCTTTCAGAAAGTCAAGCTGTTCTCAAAGCTCTAGTCTCCCACAGGCAGGAGTCAATGCTGGTCTGGGAATGTCTCCAAAAACTCATCACACCGGCAAAGAGGAACTGTGTTACTTTAATGTGGGTGCCAGGTCACATAGGAGTCGCTGGAAATGAAGAGGCCAAAAATGGTTTGGACTCTTCAAGTGGTTCAAAAACAAAACTAATTGGGCCAGAACCATTCTTCGGCAAACCAAGAGGATACTCCAAATTAGTACTCAACAGATGGATAGAGCAAGAGCATAGGCTCTACTGGGGAAAACTCCCTAAACTCACGATATCCAAGAAACTTATCATACCAAATAGGATCAAGATGGATAAACTATTAAACCTCAGCAAAAAGGACATTCGTACCTTAATAGGTCTCATGACTGGGCATAGCCCAGTACTCTACCACCGCAAGAAAATGGGACTGGCTGAGGAGGACAGTTGTCGCCGCTGCCACAATGACAGAAAGAATTATTACTCAGGAGCGAAGCAGCTGCAAGAAGAAGACTCAATCATCTAGAAAAGGGTATTCTCACCACAGATGAACTCGCCAATATGGCTCCCGAATCCATATTAATGTTCTATCGTTCTCTTAATATGGGCTAGTGAGAAAGGGGCAGTAAACGCACAATAGATCTGAAGGTCGCAGTGCTCTCTTGCGTTCCCAAAAAAAAAAAAATAATATATTTTTTCTTTATTTTGTTGCGAAATATGGACAAAAACAGAAAACTAAAATATTTCAGATACTTTTTTGTTATTTTGAATTTGTTGTTTTTTCCCGTTATTTTGTTGCGAAATATGGACAAAACCAGAAAACTCAAATATTTCAGATACTTCCTGTTGCAATATATGGACAAAACCAGAAAACTCAAATATTTCAGATACTTTGTCGTTTTTTTGTCGTTATTTTGTTGCGAAATATGAACAAAAAAACTTAAATATTTCAGATTCTTTTTGTTTTTTCCGATATTTAATTGGGAAATATGGACAAAAGCAGAAAACTCATATATTTCAGATAGTTTTTTGTTTTTTTTTCGTTATTTTGTTGCGAAATAAGGACAAAAAATGAAAACTCAAATATTTCAGTTCATATTTTCGTATTTTTTTCGTTATTTTGTTGCGAAATATGGACAAAAATAGAAAGCTCAAATATTTAAGATTCTTTTTTTTTTTCGATACTTAGTTGCGAAATATGGACAAAAACAGAGAGCGAAAATATTTCAGATCCTTTTTTGTTTTTGTTTTCGTTATTTTCTTGGGAAATTTGGACAAAAACAGAAAACTCAAATATTTCAGAGAATTTGTTGTTTTGTTTTTTCGTTATTTTGTTGCGAAATATAGACAAAACCAGAAAACTCAAATATTTCAGATACTTTTTTTTGTTATTTTGTTGCGAAATATGGACAAAAATAGAAAGCTCAAATATTTCAGATACTTTTATGTTTTTTTTTTCATTATTTTGTTGCTAAATATGTACAAAAACAGAAAACTCAAATAATTCAGATCTTTTTTGTTTTTTTTGTTATTTTGTTGCGAAATATGGAGAAAAACAGAACTCAAATATTTCAGGTACTTTGTTCTTTTTTTCCGTTATTTTGTTGTGAAATATGGACAAAACCAGAAAACTCAAATATTTCAGATACTTTTTTTTGTTGTTTTGTTGCGAAAAATGGACAAAAATAGAAAGCTCAAATATTTCAGATACTTTTTTGTTTGTTTTTTCCTTAGTTTGTTGAGAAATATGAACAAAACCAGAAAACACAAATATTTCAGATACTTCCTTGTTATTTTTTAGTTAGTTTGTTGCGAAATATGGACAAAAACAGAAAACTAAAATATTTCAGATACTTTTTTGTTTTTTTTTTCCTTATTTTGTTGAGAAATATGGACAAAACCAGAAAGCTCAAATATTACAGATACTTCCTTGTTATTTTTTCGTTATTATGTTGCGAAATATGGACAACAAAAGATAACTCAAATATTTCAGATATTTTTTTGTTTTTTTTTTTCGTTATTTTGTTGGAAAATATGGACAAAAATAGAAAACTCAAATATTTCAGAGAATTTGTTGATTTTTTTCGTTATTTTGTTGTGAAATATGGACAAAACCAGAAAACTCAAATATTTCAGATACTTTTTGTTGTTGTTTTGTTGCGAAATATGGACAAAAATAGAAAGCTCAAATATTTCAGATACTTTTTTGTTTGTTTTTTCCTTAGTTTGTTGAGAAATATGAACAAAACCAGAAAACACAAATATTTCAGATACTTCCTTGTTATTTTTTAGTTATTTTGTTGCGAAATATGGACAAAAACAGAAAACTAAAATATTTCAGATACTTCTTTGTTTTTTTTTGCTTATTTTGTTGAGAAATATGGCCAAAACCAAAAAGGTCAAATATTACAGATACTTCCTTGTTATTTTTTCGTTATTATGTTGCGAAATATGGACAACAAAAGAAAACTCAAATATTTCAGATATTTTTTTGTTTTTTTTTCGTTATTTTGTTGGAAAATATGGACAAAAATAGAAAACTCAAATATTTCAGAGAATTTGTTGGTTTTTTCGTTATTTTGTTGCGAAATATTGACAAAACCAGAAAACTCAAATATTTCAGATACTTTTTTTGTTTTTTTGTTGCGAAATATGGACAAAAACAGAAAGCTCAAATATTTCAGATACTTTTATGTTTTTTTTGTTATTTTGTCGCGAAATATGGACAAAAACAGAAAACTCAAATATTTCAGATACTTTTATGTTTTTTTTTTCGTTATATTATTGCGAAATATGGCCAACAAAAACAAACTAAAATATTTCAGATATTTTTTTGTTTTTTTTTCGTTATTTTGTTGGGAAATATGGACAAAAACAGAAAGCTCAAATATTTCAGATACTTTTATGTTTTTTTCGTTATTTTGTTGCGAAATATGGACAAAAACAGAAATTTCAAATATTTTAGATTCTTTATGTTTTTTTCGATATTTAGTTGCGAAATATGGACAAAAACAGAAAACTCAAATATTTCAGAGAATTTGTTGTTTTTTCCCGTTATTTTGTTGCGAAATATGGACTAAACCAAAAAACTCAAATATTTCAGATACTTCGTTGTTATTTTTTCGTTATTTTGTTGCAAAATATGGACAAAACCCTAAAACTAAAATATTTCAGATACTTTTTTGTTTTTTTTTTTCCTTATTTTGTTGAGAAATATGGACAAAACCAGAAAACTCAAATAATTCAGATACTGTTTTTGTTATTTTGTTGCGAAATATGGACAAAAACAGAAAGCTCATATTTCAGATATTTTTTGTTTTTTTTTCGTTATTTTGTAGCGAAATATGGACAAAAAATGAAAACTCAAATATTTCAGATACTTTGAAGTTTTTTTTCCGTTATTTGTGAAATATGGACAAAAACAGAAAACTCAAATATTTCAGATACTTTTTTGTCATTTTTTCGTTATTTTGTTGCGTAATATGTACAAAAACAGAAAACTGAAATATTTCAGAGATTTTGTTGTTTTTCCCGTTATTTTGTTGCGAAATATGGACAAAACCAGAAAACTCAAATATTTCAGATACTTCGTTGTTATTTTTTTCTTTGGTCCGTTAAGTAGGTCACCTCCACGTGGTGCGGACTGGGTAATGCCAAAAGGTCTAAATGATAGGTGGGACGTAAGTCGATCAGCTCGCTGTCGGCTCCGTATCCTATCTAGATAGGGGGGAATAAAGTCGAACTGTTTACTGTCGGCTCCGTATCCTATCTTTTGGTCCAGGCGAATGTGGTAGTGGGGATTCAACCGAACAGCTTGCTGTAGGTTCCGTATCCTATCACAGTATTTGTTTGTCCTAAAAGCTGGTCTGGTCATGTTTCAGGCAGCTTTTAGGATAACAATAATTACTATCAAAGGGAGTCGTAAACCCGCAGTAATTCGCAAGTGTACGTACTACCTTCATGGTGACCTCAACAAAGTACGACGCTAGAGGAGAAAACCTTGTAAATAAAAATCCCCAAATCCACGGTGAAACAGCATATGCTAAAGGATGAATGGTTAGTGGGTTACTAGCCGCTAATATGCGAACTCTGGATACCTGGCGACCTCCAGTTTAATACAGCCTTCCCTGGTAATTCGCAGCTCTGCCAGGGGTGACTTTTCTTCTCGCGCTACTAGTGGGTTCAAATATGGAATTTAACGTAAATAATAAACAAGGGCTGATGCCTCCCCAAAGGCATCTACTTCAAAGGCGGAGACCTCAAAAGTCAAGTTGGTGGCTAAGGACGCGCCCGCTTCAAAGGTACAGGCTAGTGAATCTGGAGTAAAGGTTCCTTCCCAATCCATCCCGACAGGGAAGCTAGCCAGAGGAAGAGGTGCCAGACAATCCTCCAAACTCAGCAGCATAGAGGAAACTCAACTATCAGCAGAGCTGAAGTAGTTGACGCTGACTGAAAATAAAAAAAGATTAAGTGGCGCAGGCCGTAGACGGTATTCATACCACCGGAATAATGTTAAGACCAATAAAGAAGCGTATGTTCTTGCATGCCTTCCCTTGCAAGATACCCTATCCCCTGGATGTTGATAAGTTGCCTGGATGAGAAAACATCCAAATGGCTTGAGCAGATTGTTCCAAAAGTAGCGGACGGTTCAACCAACATCAAGGCCGTCCGTGAGGAAAATATCCCGAAGGTGGAAGTAATCACGGGATTTTTCCCAGCTGAAGAGGATTCTACAGAGAACATCCTCATCCTCATAGATTCACAGAATCCTAGTCTCCGCGCAGCGAACTGGAAGGTACTTAACAGGCGGATAGAAGGTACCTGCGCGGTGATCACATTCTCCATAGACTGCCAATCAATGGAGAAATTAAAGCAGATTGGATTCAGGATCTGCTACAAATTCTCTGGCATCACACTCCGGCCAAAAATAAAGAAGACATCACTGGAGCCCGCCTCCAGTGATGTCAAAGACACCACAGAATAATCACCTTAAGGTGATTCAAGCGAACCTCCATCGAGCAGCAGCGGCCACGGACGTACTTACATGGAGGTTCGCTAAAGAGGAGTTCCAAGTGGCCCTCCTACAGGAAACTCGAGCTACCACAGGTAAGGTACTTGATATTCCTAAAATCTTAGGTAAGTTAATTTTGGACAAAAATAGCAGCAGACCTAGAACTGCAATTTTTCTATCATCCAAAATTAGCTATCGAAATATTCCAATTTTCATCCGAACAGATCTCGTAGCTGTACTGGTGAAACTACCAACCCCAGGGGGTTTTCAAGAGGTCATTATCGCCTCGGCCTACTTCCCTGGAGAAGAGCTAGAAGCTCTACCCAATGACATCATAGAGTTAGTGGAATACAGCAAAAGCCATAAGCTACCAGTCATCCTGGGCTGTGATGTCAACGCCCACCACATAGTATGGGGTAGCAGAGATATTAATAAAAGAGGTGAGGCACTTTTAGAATATCATTCTACTAACAACCAGATATATTAAATAGGGGCAATTCCCCCACTTTCGAAAACAGTATTAGGCAGGAAGTACTAGACTTAACTATTGCAAGCCCCTGTCTCACCCATATATGTGTTAATTGGCATGTCTCAAAGGCAGCTTCCTTATCCGACCATAAGCACATTTGTTTTGAACTGCGCACTTCTCACGCTATGAGCTGTGCAACGTTCAGAAATCCCAAGCGTACCAACTGGACTCAGTACCAAGAAACTCTTAGGTACGAAATAAACTATTCAGAGGCGACAATCAAAAGCCCAGACTGCATTGACCTCCACGCCAACCAACTTGTCACAAGCATCATCAATGCTTTTGAACTAAGTTGTCCTATTTCACAAAAGACTCACTCTAAAGATGCACCATGGTGGAATAAGGAACTAGCGGACAAACGCACAGAAACAAGGAAGATGTTCAACAGAGCAAAAACCTTCGGTAACTGGGAAGAGTATAAATTCACCCTTACCGAATACAATAACCTTGTTAGGAAGTCTAAGAGGGAGTCATGGAGGAAGTTGTGTGAAGAGATCACAGATCTCCCAGCGGCCTCCCGTTTACAAAAGGTACTAGCTAAAGATATTCCCGTAGATATCGGTTTGCTAGAGAGACAAGATGGTTCTCTAATAACAGGCAGCTCTAAAACACTAGAAGTTTTACTAGATACTCACTTTCCGGGCTGCAAACTCATAAATAATCCAGAAGATGAAGAGGCAGTAGCAGTAGGACTACGTCCTACACCACGCAGTAGAAGCCTCGCTAATAAAATCTTCACTCCGGAAAAGATCAGATGGGCAATAAACAACTTTAAACCCTACAAATCGGCCGGAGATGACAAAATTTTCCCTGCACTCCTACAACAGGGATTGCAGATTCTTATGCCCAATATGCTAAAAATCTTCAAAGCCAGCTTTATATGGGGATATATCCCAATAGTCCGGAGGAAAGCTAGGGTGGTTTTCATACCAAAGGCAGGGAACCGTCCCATTGAAAACCCTAACTCATACCGCCCCATAAGTCTTACCTCCTTCTTCATTAAAACAATGGAGAAACTAGTGGATCACCACATTTGGACCGGTGCAAACAAGGTTCGACTTCACTATAAGCAACACGCTTACCAAAAAGGGAAGTCTACTGAATCAGCCCTTCACGACCTTGTAAAGTCAATAGAAAAGGCAACTGAATACAAAGAAGTGGCACTATGTGCATTCCTGGACATAGAGGGTGCCTTTGACAACACTCTTCACGAAGCCATCGTGGCAGCAGCCAGGAATAAGGGAATAGAACTGCCGACGACCAAATGGATTCAAGCCATGTTTAAAAGTCGAACGACAACGGCGGAACTTGGTGGTAACTCTTTAACAGCACAAACCTATAGGGGTTGCCCCCAAGTAGGTGTCCTATCTCCACTGTTATGGTCTATTGTTGTTGCTGAGCTACTTCAGAACCTTCATGATTCTGGTTTCGAGGTAATAGGATATGCCGACGACCTAGTCATCATAATCAGGCGTAAATATGAAAATATCAAATCTAGTAGACTTTAAACAGGACAATGAACTAAACAAAACGTTTGGGTTTATCTGTAGATTTTTGGTGCAAATCCAAAAATCTACTGATAAACCCAAACAAAACGATAATTATACCATTTACCAAAAAGAAAGTGATCAACATTACTGCACCCTCAATAAGTGGTATAACCATACCCTGTTCCAATGAAGTAAAATACCTAGGTATCACAGTAGACAGTAAACTTAATTGGAACAACCATATTGAAAGGACTCATGCTAAGGCAATAAAGGCGATGTGGGCCTGCAAAATTATGTTTGGTAGGAAATGGGGGCTACATCCCAAAATGATCTACTGGTGCTACAGAACGATCATCCTACCTATTATAACATACGGATGCACAGTATGGTGGACTAAAACACTTCAATACAAAACACAGGCGAAACTAGGAAAGATCTAAAGACTGGCCTGTCTAGGTATAACAGGTGCTATGAAAACCTGTCCCACAGCAGCAATGGAAATGTTCCTAAACCTTCCGCCAATACACCTCCTTGTTAAGAAAGAGGCAGCGAGAGGTCTGCTGCGCATTCAGAAGGGAAAGAATTATTACTCAGGAGACCTCAAAGGACATCTTCAGCTCCTGAACAATCCCAAAATAAAGGAACTAGCCTCAATTTTATCGGATGTAATGCCGACCACTTACAACTTTGACTTCCCTTTCAAAGTCGTAATCAGTGAACGCAGTGACTGGCAATCAAGGCTTCCTGAATTAGAATCGGATACGTCCGCCTGGTTCACAGACGGTTCCCGAACCACAGAGGGTACGGGTGCCGGGGTCAGAGGTCCAAACTTCTCTGCATCCCTACCACTCGTCAAAGAAGCCACAATCTTTCAAGCCGAACTGATCGCGGTAGATCTGTGTGTCCAAGAGAATCTCAGGATAGCGCAACGGAATAAAACAATCTACATTCTTTCAGAAAGTCAAGCTGTTCTCAAAGCTCTAGTCTCCCACAGGCAGGAGTCAATGCTGGTCTTGGAATGTCTCCAAAAACTCATCACACCGGCAAAGAGGAACTGTGTTACTTTAATGTGGGTGCCAGGTCACATAGGAGTCGCTGGAAATGAAGAGGCCAAAAATGGTTTGGACTCTTCAAGTGGTTCAAAAACAAAACTAATTGGGCCAGAACCATTCTTCGGCAAACCAAGAGGATACTCCAAATTAGTACTCAACAGATGGATAGAGCAAGAGCATAGGCTCTACTGGGGAAAACTCCCTAAACTCACGATATCCAAGCAACTTATCATACCAAATAGGATCAAGATGGATAAACTATTAAACCTCAGCAAAAAGGACATTCGTACCTTAATAGGTCTCATGACCACCGCAAGAAAATGGGACTGGCTGAGGAGGACAGTTGTCGCCGCTGCCACAATGACAGAAAGAATTATTACTCAGGAGCGAAGCAGCTGCAAGAAGAAGACTCAATCATCTAGGAAAGGGTATTCTCACCACAGATGAACTCGCCAATATGGCTCCCGAATCCATATTAAGGTTCTATCGTTCTCTTAATATGGGCTAGTGAGAAAGGGGCAGTAAACGCACAATAGATCTGAAGGTCGCAGTGCTCTCTTGCGTTCCCAAAAAAAAAAAAATAATATATTTTTTCTTTATTTTGTTGCGAAATATGGACAAAAACAGAAAACTAAAATATTTCAGATACTTTTTTGTTATTTTGAATTTGTTGTTTTTTCCCGTTATTTTGTTGCGAAATATGGACAAAACCAGAAAACTCAAATATTTCAGATACTTCCTGTTGCAATATATGGACAAAACCAGAAAACTCAAATATTTCAGATACTTTGTCGTTTTTTTGTCGTTATTTTGTTGCGAAATATGAACAAAAAAACTTAAATATTTCAGATTCTTTTTGTTTTTTCCGATATTTAATTGGGAAATATGGACAAAAGCAGAAAACTCATATATTTCAGATAGTTTTTTGTTTTTTTTTCGTTAATTTGTTGCGAAATAAGGACAAAAAATGAAAACTCAAATATTTCAGTTCATATTTTCGTATTTTTTTCGTTATTTTGTTGCGAAATATGGACAAAAAAAGAAAACGCAAATATTTAAGATTCTTTTTTTTTTCGATACTTAGTTGCGAAATATGGACAAAAACAGAGAGCGAAAATATTTCAGATCCTTTTTTGTTTTTGTTTTCCTTATTTTCTTGGGAAATTTGGACAAAAACAGAAAACTCAAATATTTCAGAGAATTTGTTGTTTTGTTTTTTCGTTATTTTGTTGCGAAATATAGACAAAACCAGAAAACTCAAATATTTCAGATACTTTTTTTTGTTATTTTGTTGCGAAATATGGACAAAAATAGAAAGCTCAAATATTTCAGATACTTTATGTTTTTTTTTTCATTATTTTGTTGCTAAATATGTACAAAAACAGAAAACTCAAATAATTCAGATATTTTTTGTTTTTTTTGTTATTTTGTTGCGAAATATGGAGAAAAACAGAACTCAAATATTTCAGATACTTTGTTCTTTTTTTCCGTTATTTTGTTGTGAAATATGGACAAAACCAGAAAACTCAAATATTTCAGATACTTTTTTTTGTTGTTTTGTTGCGAAAAATGGACAAAAATAGAAAGCTCAAATATTTCAGATTCTTTTTTGTTTGTTTTTTCCTTAGTTTGTTGAGAAATATGAACAAAACCAGAAAACACAAATATTTCAGATACTTCCTTGTTATTTTTTAGTTAGTTTGTTGCGAAATATGGACAAAAACAAAAAACTAAAATATTTCAGATACTTTTTTGTTTTTTTTTTCCTTATTTTGTTGAGAAATATGGACAGAACCAGAAAGCTCAAATATTACAGATACTTCCTTGTTATTTTTTCGCTATTATGTTGCGAAATATGGACAACAAAAGATAACTCAAATATTTCAGATATTTTTTTGTTTTTTTTTTTCGTTATTTTGTTGGAAAATATGGACAAAAATAGAAAACTCAAATATTTCAGAGAATTTGTTGATTTTTTTCGTTATTTTGTTGTGAAATATGGACAAAACCAGAAAACTGAAATATTTCAGATACTTTTTGTTGTTGTTTTGTTGCGAAATATGGACAAAAATAGAAAGCTCAAATATTTCAGATACTTTTTTGTTTGTTTTTTCCTTAGTTTGTTGAGAAATATGAACAAAACCAGAAAACACAAATATTTCAGATACTTCCTTGTTATTTTTTAGTTATTTTGTTGCGAAATATGGACAAAAACAGAAAACTAAAATATTTCAGATACTTCTTTGTTTTTTTTTGCTTATTTTGTTGAGAAATATGGCCAAAACCAAAAAGGTCAAATATTACAGATACTTCCTTTTTATTTTTTCGTTATTATGTTGCGAAATATGGACAACAAAAGAAAACTCAAATATTTCAGATATATTTTTGTTTTTTTTTTCGTTATTTTGTTGGAAAATATGGACAAAAATAGAAAACTCAAATATTTCAGAGAATTTGTTGGTTTTTTCGTTATTTTGTTGCGAAATATTGACAAAACCAGAAAACTCAAATATTTCAGATACTTTTTTTGTTTTTTTGTTGCGAAATATGGACAAAAACAGAAAGCTCAAATATTTCAGATACTTTTATGTTTTTTTTGTTATTTTGTCGCGAAATATGGACAAAAACAGAAAACTCAAATATTTCGGATACTTTTATGTTTTTTTTTTTCGTTATATTATTGCGAAATATGGCCAACAAAAACAAACTAAAATATTTCAGATATTTTTTTGTTTTTTTTCGTTATTCTGTTGGGAAATATGGACAAAAACAGAAAGCTCAAATATTTCAGATACTTTAATGTTTTTTTCGTTATTTTGTGGCGAAATATGGACAAAAACAGAAAATTCAAATATTTTAGATTCTTTATGTTTTTTTCGATATTTAGTTGCGAAATATGGACAAAAACAGAAAACTCAAATATTTCAGAGAATTTGTTGTTTTTTCCCGTTATTTTGTTGCGAAATATGGACTAAACCAAAAAACTCAAATATTTCAGATACTTCGTTGTTATTTTTTCGTTATTTTGTTGCAAAATATGGACAAAACCCTAAAACTAAAATATTTCAGATACTTTTTTTTTTTTTTTCCTTATTTTGTTGAGAAATATGGACAAAACCAGAAAACTCAAATAATTCAGATACTGTTTTTGTTATTTTGTTGCGAAATATGGACAAAAACAGAAAGCTCATATTTCAGATATTTTTTGTTTTTTTTTCGTTATTTTGTAGCGAAATATGGACAAAAAATGAAAACTCAAATATTTCAGATACTTTGAAGTTTTTTTTCCGTTATTTGTGAAATATGGACAAAAACAGAAAACTCAAATATTTCAGATACTTTTTTGTCATTTTTTCGTTATTTTGTTGCGTAATATGTACAAAAACAGAAAACTGAAATATTTCAGAGATTTTGTTGTTTTTTCCGTTATTTTGTTGCGAAATATGGACAAAACCAGAAAACTCAAATATTTCAGATACTTCGTTGTTATTTTTTCTTTGGTCCGTTAAGTAGGTCACCTCCACGTGGTGCGGACTGGGTAATGCCAAAAGATCTACATGATAGGTGGGACGTAAGTCGATCAGCTCGCTGTCGGCTCCGTATCCTATCTAGATAGGGGGGAATAAAGTCGAACTGTTTACTGTCGGCTCCGTATCCTATCTTTTGGTCCAGGCGAATGTGGTAGTGGGGATTCAACCGAACAGCTTGCTGTAGGTTCCGTATCCTATCACAGTATTTGTTTGTCCTAAAAGCTGGTCTGGTCATGTTTCAGGCAGCTTTTAGGATAACAATAATTACTATCAAAGGGAGTCGTAAACCCGCAGTAATTCGCAAGTGTACGTACTACCTTCATGGTGACCTCAACAAAGTACGACGCTAGAGGAGAAAACCTTGTAAATAAAAATCCCCAAATCCACGGTGAAACAGCATATGCTAAAGGATGAATGGTTAGTGGGTTACTAGCCGCTAATATGCGAACTCTGGATACCTGGCGACCTCCAGTTTAATACAGCCTTCCCTGGTAATTCGCAGCTCTGCCAGGGGTGACTTTTCTTCGCGCGCTACTCGTGGGTTCAAATATGGAATTTAACGTAAATAATAAACAAGGGGCTGATGCCTCCCCAAAGGCATCTACTTCAAAGGCGGAGACCTCAAAAGTGAAGTTGGTGGCTAAGGACGCGCCCGCTTCAAAGGTACAGGCTAGTGGATCTGGAGTAAAGGTTCCTTCCCAATCCATCCCGACAGGGAAGCTAGCCAGAGGAAGAGGTGCCAGACAATCCTCCAAACTCAGCAGCATAGAGGAAACTCAACTATCAGCAGAGCTGAAGCAGTTGACGCTGACTGAAAATAAAAAAAGATTAAGTGGCGCAGGCCGTAGACGGTATTTATACCACCGGAATAATGGTAACACCATTAAAGAAGCGTATGATCTTGCATGCCTTCCCATGCAAGATACCCTATCCCCTGCTCAAGTCCCGAAGAGGTTAAGTACACCGTCACAGACACCTCCGGACGTGAAGAATGTTAACAAGAGGCAACGAACCTCGGAAAAGCAGAGCGTCAAGCATAGACCCGCAGCAGCGGCTCAGTCCACCAGGCCGGGCACTAGCTATAAGGACGTGGTAAAGGGGATTAGGATCGGTATTATCCATGCCGAACACCCACATCAAATGCTATCCGCTGAGCAGCTAGCTGCCAGTCAAAAATCCATCCTGGCTGCAATCCCAGCAGCAGCTAAAGAGGGGATCAACCCGCAATTTGGTGGCCTTAGCCTCAAATCGGGATGGATGTTGATAAGTTGCCTGGATGAGAAAACATCCAAATGGCTTGAGCAGATTGTTCCAAAAGTAGCGGACGGGTCAACCAACATCAAGGCCGTCCGTGAGGAAAATATCCCGAAGGTGGAAGTAATCACGGGATTTTTCCCAGCTAAAGAGGATTCTACAGAGGACATCCTCATCCTCATAGATTCACAGAATCCTAGTCTCCGCGCAGCAAACTGGAAGGTACTTAACAGGCGGATAGAAGGTACCTGCGCGGTGATCACATTCTCCATAGACTGCCAATCAATGGAGAAATTAAAGCAGATTGGATTCAGGATCTGCTACAAATTCTCTGGCATCACACTCCGGCCAAAAATAAAGAAGACATCACTGGAGCACGCCTCCAGTGATGTCAAAGACACCACAGAATAATCACCTCAAGGTGATTCAAGCGAACCTCCATCGAGCAGGAGCGGCCACGGACGTACTTACAAAAACAGAAAACTCAAATATTTCAGAGAATTTGTTGTTTTTTCCCGTTATTTTGTTGCGAAATATGGACAAAACCAGAAAACTCAAATATTTCAGATACTTCGTTGTTATTTTTTCGTTATTTTGTTGCAAAATATGGACAAAACCCTAAAACTAAAATATTTCAGATACTTTTTAGTTTTTTTTTTCCTTATTTTGTTGAGAAATATGGACAAAAACAGAAAACTCAAATATTTCAGAGAATTTGTTGGTTTTTTCGTTATTTTGTTGCGAAATATTGACAAAACCAGAAAACTCAAATATTTCAGATACTTTTTTTGTTTTTTTGTTGCGAAATATGGACAAAAACAGAAAGCTCAAATATTTCAGATACTTTTATGTTTTTTTTGTTATTTTGTCGCGAAATATGGACAAAAACAGAAAACTCAAATATTTCAGATACTTTTATGTTTTTTTTTTCGTTATATTATTGCGAAATATGGCCAACAAAAACAAACTAAAATATTTCAGATATTTTTTTGTTTTTTTTCGTTATTTTGTTGGGAAATATGGACAAAAACAGAAAGCTCAAATATTTCAGATACTTTTATGTTTTTTTCGTTATTTTGTTGCGAAATATGGACAAAAACAGAAAATTCAAATATTTTAGATTCTTTATGTTTTTTTCGATATTTAGTTGCGAAATATGGACAAAAACAGAAAACTAAAATATTTCAGATACTCCTTTGTTTTTTTTTGCTTATTTTGTTGAGAAATATGGCCAAAACCAAAAAGGTCAAATATTACAGATACTTCCTTGTTTTTTTTTCGTTATTATGTTGCGAAATATGGACAACAAAAGAAAACTCAAATATTTCAGATATTTTTTTGTTTTTTTTTTGTTATTTTGTTGGAAAATATGGACAAATAAAGAAAACTCAAATATTTCAGAGAATTTGTTGGTTTTTTCGTTATTTTGTTGCGAAATATTGACAAAACCAGAAAACTCAAATATTTCAGATACTTTTTTTGTTTTTTTGTTGCGAAATATGGACAAAAACAGAAAGCTCAAATATTTCAGATACTTTTATGTTTTTTTTGTTATTTTGTCGCGAAATATGGACAAAAACAGAAAACTCAAATATTTCAGATACTTTTATGTTTTTTTTTTCGTTATATTATTGCGAAATATGGCCAACAAAAACAAACTAAAATATTTCAGATATTTTTTTGTTTTTTTTCGTTATTTTGTTGGGAAATATGGACAAAAACAGAAAGCTCAAATATTTCAGATACTTTTATGTTTTTTTCGTTATTTTGTGGCGAAATATGGACAAAAACAGAAAATTCAAATATTTTAGATTCTTTATGTTTTTTTCGATATTTAGTTGCGAAATATGGACAAAAACAGAAAACTCAAATATTTCAGAGAATTTGTTGTTTTTTCCCGTTATTTTGTTGCGAAATATGGACTAAACCAAAAAACTCAAATATTTCAGATACTTCGTTGTTATTTTTTCATTATTTTGTTGCAAAATATGGACAAAACCCTAAAACTAAAATATTTCAGATACTTTTTTTTTTTTCCTTATTTTGTTGAGAAATATGGACAAAACCAGAAAACTCAAATAATTCAGATACTGTTTTTGTTATTTTGTTGCGAAATATGGACAAAAACAGAAAGCTCATATTTCAGATATTTTTTGTTTTTTTTTTCGTTATTTTGTAGCGAAATATGGACAAAAAATGAAAACTCAAATATTTCAGATACTTTGAAGTTTTTTTTCCGTTATTTGTGAAATATGAACAAAAACAGAAAACTCAAATATTTCAGATACTTTTTTGTCATTTTTTCGTTATTTTGTTGCGTAATATGTACAAAAACAGAAAACTGAAATATTTCAGAGATTTTGTTGTTTTTCGAGTTATTTTGTTGCGAAATATGGACAAAACCAGAAAACTCAAATATTTCAGATACTTCGTTGTTATTTTTTCTTTGGTCCGTTAAGTAGGTCACCTCCACGTGGTGCGGACTGGGTAATGCCAAAAGATCTACATGATAGGTGGGAGGTAAGTCGATCAGCTCGCTGTCGGCTCCGTATCCTATCTAGATAGGGGGGAATAAAGTCGAACTGTTTACTGTCGGCTCCGTATCCTATCTTTTGGTCCAGGCGAATGTGGTAGTGGGGATTCAACCGAACAGCTTGCTGTAGGTTCCGTATCCTATCACAGTATTTGTTTGTCCTAAAAGCTGGTCTGGTCATGTTTCAGGCAGCTTTTAGGATAACAATAATTACTATCAAAGGGAGTCGTAAACCCGCAGTAATTCGCAAGTGTACGTACTACCTTCATGGTGACCTCAACAAAGTACGACGCTAGAGGAGAAAACCTTGTAAATAAAAATCCCCAAATCCACGGTGAAACAGCATATGCTAAAGGATGAATGGTTAGTGGGTTACTAGCCGCTAATATGCGAACTCTGGATACCTGGCGACCTCCAGTTTAATACAGCCTTCCCTGGTAATTCGCAGCTCTGCCAGGGGTGACTTTTCTTCGCGCGCTACTCGTGGGTTCAAATATGGAATTTAACGTAAATAATAAACAAGGGGCTGATGCCTCCCCAAAGGCATCTACTTCAAGGGCGGAGACCTCAAAAGTGAAGTTGGTGGCTAAGGACGCGCCCGCTTCAAAGGTACAGGCTAGTGGATCTGGAGTAAAGGTTCCTTCCCAATCCATCCCGACAGGGAAGCTAGCCAGAGGAAGAGGTGCCAGACAATCCTCCAAACTCAGCAGCATAGAGGAAACTCAACTATCAGCAGAGCTGAAGCAGTTGACGCTGACTGAAAATAAAAAAAGATTAAGTGACGCAGGCCGTAGACGGTATTTATACCACCGGAATAATGGTAACACCATTAAAGAAGCGTATGATCTTGCATGCCTTCCCATGCAAGATACCCTATCCCCTGCTCAAGTCCCGAAGAGGTTAAGTACACCGTCACAGACACCTCCGGACGTGAAGAATGTTAACAAGAGGCAACGAACCTCGGAAAAGCAGGGCGTCAAGCATAGACCCGCAGCAGCGGCTCAGTCCACCAGGCCGGGCACTAGCTATAAGGACGTGGTAAAGGGGATTAGGATCGGTATTATCCATGCCGAACACCCACATCAAATGATATCCGCTGAGCAGCTAGCTGCCAGTCAAAAATCCATCCTGGCTGCAATCCCAGCAGCAGCTAAAGAGGGGATCAACCCGCAATTTGGTGGCCTTAGCCTCAAATCGGGATGGATGTTGATAAGTTGCCTGGATGAGAAAACATCCAAATGGCTTGAGCAGATTGTTCCAAAAGTAGCGGACGGGTCAACCAACATCAAGGCCGTCCGTGAGGAAAATATCCCGAAGGTGGAAGTAATCACGGGATTTTTCCCAGCTAAAGAGGATTCTACAGAGGACATCCTCATCCTCATAGATTCACAGAATCCTAGTCTCCGCGCAGCGAACTGGAAGGTACTTAACAGGCGGATAGAAGGTACCTGCGCGGTGATCACATTCTCCATAGACTGCCAATCAATGGAGAAATTAAAGCAGATTGGATTCAGGATCTGCTACAAATTCTCTGGCATCACACTCCGGCCAAAAATAAAGAAGACATCACTGGAGCCCGCCTCCAGTGATGTCAAAGACACCACAGAATAATCACCTCAAGGTGATTCAAGCGAACCTCCATCGAGCAGGAGCGGCCACGGACGTACTTACAAAAACAGAAAACTCAAATATTTCAGAGAATTTGTTGTTTTTTCCCGTTATTTTGTTGCGAAATATGGACAAAACCAGAAAACTCAAATATTTCAGATACTTCGTTGTTATTTTTTCGTTATTTTGTTGCAAAATATGGACAAAACCCTAAAACTAAAATATTTCAGATACTTTTTTGTTTTTTTTTTCCTTATTTTGTTGAGAAATATGCACAAAAACAGAAAACTCAAATATTTCAGAGAATTTGTTGGTTTTTTCGTTATTTTGTTGCGAAATATTGACAAAACCAGAAAACTCAAATATTTCAGATACTTTTTTTGTTTTTTTGTTGCGAAATATGGACAAAAACAGAAAGCTCAAATATTTCAGATACTTTTAGGTTTTTTTGTTATTTTGTCGCGAAATATGGACAAAAACAGAAAACTCAAATATTTCAGATACTTTTATGTTTTTTTTTTCGTTATATTATTGCGAAATATGGCCAACAAAAACAAACTAAAATATTTCAGATATTTTTTTGTTTTTTTTCGTTATTTTGTTGGGAATATGGACAAAAACAGAAAGCTCAAATATTTCAGATACTTTTATGTTTTTTTCGTTATTTTGTTGCGAAATATGGACAAAAACAGAAAATTCAAATATTTTAGATTCTTTATGTTTTTTTCGATATTTAGTTGCGAAATATGGACAAAAACAGAAAACTCAAATATTTCAGAGAATTTGTTGTTTTTTCCCGTTATTTTGTTGCGAAATATGGACAAAACCAAAAAACTCAAATATTTCAGATACTTCGTTGTTATTTTTTCGTTATTTTGTTGCAAAATATGGACAAAACCCAAAAACTAAAATATTTCAGATACTTTTTTGTTTTTTTTTTCCTTATTTTGTTGAGAAATATGGACAAAACCAGAAAACTCAAATAATTCAGATACTGTTTTTGTTGGTGTACGGACAATTCGTAGAAAAATAATTCGTAGAAAAGCAATTCGTAGAAAAATAATTCGTAGAAAAGCAATTCGTAGAAAAATAATTCGTAGAAAAGCACAATTCGTAGAAAAATAATTCGTAGAAAAGCAATTCGTAGAAAAATAATTCGTAGAAAAGCAATTCGTAGAAAAATAATTCGTAGATAAGCTAATTTAGCTAATTCGTAGAAAAGCAATTCGTAGAAATACAATTCATAGAAAACCAATTATCCGGGAAATTCGAATAAAATAATATTAAAAAAATTCTCGTTCTTATAAAATGATAGGTACCCAATCTCAGCGTAACTCAGAGCCAACGGCGGGAACGTGTTGGGAATATGGCTCCATTTTGAGTTTTTTTTTGTTTTTTTTTTTTTTTTTTTTTAATTTAAAATATAATTTTTGTAAGTAGAAAGAAAATAATTCGAAATAATTAGTAATATCAATTCATTGATAAATAAAGAAATTCGTACGTTTTTTTAAAATTCTATATATTTTTTGTGGTTTTTTTTTTATATTTTTTATTTTTCTTTTTAATTTTTTTTTAAAGTTAAAAAATAAAATATGGTTCTTGTAAGTACAAAGAAAATAATTCGAAATAATAAGTAATATCAATTCATAGATAAAAAAGAAATTCGTAATAAATTCATACGTTTCTTAAAATTTTATATATTTTTTGTGGTTTTTTTTATATTTGTTATTTGAAAATATTATATTTTATTTTTAAAATAAAATATAATTTTAATAAAAAGAAAATAAACTAATTTATAATAATTACAAAGAAAATATCAATTCATATATTAAAAAACATAATAAATTCATACTAAATAACAATAAATTCTTTTTTATATACTAATATTATGTGCAACTGATCTTAAGTATGTAATTTTAGTATCAGAATTGTACGTTTTAACAATTTTTTGTAGGCGCTCATCATAATCGCGATATTTCTTTTTCTTCGTAGCAGTTTCGCAACCAGCCAAAATTCTTTCTAGTTTTAATTCATTATTATTTTGTTCCAATTTTAGACTGGACAAAAATCTCCAAATTGTTGGATGTGTTCCAACTAATTTGGAAAATGAATTATGCCACCCTTCCATATTATTATTAGTCCGTGGTTCATTATCAACAACGGCTTTATATTGATTCCAATGCTCTATACAATATCTTGGTGTTCTTCGTTTACGCAGCCGCAAATCATACCTACCAATATAGGTATCCTCAAGGTAATCTATAATAATGTCAAATTCACTTTCAAATTCTCCTTTTACAATTAATAACTCAAAAGCTACGATGACATCTTCAGGTGGTATAAAAGCGAGAGCGGTCAACATTTTAATTTTAAAAGAAAATTCAAGGTCACAGTCATAACGTTGCTTTAATCCTTCACTGCAAATCTTCCGGTATATATTTTGCGAAAAATGAAAAAAACAAAACCTTTCTTTAGTTTCAGGAAAAACAGATTTCCAACCATTAACAATTGCTAACTCAAAGTCAGACATAATTGATTCTGGCCTGATATTTGGCTTGCTGATTACAATTTGCATAAAAACAGATGTGTAGGATTCTTGTTTCTTATTTGGAAGTAAAGCAAAAACAACAGGTAGAGAAATGCTATCCTTAATGACGTGGATGGAAAAAACTTGTTGGAATAACAACGGTGCAGAATGGAAAGTACCATCACAGTACCAATTTTTAGAACTAGCTAGAACTTCCAAATTCGAATCAGTTGTAAAAATTAAAATACGATTTTCTGATGATCCTGAATCAAACAGAAGGAAATTTACGTTATTGTGGGTAATTTTAAATTCGTTTGGTATTATAAGATCAGTCAAATTCTGGGGATTTGTTGGATCACTTTGTTGCCGAACTCTTCGAATCGTCTTTTTTAATGAATTGGATGAGGGCAAATGCGGGGCAACTACGAACGATATACTTGTAGATGTACTTACAAGCAACTGTTGGGGGGTATCCCGACAAAAAATTGCTGCGTGTTTTAAATTTGTAATAATCTTACGTTTTTCAACATTAATAGCACTACCAGCATGATTATGTTCTTTTCTACAAAATACTATTTCATTTCCAACAGTGTGCAACCGCATTTTGCAACCATGTTCATTTTGAGCACATTTCCAATATATTTTTTCCTTATACTCTTTGTCTTTATAAAATGTATAACCTTGGTACGTTAAACATTGTATATTTTTTTCAGTTAAAAACAATTCTGGTTCCATTTTTCTGTGGTTTAATTTAGGAAAATGTATAAAGCAAAAGTACTAAAGACACAATGAAATTATAATGGCAATATCAAAACTGAAAGTACACAAAATCAACGAGAAGAAAACAAAATAAGACGACCATAAGAAAACAAAAGAGTAGAACACAATAAAGACAACAAAATAAGCAAATGAGAATTAAACAAAAGAGTAGAAAAACACAAAATAAATTGTAATTGTAACCGAAAATCAATTCGTAGAAAAAAATAATGGTCGGAGGGTTTTTTAAGGCGCGCGCCTTAAAAAACCCTCCGACCATTATGCCTTCCCATGCAAGATACCCTATCCCCTGCTCAAGTCCCGAAGAGGTTAAGTACACCGTCACAGACACCTCCGGAAAGAGGGGATCAACCCGCAATTTGGTGGCCTTAGCCTCAAATCGGGATGGATGTTGATAAGTTGCCTGGATGAGAAAACATCCAAATGGCTTGAGCAGATTGTTCCAAAAGTAGCGGACGGGTCAACCAACATCAAGGCCGTCCGTGAGGAAAATATCCCGAAGGTGGAAGTAATCACGGCATTTTTCCCAGCTAAAGAGGATTCTACAGAGGACATCCTCATCCTCATAGATTCACAGAATCCTAGTCTCCGCGCAGCGAACTGGAAGGTACTTAACAGGCGGATAGAAGGTACCTGCGCGGTGATCACATTCTCCATAGACTGCCAATCAATGGAGAAATTAAAGCAGATTGGATTCAGGATCTGCTACAAATTCTCTGGCATCACACTCCGGCCAAAAATAAAGAAGACATCACTGGAGCCCGCCTCCAGTGATGTCAAAGACACCACAGAATAATCACCTCAAGGTGATTCAAGCGAACCTCCATCGAGCAGGAGCGGCCACGGACGTACTTACAAAAACAGAAAACTCAAATATTTCAGAGAATTTGTTGTTTTTTCCCGTTATTTTGTTGCGAAATATGGACAAAACCAGAAAACTCAAATATTTCAGATACTTCGTTGTTATTTTTTCGTTATTTTGTTGCAAAATATGGACAAAACCCTAAAACTAAAATATTTCAGATACTTTTTTGTTTTTTTTTTCCTTATTTTGTTGAGAAATATGGACAAAAACAGAAAACTCAAAGCTTTCAGATTCTTTATGTTTTTTTCGATATTTCGTTGCGAAATATGGATAAAAACAGAAAACTCAAATATCAGATAGTTTTTTGGTTTTTTCCTTATTTTGTTGCGAAATATGGACAAAAATAGAAAACTAAAATATTTGAGATACTTTGTCGTTTTTTTTCGTTATTTTGTTGTGAAATATGGACAAAAACAGACAACTCAAATATTTCATATCCTTTTTGTTTTTTTCGATACTTAGTTGCGAAATATGGACCAAAACAGAAACCTCAAATATTTCAGATATTTTTTGTTTTTTTTTCGTTATTTTGTTGCGAAATATGGACAAAAACAGAAAACTCAAATATTTCAGATACTTCGTTGTTAATTTTTCTTTGGTCCGTTAAGTAGGTCACCTCCACGTGGTGCGGACTGAATAATGCCAAAAGATCTACATGATAGGGGGACGTAAGTCGATCAGCTCGCTGTCGGCTCCGTATCCTATCTAGATAGGGGGTAATAAAGTCGAACTGTTTACTGTCGGCTCCGTATCCTATCTTTTGGTCCAGGCGAATGTGGTAGGGGGGATTCAACCGAACAGCTTGCTGTAGGTTCCGTATCCTATCACAGTATTTGTTTGTCCTAAAAGCTGGTCTGGTCATGTTTCAGGCAGCTTTTAGGATAACAATAATTACTATCAAAGGGAGTCGTAAACCCACAGTAATTCGCAAGTGTACGTACTACCTTCATGGTGACCTCAACAAAGTACGACGCTAGAGGAGAAAACCTTGTAAATAAAAATCCCCAAATCCACGGTGAAACAGCATATGCCAAAGGATGAATGGTTAGTGGGTTACTAGCCATTTAGTGGGTTACTAATATGCAAACTCTGGATACCTGGCGACCTCCAGTTTAATACAGCCTTCCCCTGGTAATTCGCAGCTCTGCCAGGGGTGACTTTTCTTCTCGCGCTACTCGTGGGTTCAAATATGGAATTTAACGTAAATAATAAACAAGGGGCTGATGCCTCCCCAAAGGCATCTACTTCAAAGGCGGAGACCTCAAAAGTGAAGTTGGTGGCTAAGGACGCGCCCGCTTCAAAGGTACAGGCTAGTGAATCTGGAGTAAAGGTTCCTTCCCAATCCATCCCGACAGGGAAGCTAGCCAGAGGAAGAGGTGCCAGACAATCCTCCAAACTCAGCAGCATAGAGGAAACTCAACTATCAGCAGAGCTGAAACAGTTGACGCTGACTGAAAATAAAAAAAGATTAAGTGGCGCAGGCCGTAGACGGTATTCATACCACCGGAATAATGTTAAGACCATTAAAGAAGCGTATGATCTTGCATGCCTTCCCTTGCAAGATACCCTATCCCCTGGATGTTGATAAGTTGCCTGGATGAGAAAACATCCAAATGGCTTGAGCAGATTGTTCCAAAAGTAGCGGACGGGTCAACCAACATCAAGGCCGTCCGTGAGGAAAATATCCCGAAGGTGGAAGTAATCACGGGATTTTTCCCAGCTGAAGAGGATTCTACAGAGAACATCCTCATCCTCATAGATTCACAGAATCCTAGTCTCCGCGCAGCGAACTGGAAGGTACTTAACAGGCGGATAGAAGGTACCTGCAGATTCAGGATCTGCTACAAATTCTCTGGCATCACACTCCGGCCAAAAATAAAGAAGAAATCACTGGAGCCCGCCTCCAGTGATGTCAAAGACACCACAGAATAATCACCTTAAGGTGATTCAAGCGAACCTCCATCGAGCAGGAGCGGCCACGGACGTACTTACATGGAGGTTCTCTAAAGAGGAGTTCCAAGTGGCCCTCCTACAGGAACCTCGAGCTACCACAGGTAAGGTACTTGATATTCCTAAAATCTTAGGTAAGTTAATTTTGGACAAAAATAGCAGCAGACCTAGAACTGCAATTTTTCTATCATCCAAAATTAGCTATCGAAATATTCCAATTTTCATCCGAACAGATCTCGTAGCTGTACTGGTGAAACTACCAACCCCAGGGGGTTTTCAAGAGGTCATTATCGCCTCGGGCTACTTCCCTGGAGAAGAGCTAGAAGCTCTACCCAATGACATCATAGAGTTAGTGGAATACAGCAAAAGCCATAAGCTACCAGTCATCCTGGGCTGTGATGTCAACGCCCACCACATAGTATGGGGTAGCAGAGATATTAATAAAAGAGGTGAGTCACTTTTAGAATATCATTCTACTAACAACCTAGATATATTAAATAGGGGCAATTCCCCCACTTTCGAAAACAGTATTAGGCAGGAAGTACTAGACTTAACTATTGCAAGCCCCTGTCTCACCCATATATGTGTTAATTGGCATGTCTCAAAGGCAGCTTCCTTATCCGACCATAAGCACATTTGTTTTGAACTGCGCACTTCTCACGCTATGAGCTGTGCAACGTTCAGAAATCCCAAGCGTACCAACTGGACTCAGTACCAAGAAACTCTTAGGTACGAAATAAACTATTCAGAGGCGACAATCAAAAGCCCAGACTGCATTGACCTCCACGTCAACCAACTTGTCACAAGCATCATCAATGCTTTTGAACTAAGTTGTCCTATTTCACAAAAGACTCACTCTGAAGATGCACCATGGTGGAATAAGGAACTAGCCGACAAACGCACAGAAACAAGGAAGATGTTCAACAGAGCAAAAACCTTCGGTAACTGGGAAGAGTATAAATTCACCCTTACCGAATACAATAACCTTGTTAGGAAGTCTAAGAGGGAGTCATGGAGGAAGTTGTGTGAAGAGATCACAGATCTCCCAGCGGCCTCCCGTTTACAAAAGGTACTAGCTAAAGAGCGACAAGATGGTTCTCTAATAACAGGCAGCTCTAAAACACTAGAAGTTTTACTAATAAAATCTTCACTCCGGAAAAGATCAGATGGGCAATAAACAACTTTAAACCCTACAAATCGGCCGGAGATGACAAAATTTTCCCTGCACTCCTACAACAGGGATTGCAGATTCTTATGCCCAATATGCTAAAAATCTTCAAAGCCAGCTTTATATGGGGATATATCCCAATAGTCCGGAGGAAAGCTAGGGTGGTTTTCATACCAAAGGCAGGGAACCGTCCCATTGAAAACCCTAACTCATACCGCCCCATAAGTCTTACCTCCTTCTTCATTAAAACAATGGAGAAACTAGTGGATCACCACATTTGGACCGGTGCAAACAAGGTTCGACTTCACTATAAGCAACACGCTTACCAAAAAGGGAAGTCTACTGAATCAGCCCTTCACGACCTTGTAAAGTCAATAGAAAAGGCAACTGAATACAAAGAAGTGGCACTATGTGCATTCCTGGACATAGAGGGTGCCTTTGACAACACTCCTCACGAAGCCATCGTGGCAGCAGCCAGGAATAAGGGAATAGAACTGCCGACGACCAAATGGATTCAAGCCATGTTTAAAAGTCGAACGACAACGGCGGAACTTGGTGGTAACTCTTTAACAGCACAAACCTATAGGGGTTGCCCCCAAGGAGGTGTCCTATCTCCACTGTTATGGTCTATTGTTGTTGATGAGCTACTTCAGAACCTTCATGATTCTGCTTTCGAGGTAATAGGATATGCTGACGACCTAGTCATCATAATCAGGCGTAAATATGAAAATATCAAATCTAGTAGACTCCATTTGGCTTTAAACAGGACAATGAACTAAACAAAACGTTTGGGTTTATCTGTAGATTTTTGGTGCAAATCCAAAAATGTACTGATAAACCCAAACAAAACGATAATTATACCATTTACCAAAAAGAAAGTGATCAACATTACTGCACCCTCAATAAGTGGTATAACCATACCCTGTTCCAATGAAGTAAAATACCTAGGTATCACAGTAGACAGTAAACTTAATTGGAACAACCATATTGAAAGGACTCATGCTAAGGCAATAAAGGCGATGTGGGCCTGCAAAATTATGTTTGGTAGGAAATGGGGGCTACATCCCAAAATGATCTACTGGTGCTACAGAACGATCATCCTACCTATTATAACATACGGATGCACAGTATGGTGGACTAAAACACTTCAATACAAAACACAGGCGAAACTAGGAAAGATCTAAAGACTGGCCTGTCTAGGTATAACAGGTGCTATGAAAACCTATCCCACAGCAGCAATGGAAATGTTCCTAAACCTTCCGCCAATACACCTCCTTGTTAAGAAAGAGGCAGCGAGAGGTCTGCTGCGCATTCAGAAGGGAAAGAATTATTACTCAGGAGACCTCAAAGGACATCTTCAGCTCCTGAACAATCCCAAAATAAAGGAACTAGCCTCAATTTTATCGGATGTAATGCCGACCACTTACAACTTTGACTTCTCTTTCAAAGTCGTAATCAGTGAACGCAGTGACTGGCAATCAAGGCTTCCTGAATTAGAATCGGATACGTCCGCCTGGTTCACAGACGGTTCCCGAACCACAGAGGGTACGGGTGCCGGGGTCAGAGGTCCAAACTTCTCTGCATCCCTACCACTCGTCAAAGAAGCCACAATCTTTCAAGCGGAACTGATCGCGGTAGATCTGTGTGTCCAAGAGAATCTCAGGATAGCGCAACGGAATAAAACAATCTACATTCTTTCAGAAAGTCAAGCTGTTCTCAAAGCTCTAGTCTCCCACAGGCAGGAGTCAATGCTGGTCTGGGAATGTCTCCAAAAACTCATCACACCGGCAAAGAGGAACTGTGTTACTTTAATGTGGGTGCCAGGTCACATAGGAGTCGCTGGAAATGAAGAGGCCAAAAATGGTTTGGACTCTTCAAGTGGTTCAAAAACAAAACTAATTGGGCCAGAACCATTCTTCGGCAAACCAAGAGGATACTCCAAATTAGTACTCAACAGATGGATAGAGCAAGAGCATAGGCTCTACTGGGGAAAACTCCCTAAACTCACGATATCCAAGAAACTTATCATACCAAATAGACTCAAGATGGTTAAACTATTAAACCTCAGCAAAAAGGACATTCGTACCTTAATAGGTCTCATGACTGGGCATAGCCCAGTACTCTACTACCGCAAGAAAATGGGACTGGCTGAGGAGGACAGTTGTCGCCGCTGCCACAATGACAGAAACAATTATTACTCAGGAGCGAAGCAGCTGCAAGAAGAAGACTCAATCATCTAGGAAAGGGTATTCTCACCACAGATGAACTCGCCACTATGGCTCCCGAATCCATATTAAGGTTCTATCGTTCTCTTAATATGGGCTAGTGAGAAAGGGGCAGTAAACGCACAATAGATCCGAAGGTCGCAGTGCTCTCTTGCGTTCCCAAAAAAAAAAAAATAATATATTTTTTCTTTATTTTGTTGCGAAATATGGACAAAAACAGAAAACTAAAATATTTCAGATACTTTTTTGTTATTTTGAATTTGTTGTTTTTTCCCGTTATTTTGTTGCGAAATATGGACAAAACCAGAAAACTCAAATATTTCAGATACTTCCTGTTGCAATATATGGACAAAACCAGAAAACTCAAATATTTCAGATACTTTGTCGTTTTTTTGTCGTTATTTTGTTGCGAAATATGAACAAAAAAACTTAAATATTTCAGATTCTTTTTGTTTTTTCCGATATTTAATTGGGAAATATGGACAAAAGCAGAAAACTCATATATTTCAGATAGTTTTTTGTTTTTTTTTCGTTATTTTGTTGCGAAATAAGGACACAAAATGAAAACTCAAATATTTCAGTTCATATTTTCGTATTTTTTTCGTTATTTTGTTGCGAAATATGGACAAAAAAAGAAAACGCAAATATTTAAGATTCTTTTTTTTTTTCGATACTTAGTTGCGAAATATGGACAAAAACAGAGAGCGAAAATATTTCAGATCCTTTTTTGTTTTTGTTTTCGTTATTTTCTTGGGAAATTTGGACAAAAACAGAAAACTCAAATATTTCAGAGAATTTGTTGTTTTGTTTTTTCGTTATTTTGTTGCGAAATATAGACAAAACCAGAAAACTCAAATATTTCAGATACTTTTTTTTGTTATTTTGTTGCGAAATATGGACTAAAATAGAAAGCTCAAATATTTCAGATACTTTTATGTTTTTTTTTTCATTATTTTGTTGCTAAATATGGACAAAAACAGAAAACTCAAATAATTCAGATATTTTTTGTTTTTTTTTGTTATTTTGTTGCGAAATATGGAGAAAAACAGAACTCAAATATTTCAGATACTTTGTTCTTTTTTTCCGTTATTTTGTTGTGAAATATGGACAAAACCAGAAAACTCAAATATTTCAGATACTTTTTTTTGTTGTTTTGTTGCGAAAAATGGACAAAAATAGAAAGCTCAAATATTTCAGATACTTTTTTGTTTGTTTTTTCCTTAGTTTGTTGAGAAATATGAACAAAACCAGAAAACACAAATATTTCAGATACTTCCTTGTTATTTTTTAGTTAGTTTGTTGCGAAATATGGACAAAAACAGAAAACTAAAATATTTCAGATACTTTTTTGTTTTTTTTTTCCTTATTTTGTTGAGAAATATGGACAAAACCAGAAAGCTCAAATATTACAGATACTTCCTTGTTATTTTTTCGTTATTATGTTGCGAAATATGGACAACAAAAGATAACTCAAATATTTCAGATATTTTTTTGTTTTTTTTTTCGTTATTTTGTTGGAAAATATGGACAAAAATAGAAAACTCAAATATTTCAGAGAATTTGTTGATTTTTTTCGTTATTTTGTTGTGAAATATGGACAAAACCAGAAAACTCAAATATTTCAGATACTTTTTGTTGTTGTTTTGTTGCGAAATATGGACAAAAATAGAAAGCTCAAATATTTCAGATACTTTTTTGTTTGTTTTTTCCTTAGTTTGTTGAGAAATATGAACAAAACCAGAAAACACAAATATTTCAGATACTTCCTTGTTATTTTTTAGTTATTTTGTTGCGAAATATGGACAAAAACAGAAAACTAAAATATTTCAGATACTTCTTTGTTTTTTTTTGCTTATTTTGTTGAGAAATATGGCCAAAACCAAAAAGGTCAAATATTACAGATACTTCCTTGTTATTTTTTCGTTATTATGTTGCGAAATATGGACAACAAAAGAAAACTCAAATATTTCAGATATTTTTTCGTTATTTTGTTGGAAAATATGGACAAAAATAGAAAGCTCAAATATTTCAGATACTTTTATGTTTTTTTTGTTATTTTGTCGCGAAATATGGACAAAAACAGAAAACTCAAATATTTCAGATACTTTTATGTTTTTTTTTCGTTATATTATTGCAAAATATGGCCAACAAAAGAAACTAAAATATTTCAGATATTTTTTTGTTTTTTTTTCCTTATTTTGTTGGAAAATATGGACAAAAATAGAAAACTCAAATATTTCAGAGAATTTGTTGTTTTTTCCCGTTATTTTGTTGCGAAATATGGACTAAACCAAAAAACTCAAATATTTCAGATACTTCGTTGTTATTTTTTCGTTATTTTGTTGCAAAATATGGACAAAACCCTAAAACTAAAATATTTCAGATACTTTTTTGTTTTTTTTTTCCTTATTTTGTTGAGAAATATGGACAAAACCAGAAAACTCAAATAATTCAGATACTGTTTTTGTTATTTTGTTGCGAAATATAAACAAAAACAGAAAGCTCATATTTCAGATATTTTTTGTTTTTTTTCGTTATTTTGTTGCGAAATATGGACAAAACCAGAAAACTCAAATATTTCAGATACTTCGAAGTTTTTTTTCCGTTATTTGTGAAATATGGACAAAAACAGAAAACTCAAATATTTCAGATACTTTTTTGTCATTTTTTCGTTATTTTGTTGCGTAATATGTACAAAAACAGAAAACTGAAATATTTCAGAGATTTTGTTGTTTTTCCCGTTATTTTGTTGCGAAATATGGACAAAACCAGAAAACTCAAATATTTCAGATACTTCGTTGTTATTTTTTCTTTGGTCCGTTATGTAGGTCACCTCCACGTGGTGCGGACTGGGTAATGCCAAAAGATCTACATGATAGGTGGGACGTAAGTCGATCAGCTCGCTTTCGGCTCCGTATCCTATCTAGATAGGGGGGAATAAAGTCGAACTGTTTACTGTCGGCTCCGTATCCTATCTTTTGGTCCAGGCGAATGTGGTAGTGGGGATTCAACCGAACAGCTTGCTGTAGGTTCCGTATCCTATCACAGTATTTGTTTGTCCTAAAAGCTGGTCTGGTCATGTTTCAGGCAGCTTTTAGGATAACAATAATTACTATCAAAGGGAGTCGTAAACCCGCAGGAATTCGCAAGTGTACGTACTACCTTCATGGTGACCTCAACAAAGTACGACGCTAGAGGAGAAAACCTTGTAAATAAAAATCCCCAAATCCACGGTGAAACAGCATATGCTAAAGGATGAATGGTTAGTGGGTTACTAGCCGCTAATATGCGAACTCTGGATACCTGGCGACCTCCAGTTTAATACAGCCTTCCCTGGTAATTCGCAGCTCTGCCAGGGGTGACTTTTCTTCTCGCGCTACTCGTGGGTTCAAGTATGGAATTTAACGTATATAATAAACAAGGGGCTGATGCCTCCCCAAAGGCATCTACTTCAAAGGCGTAGACCTCAAAAGTCAAGTTGGTGGCTAAGGACGCGCCCGCTTCAAAGG
Organism: Empis livida; assembly: GCA_963932195.1. Taxonomy (NCBI): domain Eukaryota; kingdom Metazoa; phylum Arthropoda; class Insecta; order Diptera; family Empididae; genus Empis; species Empis livida. The sequence continues at coordinate 21,721,254 of OZ010646.1, forward strand.
TACAGGCTAGTGGATCTGGAGTAAAGGTTCCTTCCCAATCTGTCCCGACAGGGAAGCTAGCCAGAGGAAGAGGTGCCAGACAATCCTCCAAACTCAGCAGCATAGAGGAAACTCAACTATCAGCAGAGCTGAAGCAGTTGACGCTGACTGAAAATAAAAAAAATTAAGTGGCGCAGGCCGTAGACGGTATTTATACCACCGGAATAATGGTAACACCATTAAAGAAGCGTATGATCTTGCATGCCTTCCCATGCAAGATACCCTATCCCCTGCTCAAGTCCCGAAGAGGTTAAGTACACCGTCACAGACACCTCCGGACGTGCAGAATGTTAACAAGAGGCAACGAACCTCGGAAAAGCAGGGCGTCAAGCATAGACCCGCAGCAGCGGCTCAGTCCACCAGGCCGGGCACTAGCTATAAGGACGTGGTAAAGGGGATTAGGATCGGTATTATCCATGCCGAACACCCACATCAAATGCTATCCGCTGAGCAGCTAGCTGCCAGTCAAAAATCCATCCTGGCTGCAATCCCAGCAGCAGCTAAAGAGGGGATCAACCCGCAATTTGGTGGCCTTAGCCTCAAATCGGGATGGATGTTGATAAGTTGCCGAGAAAACATAATGAGAAAACATCCAAATGGCTTGAGCAGATTGTTCCAAAAGCAGCGGACGGGTCAACCAACATCAAGGCCGTCCGTGAGGAAAATATCCCGAAGGTGGAAGTAATCACGGGATTTTTCCCAGCTGAAGAGGATTCTACAGAGAACATCCTCATCCTCATAGATTCACAGAATCCTAGTCTCCGCGCAGCGAACTGGAAGGTACTTAACAGGCGGATAGAAGGTACCTGCGCGGTGATCACATTCTCCATAGACTGCCAATCAATGGAGAAATTAAAGCAGATTGGATCCAGGATCTGCTACAAATTCTCTGGCATCACACTCCGGCCAAAAATAAAGAAGACATCACTGGAGCCCGCCTTCAGTGATGTCAAAGACACCACAGAATAATCACCTTAAGGTGATTCAAGCGAACCTCCATCCAGCAGGAGCGGCCACGGACGTACTTATATGGAGGTTCGCTAAAGAGGAGTTCCAAGTGGCCCTCCTACAGGAACCTCGAGCTACCACAGGTAAGGTACTTCATATTCCTAAAATCTTAGGTAAGTTAATTTTGGACAAAAATAGCAACAGACCTAGAACTGCAATTTTTCTATCATCCAAAAATAGCTATCGAAACATTCCGAATTTTCATCCGAACAGATCTCGTAGCTGTACTGGTGAAACTACCAACCCCAAGGGGTTTTCAAGACGTCATTATCGCCTCGGCCTACTTCCCTGGAGAAGAGCTAGAAGCTCCACCCAATGACATCATAGAGTTAGTGGAATACAGCAAAAGCCATAAGCTACCAGTCATCCTGGGCTGTGATGTCAACGCCCACCACATAGTATGGGGTAGCAGAGATATTAATAAAAGAGGTGAGTCACTTTTAGAATATCATTCTACTAACAACCTAGATATATTAAATAGGGGCAATTCCCCCACTTTCGAAAACAGTATTAGGCAGGAAGTACTAGACTTAACTATTGCAAGCCACTGTCTCACCCATATATGTGTTAATTGGCATGTCTCAAAGGCAGCTTCGTTATCCGACCATAAGCACATTTGTTTTGAACTGCGCACTTCTCACGCTATGAGCTGTGCAACGTTCAGAAATCCCAAGCGTACCAACTGGACTCAGTACCAAGAAACTCTTAGGTACGAAATAAACTATTCAGAGGCGACAATCAACAGCCCAGACTGCATTGACCTCCACGCCAACCAACTTTCATCATCAATGCTTTTGAACTAAGTTGTCCTATTTCACAAAAGACTCACTCTAAAGATGCACCATGGTGGAATAAGGAACTAGCGGACAAACGCACAGAAACAAGGAAGATGTTCAACAGAGCAAAAACCTTCGGTAACTGGGAAGAGTATAAATTCACCCTTACCGAATACAATAACCTTGTTAGGAAGTCTAAGAGGGAGTCATGGAGGAAGTTGTGTGAAGAGATCACAGATCTCCCAGCGGCCTCCCGTTTACAAAAGGTACTAGCTAAAGAGCGACAAGATGGTTCTCTAATAACAGGCAGCTCTAAAACACTAGAAGTTTTACTAGATACTCACTTTCCGGGCTGCAAACTCATAAATAATCCAGAAGATGAAGAGGCAGTAGCAGTAGGACTACGTCCTACACCACGCAGTAGAAGCCTCGCTAATAAAATCTTCACTCCGGAAAAGATCAGATGGGCAATAAACAACTTTAAACCCTACAAATCGGCCGGAGATGACAACATTTTCCCTGCACACCTACAACAGGGATTGCAGATTCTTATGCCCAATATGCTAAAAATCTTCAAAGCCAACTTTATATGGGGATATATCCCAATAGTCTGGAGGAAAGTTAGGGTGGTTTTCATACCAAAGGCAGGGAACCGTCCCATTGAAAACCCTAACTCATACCGCCCCATAAGTCTTACCACCTTCTTCATTGAAACAATGGAGAAACTAGTGGATCACCACATTTGGACCGGTGCAAACAAGGTCCGACTTCACTATAAGCAACACGCTTACCAAAAAGGGAAGTCTACTGAATCAGCCCTTCACGACCTTGTAAAGTCAATAGAAAAGGCAACTGAATACAAAGAAGTGGCACTATGTGCATTCCTGGACATAGAGGGTGCCTTTGACAACACTCCTCACGAAGCCATCGTGGCAGAGCCAGAAATAAGGGAATAGAACTGCCGACGACCAAATGGATTCAAGCCATGCTTAAAAGTCGAACGACAACGGCGGAACTTGGTGGTAACTCTTTAACAGCACAAACCTATAGGGGTTGCCCCCAAGGAGGTGTCCTATCTCCACTGTTATGGTCTATTGTTGTTGATGAGCTACTTCAGAACCTTCATGATTCTGGTTTCGAGGTAATAGGATATGCCGACGACCTAGTCATCATAATCAGGCGTAAATATAAAAATATCAAATCTAGTAGACTCCAATTGGCTTTAAATAGGACAATGAACTAAACAAAACGTTTGGGTTTATCTGTCGATTTTTGGTGCAAATCCAAATCCAAAAATTTGGTGCAAATCCAAAAATCTACAGATAAACCCACACAAAACAATAATTATACCATTTACCACAAAGAAAGTGATCAACATTACTGCACCCTCAATAAGTGGTATAACCATATCCTGTTCCAATGAAGTAAAATACCTAGGTATCACAGTAGAGAGTAAACTTAATTGGAACAACCATATTGAAAGGACTCATGCTAAGGCAATAAAGGCGATGTGGGCCTGCAAAATTATGTTTGGTAGGAAATGGGGGCTACATCCCAAAATGATCTACTGGTGCTACAGAACGATCATCCTACTTATTATAACATACGGATGCACAGTATGGTGGACTAAAACACTTCAATACAAAACACAGGCGAAACTAGGAAAGATCTAAAGACTGGCCTGTCTAGGTATAACAGGTGCTATGAAAACCTATCCCACAGCAGCAATGGAAATGTTCCTAAACCTTCCGCCAATACACCTCCTTGTTAAGAAAGAGGCAGCGAGAGGTCTGCTGCGCATTCAGAAGGGAAAGAATTATTACTCAGGAGACCTCAAAGGACATATTCAGCTCCTGAACAATCCCAAAATAAAGGAACTAGCCTCAATTTTATCGGATGTAATGCCGACCACTTACAACTTTGACTTCCCTTTCAAAGTCGTAATCAGTGAAAGCAGTGACTGGCAATCAAGGCTTCCTGAATTAGAATCGGATACGTCCGCCTGGTTCACAGACGGTTCCCGAACCACAGAGGGTACGGGTGCCGGGGTCAGAGGTCCAAACTTCTCTGCATCCCTACCACTCGTCAAAGAAGCCACAATCTTTCAAGCCGAACTGATCGCGGTAGATCTGTGTGTCCAAGAGAATCTCAGGATAGCGCAACGGAATAAAACAATCTACATTCTTTCAGAAAGTCAAGGTGTTCTTAAAGCTCTAGTCTCCCACAGGCAGGAGTCAATGCTGGTCTGGGAATGTCTCCAAAAACTCATCACACTGGCAAAGAGGAACTGTGTTACTTTAATGTGGGTGCCAGGTCACATAGGAGTCGCTGGAAATGAAGAGGCCAAAAATGGTTTGGCCTCTTCAAATGGTTCAAAAACAAAACTAATTGGGCCAGAACCATTCAGCGGCAAACCAAGAGGATACTCCAAATTAGTACTCAACAGATGGATAGAGCAAGAGCATAGGCTCTACTGGGGAAAACTCCCTAAACTCACGATATCCAAGAAACTTATCATACCAAATAGGATCAAGAAGGATAAACTATTAAACCTCAGCAAAAAGGACATTCGTACCTTAATAGGTCTCATGACTGGGCATAGCCCAGTACTCTACCACCTCAAGAAAATGGGACTGGCTGAGGAGGACAGTTGTCGCCGCTGCCACAATGACAGAAAGAATTATTACTCAGGAGCGAAGCAGCTGCAAGAAGAAGACTCAATCATCTAGGAAAGGGTATTCTCACCACAGATGAACTCGCCAATATGGCTCCCGAATCCATATTAAGGTTCTATCGTTCTCTTAATATGGGCTAGTGAGAAAGGTGCAGTAAACGCACAATAGATCTGAAGGTCGCAGTGCTCTCTTGCGTTCCCAAAAAAAAAAAAAAAAAATATTTTTTCTTTATTTTGTTGCGAAATATGGACAAAAACAGAAAACTAAAATATTTCAGATACTTTTTTGTTATTTTGAATTTGTTGTTTTTTCCCGTTATTTTGTTGCGAAATATGGACAAAACCAGAAAACTCAAATATTTCAGATACTTCCTGTTGCAATATATGGACAAAAACAGAAAACTCAAATATTTCAGATACTTTGTCGTTTTTTTGTCGTTATTTTGTTGCGAAATATGAACAAAAAAACTTAAATATTTCAGATTCTTTTTGTTTTTTCCGATATTTAATTGGGAAATATGGACAAAAGCAGAAAACTCATATATTTCAGATAGTGTTTTGTTTTTTTTTCGTTATTTTGTTGCGAAATAAGGACAAAAAATGAAAACTCAAATATTTCAGTTCATATTTTCGTATTTTTTTCGTTATTTTGTTGCGAAATATGGACAAAAAAAGAAAACGCAAATATTTAAGATTCTTTTTTTTTTTTCGATACTTAGTTGCGAAATATGGACAAAAACAGAGAGCGAAAATATTTCAGATCCTTTTTTGTTTTTGTTTTCGTTATTTTCTTGGGAAATTTGGACAAAAACAGAAAACTCAAATATTTCAGAGAATTTGTTGTTTTGTTTTTTCGTTATTTTGTTGCGAAATATAGACAAAACCAGAAAACTCAAATATTTCAGATACTTTTTTTTGTTATTTTGTTGCGAAATATGGACAAAAATAGAAAGCTCAAATATTTCAGATACTTTTATGTTTTTTTTTTCATTATTTTGTTGCTAAATATGGACAAAAACAGAAAACTCAAATAATTCAGATATTTTTTGTTTTTTTTCGTTATTTTGTTGCGAAATATGGAGAAAAACAGAACTCAAATATTTCAGATACTTTGTTCTTTTTTTCCGTTATTTTGTTGCGAAATATGGACAAAAACAGAAAACTCAAATATTTCAGACACTTTTTTGTAATTTTTTCGTTATTTTGTTGCGAGATATGTACCAAAACAGAAAACTCAAATATTTCAGAGAATTTGTTGTTTTATCCCGTAATTTTGTTGCGAAATATGGACAAAACCAGAAAACTCAAATATTTCAGATACTTCCTTGTTATTTTTTCGTTACTTTGTTACGAAATATGGACAAAAACAGAAAACTACAATATTTCAGATACTTTCTTCTTATTTTTTCGTAATTTTATAGCGAAATATGGACAAAAAATGAAAACTCAAATATTTCAGATACTTCGTCGTTTTTTTCCGTTATTTTGTTGCGAAATATGGACAAAAACAGAAAATTCAAATATTTCAGGTACATTTTTCTCATTTTTTTCGTTATTTTGTTGCGAAATGTGTGCAAAAACAGAAAACTCAAATATTTCAGAGAATTTGTTGTTTTTCCCGTTATTTTGTTGCGAAATATGGACAAAACCAGAAAACTCAAATATTTCAGATACTTTCTTGTTATATTTTCGTTATTTTGTTGCGAAATATGGAAAAAAAAGAAAGCTAAAATATTTCAGATAGTTTTTTGTTTTTTTTCCTTATTTTGTTGAGAAATATGGACAAAACCAGAAAACTCACATATTTCAGATACTTTTTTTCCGTTACTGTGTTGCGAAATATCGGCAAAAACACAAAACTAAAATATTTTAGACACTTTTTGGTTGTTTTTTTCCTTATTTTGTTGAGAAGTATGGACAAAAACAGAAAACTCAAATATTTCAGATACTTTTTTGTCATTTTTTCGTTATTTTGTTGCGAAATATATACAAAAACAGAAAACTCAAATATTTCAGAGAATTAGTTGTTTTTTCCCGTTATTTTGTTGCGAAATATGGACAAAACCAGAAAACTCAAATATTTCAGATACTTGCTTGTTATTTTTTCGTTATTTTGTTGCGAACTATAGACAAAAACAGAAAACTAAAATATTTCAGATAGTTTTTTGTTTTTTTTCCTTATTTTGTTTAGAAATATGGACAAAACCAAAAAACTAAAATATTTCAGATACTTTTTTTTTCGTTATTTTGTTGCGAAATATGGACAAAAACAGAGAACTAAAATATTTTAGATAGTTTTTGGTTTTTTTTTCATTATTTTGTTGCGAAATATGGACAAAAACAGAAAACTCAAATATTTCAGATACTTTGTCGTTTTTTGTCGTTATTTTGTTGTGAAATATGGACAAAAAACTCAAATATTTCCGATTCTTTTTATTTTTTCCGATATTTAATTGGGAAATATGGACAAAAACAGAAAACTCATATATTTAAGATAGTTTTTTGGTTTTTTTCGTTATTTTGTTGCGAAATATGGACACAAACAGAAAACTCAAATATTTCAGATAGTTTTTTGTTTTTTTTTTCGTTATTTTGTTGCGAAATACGGACAAAAAAGAAAACTCCAATATTTCAGATACTTTCTTGTTATTTTTCGTTATTTTGTTGCGAAATAAGGACAAAAAATGAAAATTTAAATATTTCAGATCATATTTTCGTATTTTTTTCGTTATTTTGTTGCGAAATATGGACAAAAAAGACAACGCAAATATATCAGATTCGTTTTGTTTTTTTCGATATTTAGTTGCGAAATATGGACAAAAACAGAAAGCGAAAATATTTCAGATATTTTTTTGTTTCTTTTTTCGTTATTTTGTTGGGAAATATAGACAAAACCAGAAAACTCAAATATTTCAGATACTTTTTTTTGTTATTTTGTTGCGAAATATGGACAAAAATAGAAAGCTCAAATATTTCAGATACTTTTATGTTTTTTTTTTCGTTATTTTGTTGCTAAATATAGACAAAAACAGGAAACTTAAATATTTCAGATACTTTGTGCTTTTTTTCCGTTATTTTGTTGCGAAATATGGACAAAAACAGAAAACTCAAATATTTCAGAGAAATTGTTGTTTTTTGTCGTTATTTTGTTGCGAAATATCGACAAAAAACTCAAATATTTCAGATTCTTTTCGTTTTTTCCGATATTTAATTGGGAAATATGGAAAAAAACAGAAAACTCATATATTTCAGATAGTTTTTTGTTTTTTTTCGTTATTTTGTTGCGAAATATGGACAAAAACAGAAAGCGAAAATATTTCAGATCCTTTTTTTTTTTTTTTCGTTATTTTGTTGGGAAATATGGACAAAAACAGAAAACTCAAATATTTCAGAGAATTTGTTGTTTTTTTTTCGTTATTTTGTTGCGAAATATAGACAAAACCAGAAAACTCAAATATTTCAGATACTTTTTTTTGTTATTTTGTTGCGAAATATGGACAAAAATATAAAGCTCAACTATTTCAGATACTTTTATGTTTTTTTTTCGTAATTTTTTTGCTAAATATGGACAAAAACAGGAAACTCAAATATTTCAGATACTTTGTCCTTTTCTTCCGTTATTTTGTTGCGAAATATGGACAAAAACAGAAAACTCAAATATTTCAGATACTTTTTTGTAATTTTTTCGTTATTTTGTTGCGAGATATGGACAAAAACAGAGAACTAAAATATTTCAGATAGTTTTTTGTTTTTTTTTCGTTATTTTGTAGCGAAATAAGGACAAAAAATGAAAACTCAAATATTTCAGATCATATTTTCGTATTTTTTTCGTTATTTTGTTGCGAAATATGGACAAAAAAAGAAAACGCAAATATTTCAGATTCTTTTTGTTTTTTTCAACATTTAGTTGCGAAATATGGACAAAAACAGAAAGCGAAAATATTTCAGATCCTTTTTTGTTTTTTTCGTTATTTTGTAGCGAAATAAGGATAAAAAATGAAAACTCAAATATTTCAGATCATATTTTCGTATTTTTTTCGTTATTTTGTTGCGAAATATGGACAAAAAAAGAAAACTCAAATATTTCAGATATTTTCTTGTTATTTTTTCGTTATTTTGTTGCGAAATATGGACAAAAACAGACAACTAAAATATTTCAGATAGTTTTTTGTTTTTTTTTCGTTATTTTGTTAGGAAATATGGACAAAAACAGAAAACGCAAATATTTCAGGTATTTTTTGTTTTTTTTTCGTTATTTTGTTGCAAAATATGGACAAAAACAGAAAACTCAAATATTTCAGATACTTAGTCCGTTTTTCCGTTTTTTTGTTGCGAAATATGGACAAAAACAGAAAACTCAAATATTTCAGATACTTTTTTGTCATTTTTTCGTTATTTTGTTGCGAAATATGGACAAAAACAGAAAACTCAAATATTTCAGATACTTTGTCCTTTTCTTCCGTTATTTTGTTGCGAAATATGGACAAAAACAGAAAACTCAAATATTTCAGATACTTTTTTGTAATTTTTTCGTTACTTTGTTGCGAGATATGGACAAAAACAGAGAACTAAAATATTTCAGATAGTTTTTTGTTTTTTTTTTCGTTATTTTGTAGCGAAATAAGGACAAAAAATGAAAACTCAAATATTTCAGATCATATTTTCGTATTTTTTTCGTTATTTTGTTGCGAAATATGGACAAAAAAAGAAAACGCAAATATTTCAGATTCTTTTTGTTTTTTTCAACATTTAGTTGCGAAATATGGACAAAAACAGAAAGCGAAAATATTTCAGATCCTTTTTTGTTTTTTTCGTTATTTTGTAGCGAAATAAGGATAAAAAATGAAAACTCAAATATTTCAGATCATATTTTCGTATTTTTTTCGTTATTTTGTTGCGAAATATGGACAAAAAAAAAACGCAAATATTTCAGATTCTTTTTGTTTTTTCCGATATTTAATTGGGAAATATGGACAAAAACAGAAAACTCATATATTTCAGATAGTTTTTTGTTTTTTTTCGTTATTTTGTTAGGAAATATGGACAAAAACAGAAAACGCAAATATTTCAGGTATTTTTTGTTTTTTTTTCGTTATTTTGTTGCAAAATATGGACAAAAACAGAAAACTCAAATATTTCAGATACTTAGCCCGTTTTTCCGTTTTTTTGTTGCGAAATATGGACAAAAACAGAAAACTCAAATATTTCAGATACTTTTTTGTCATTTTTTCGTTATTTTGTTGCGAAATATGTACAAAAACAGAAAACTCAAATATTTCAGAGAATTTGTTGTCTTTTCCCGTTATTTTGTTGCGAAATATGGACAAAACCAGAAAACTCAAATATTTCAGATATTTTCTTGTTATTTTTTCGTTATTTTGTTGCGAAATATGGACAAAAACAGAGCACTAAAATATTTTAGATAGTTTTTTGTTTTTTTTTCATTATTTTGTTGCGAAATATGGACAAAAACAGAAAACTGAAATATTTCAGATACTTTGTCGTTTTTTTCCGTTATTTTGTTGCGAAATATGGACAAAAAAAGAAAACTACAATATTTCAGATACTTTCTTCTTATTTTTTCGTTATTTTATAGCGAAATATGGACAAAAAATGAAAACTCAAATATTTCAGATACTTCGTCGTTTTTTTCCGTTATTTTGTTTCGAAATATGAACAAAACCAGAAAACTCAAATATTTCAGATATTTTCTTGTTAGTTTTTCGTTATTTTGTTGCGAAATATGGACAAAAACAGAGAACTAAAATATTTTAGATAGTTTTTTGTTTTTTTTTTTCATTATTTTGCTGCGAAATATGGACAGAAACAGAAAAATATTTCAGATACTTTGTCGTTTTTTTGTCGTTATTTTGTTGCGAAATATGGACAAAAAAACTCAAATATTTCAGATTCTTTTTGTTTTTTCCGATATTTAATTGGGAAATATGGACAAAAACAGAAAACTAACATATTTCAGATAGTTTTTTGTTTTTTTTCCGTTATTTTGTTGCGAAATAAGGACAACAAATGAAAACTCAAATATTTCAGATACCTCGTCGTTTTTTTCCGTTATTTTGTTGCGAAATATGCACAAAAACAGAAAACTCTAATATTTCAGGTACTTTTTTCTCAGTTTTCGTTATTTTGTTGCGAAATATGTACAAACACAGAAAACTCAAATATTTCAGAGAATTTGTTGTTTTTTCCCGTTATTTTGTTGCGAAATATCGACAAAACCAGAAAACTCAAATATTTCAGATACTTTCTTGTTATTATTTCGTTATTTTGTAGCGAAATATGGACAAAAACAGAGAACTAAAATATTTTAGATAGTTTTTTTTTTTTTTCATTATTTTGTTCCGAACTATGGACAAAAACAGAGAACTAAAATATTTCAGATAGTTTTTTGTTTTTTTTCGTTATTTTGTAGCGAAATAAGGACAAAAAATGAAAACTCAAATATTTCAGATCATATTTTCGTATTTTTTTCGTTATTTTGTTGCGAAATATGGACAAAAAAAGAAAACGCAAATATTTCAGATTCTTTTTGTTTTTTTCAACATTTAGTTGCGAAATATGGACAAAAACAGAAAGCGAAAATATTTCAGATCCTTTTTTGTTTTTGTTTCGTTATTTTGTAGCGAAATAAGGATAAAAAATGAAAACTCAAATATTTCAGATCATATTTTCGTATTTTTTTCGTTATTTTGTTGCGAAATATGGACAAAAAAGAAAACTCAAATATTTCAGATATTTTCTTGTTATTTTTTCGTTATTTTGTTGCGAAATATGGACAAAAACAGAGAACTAAAATATTTCAGATAGTTTTTTGTTTTTTTTTCGTTATTTTGTAGCGAAATAAGGACAAAAATGAAACTCAAATATTTCAGATCATATTTTCGTATATTTTTCGTTATTTTGTTGCGAAATATGGACAAAAAAAGAAAACGCAAATATTTTAGATTCTTTTTGTTTTTTCCGATATTAAATTGGGAAATATGGACAAAAACAGAAAACTTATATATTTCAGATAGTTTTTTGTTTTTTTCTCGTTATTTTGTTAGGAAATATGGACAAAAAACTCAAATATTTCCGATTCTTTTTATTTTTTCCGATATTTAATTGGGAAATATGGACAAAAACAGAAAACTCATATATTTAAGATAGTTTTTTGGTTTTTTTCGTTATTTTGTTGCGAAATATGGACACAAACAGAAAACTCAAATATTTCAGATAGTTTTTTGTTTTTTTTTTCGTTATTTTGTTGCGAAATACGGACAAAAAAGAAAACTCCAATATTTCAGATACTTTCTTGTTATTTTTCGTTATTTTGTTGCGAAATAAGGACAAAAAATGAAAATTTAAATATTTCAGATCATATTTTCGTATTTTTTTCGTTATTTTGTTGCGAAATATGGACAAAAAAGAAAACGCAAATATATCAGATTCGTTTTGTTTTTTTCGATATTTAGTTGCGAAATATGGACAAAAACAGAAAGCGAAAATATTTCAGATATTTTTTTGTTTCTTTTTTCGTTATTTTGTTGGGAAATATAGACAAAACCAGAAAACTCAAATATTTCAGATACTTTTTTTTGTTATTTTGTTGCGAAATATGGACAAAAATAGAAAGCTCAAATATTTCAGATACTTTTAAGTTTTTTTTTTCGTTATTTTGTTGCTAAATATAGACAAAAATAGGAAACTTAAATATTTCAGATACTTTGTGCTTTTTTTCCGTTATTTTGTTGCGAAATATGGACGAAAACAGAAAACTCAAATATTTCAGAGAAATTGTTGTTTTTTGTCGTTATTTTGTTGCGAAATATGGACAAAAAACTCAAATATTTCAGATTCTTTTCGTTTTTTCCGATATTTAATTGGGAAATATGGACAAAAACAGAAAACTCATATATTTCAGATAGTTTTTGTTTTTTTTCGTTATTTTGTTGCGAAATATGGACAAAAACAGAAAGCGAAAATATTTCAGATCCTTTTTTTTTTTTTTTCGTTATTTTGTTGGGAAATATGGACAAAAACAGAAAACTCAAATATTTCAGAGAATTTGTTGTTTTTTTTTCGTTATTTTGTTGCGAAATATAGACAAAACCAGAAAACTCAAATATTTCAGATACTTTTTTTTGTTATTTTGTTGCGAAATATGGACAAAAATATAAGCTCAACTATTTCAGATACTTTTATGTTTTTTTTTCGTAATGTTTTTGCTAAATATGGACAAAAACAGGAAACTCAAATATTTCAGATATTTTTTGTTTTTTTTCGTTATTTTGTTGCGAAATATGGACAAAAACAGAAAACTCAAATATTTCAGATACTTTGTCCTTTTCTTCCGTTATTTTGTTGCGAAATATGGATAAAAACAGAAAACTCAAATATTTCAGAATACTTTTTTGTAATTTTTTCGTTATTTTGTTGCGAGATATGGACAAAAACAGAGAACGAAAATATTTCAGATAGTTTTTTGTTTTTTTTTCGTTATTTTGTAGCGAAATAAGGACAAAAAATGAAAACTCAAATAATTCAGATCATATTTTCGTATTTTTTTCGTTATTTTGTTGCGAAATATTTACAAAAAAAGAAAACGCAAATATTTCAGATTCTTTTTGTTTTTTTCAACATTTAGTTGCGAAATATGGACAAAAACAGAAAGCGAAAATATTTCAGATTCTTTTTGTTTTTTTCCGTTATTTTGTAGCGAAATAAGGATAAAAAATGAAAACTCAAATATTTCAGATCATATTTTCGTATTTTTTTCGTTATTTTGTTGCGAAATATGGACAAAAAAAGAAAACTCAAATATTTCAGATATTTTCTTGTTATTTTTTCGTTATTTTGTTGCGAAATATGGACAAAAACAGAGAACTAAAATATTTCAGATAGTTTTTTGTTTTTTTTTCGTTATTTTGTAGCGAAATAAGGACAAAAAATGAAAACTCAAATATTTCAGATCATATTTTCGTATTTTTTTCGTTATTTTGTTGCGAAATATGGACAAAAAAAGAAAACGCAAATATTTCAGATTCTTTTTGTTTTTTTCCGATATTTAATTGGAAATATGGACAAAAACAGAAAACTCATATATTTCAGATAGTTTTTTGTTTTTTTTTCGTTATTTTGTTAGGAAATATGGACAAAAACAGAAAACGCAAATATTTCAGGTATTTTTTGTTTTTTTTTCGTTATTTTGTTGCAAAATATGGACAAAAACAGAAAACTCAAATATTTCAGATACTTAGCCCGTTTTTCCGTTTTTTTGTTGCGAAATATGGACAAAAACAGAAAACTCAAATATTTCAGATACTTTTTTGTCATTTTTTCGTTATTTTGTTGCGAAATATGTACAAAAACAGAAAACTCAAATATTTCAGAGAATTTGTTGTTTTTTCCCGTTATTTTGTTGCGAAATATGGACAAAACCAGAAAACTTAAATATTTCAGATATTTTCTTGTTATTTTTTCGTTATTTTGTTGCGAAATATGGACAAAAACAGAGAACTAAAATATTTTAGATAGTTTTTTGTTTTTTTTTCATTATTTTGTTGCGAAATATGGACAAAAACAGAAAACTGAAATATTTCAGATACTTTGTCGTTTTTTCCGTTATTTTGTTGCGAAATATGGACAAAAAAAGAAAACTACAATATTTCAGATACTTTCTTCTTATTTTTTCGTTATTTTATAGCGAAATATGGACAAAAAATGAAAACTCAAATATTTCAGATACTTCGTCGTTTTTTTCCGTTATTTTGTTGCGAAATATGGACAAAAACAGAGAACTAAAATATTTTAGATAGTTTTTTGTTTTTTTTTTCATTTTTTTGCTGCGAAATATGGACAGAAACAGAAAAATATTTCAGATACTTTGTCGTTTTTTTGTCGTTATTTTGTTGCGAAATATGGACAAAAAAACTCAAATATTTCAGATTCTTTTTGTTTTTTCCGATATTTAATTGGGAAATATGGACAAAAACAGAAAACTAATATATTTCAGATAGTTTTTTGTTTTTTTTTCCGTTATTTTGTTGCGAAATAAGGACAAAAAATGAAAACTCAAATATTTCAGATCATATTTTCGTATTTTTTTCGTTATTTTGTTGCGAAATATGGACAAAAAAAGAAAACGCAAATATTTCAGATTCTTTTTGTTTTTTTCGACATTTAGTTGCCAAATATGGACAAAAACAGAAAGCGAAAATATTTCAGATCCTTTTATGTTTTTGTTTCGTTATTTTATAGCGAAATATGGACAAAAAATGAAAACTCAAATATTTCAGATACCTCGTCGTTTTTTTCCGTTATTTTGTTGCGAAATATGCACAAAAACAGAAAACTCTAATATTTCAGGTACTTTTTTCTCAGTTTTTCGTTATTTTGTTGCGAAATATGTACAAACACAGAAAACTCAAATATTTCAGAGAATTTGTTGTTTTTTCCGTTATTTTGTTGCGAAATATCGACAAAACCAGAAAACTCAAATATTTCAGATACTTTCTTGTTATTATTTCGTTATTTTGTAGCGAAATATGGACAAAAACAGAGAACTAAAATATTTTAGATAGTTTTTTTTTTTTTTTCATTATCTTGTTGCGAAATATGGACAAAAACAGAAAAGTCAAATATTTCAGGTACTTTTTTTGTTATTTTGTTGCGAAATATGGACAAAAACAGAGAACTAAAATATTTCAGATGTTTTTTTCGTTATTTTGTAGCGAAATAAGGACAAAAAATGAAAACTCAAATATTTCAGATCATATTTTCGTATTTTTTTCGTTATTTTGTTGCGAAATATGGACAAAAAAAAGAAAACTCAAATATTTCAGATATTTTCTTGTTATTTTTTCGTTATTTTGTTGCGAAATATGGACAAAAACAGAGAACTAAAATATTTCAGATAGTTTTTTGTTTTTTTTCGTTATTTTGTAGCGAAATAAGGACAAAAAATGAAAACTCAAATATTTCAGATCATATTTTCGTATTTTTTTCGTTATTTTGTTGCGAAATATGGACAAAAAAAGAAAACGCAAATATTTCAGATTCTTTTTGTTTTTTTTCAACATTTAGTTGCGAAATATGGACAAAAACAGAAAGCGAAAATATTTCAGATCCTTTTTTGTTTTTGTTTCGTTATTTTGTAGCGAAATAAGGATAAAAAATGAAAACTCAAATATTTCAGATCATATTTTCGTATTTTTTTCGTTATTTTGTTGCGAAATATGGACAAAAAAAAGAAAACTCAAATATTTCAGATATTTTCTTGTTATTTTTTCGTTATTTTGTTGCGAAATATGGACAAAAAAGAAAACTCAAATATTTCAGATATTTTCTTGTTATTTTTTCGTTATTTTGTTGCGAAATATGGACAAAAACAGAGAACTAAAATATTTCAGATAGTTTTTTGTTTTTTTTTCGTTATTTTGTAGCGAAATAAGGACAAAAATGAAAACTCAAATATTTCAGATCATATTTTCGTATATTTTTTCGTTATTTTGTTGCGAAATATGGACAAAAAAAGAAAACGCAAATATTTTAGATTCTTTTTGTTTTTTCCGATATTAAATTGGGAAATATGGACACAAACAGAAAACTCAAATATTTCAGATAGTTTTTTGTTTTTTTCTCGTTATTTTGTTAGGAAATATGGACAAAAAACTCAAATATTTCCGATTCTTTTTATTTTTTCCGATATTTAATTGGGAAATATGGACAAAAACAGAAAACTCATATATTTAAGATAGTTTTTTGGTTTTTTTCGTTATTTTGTTGCGAAATATGGACACAAACAGAAAACTCAAATATTTCAGATAGTTTTTTGTTTTTTTTTTCGTTATTTTGTTGCGAAATACGGACAAAAAAGAAAACTCCAATATTTCAGATACTTTCTTGTTATTTTTCGTTATTTTGTTGCGAAATACGGACAAAAAATGAAAATTTAAATATTTCAGATCATATTTTCGTATTTTTTTCGTTATTTTGTTGCGAAATATGGACAAAAAAGAAAACGCAAATATATCAGATTCGTTTTGTTTTTTTCGATATTTAGTTGCGAAATATGGACAAAAACAGAAAGCGAAAATATTTCAGATATTTTTTTGTTTCTTTTTTCGTTATTTTGTTGGGAAATATAGACAAAACCAGAAAACTCAAATATTTCAGATACTTTTTTTTGTTATTTTGTTGCGAAATATGGACAAAAATAGAAAGCTCAAATATTTCAGATACTTTTAAGTTTTTTTTTTCGTTATTTTGTTGCTAAATATAGACAAAAATAGGAAACTTAAATATTTCAGATACTTTGTGCTTTTTTTCCGTTATTTTGTTGCGAAATATGGACAAAAACAGAAAACTCAAATATTTCAGAGAAATTGTTGTTTTTGTCGTTATTTTGTTGCGAAATATGGACAAAAAACTCAAATATTTCAGATTCTTTTCGTTTTTTCCGATATTTAATTGGGAAATATGGACAAAAAACAGAAAACTCATATATTTCAGATAGTTTTTTGTTTTTTTTCGTTATTTTGTTGCGAAATATGGACAAAAACAGAAAGCGAAAAATATTTCAGATCCTTTTTTTTTTTTTTTTCGTTATTTTGTTGGGAAATATGGACAAAAACAGAAAAACTCAAATATTTCAGAGAATTTGTTGTTTTTTTTTCGTTATTTTGTTGCGAAATATAGACAAAACCAGAAAACTCAAATATTTCAGATACTTTTTTTTGTTATTTTGTTGCGAAATATGGACAAAAATATAAAGCTCAACTATTTCAGATACTTTTATGTTTTTTTTTCCTAATTTTTTTGCTAAATATGGACAAAAACAGGAAACTCAAATATTTCAGATATTTTTTGTTTTTTTTCGTTATTTTGTTGCGAAATATGGACAAAAACAGAAAACTCAAATATTTCAGATACTTTGTCCTTTTCTTCCGTTATTTGTTGCGAAATATGGATAAAAACAGAAAACTCAAATATTTCAGATACTTTTTTGTAATTTTTTCGTTATTTTGTTGCGAGATATGGACAAAAACAGAGAACGAAAATATTTCAGATAGTTTTTTGTTTTTTTTTTCGTTATTTTGTAGCGAAATAAGGACAAAAAATGAAAACTCAAATAATTCAGATCATATTTTCGTATTTTTTTCGTTATTTTGTTGCGAAATATTTACAAAAAAAGAAAACGCAAATATTTCAGATTCTTTTTGTTTTTTTCAACATTTAGTTGCGAAATATGGACAAAAACAGAAAGCGAAAATATTTCAGATCCTTTTTTGTTTTTTTCGTTATTTTGTAGCGAAATAAGGATAAAAAATGAAAACTCAAATATTTCAGATCATATTTTCGTATTTTTTTCGTTATTTTGTGCGAAATATGGACAAAAAAAGAAAACTCAAATATTTCAGATATTTTCTTGTTATTTTTTCGTTATTTTGTTGCGAAATATGGACAAAAACAGAGAACTAAAATATTTCAGATAGTTTTTTTGTTTTTTTTTCGTTATTTTGTAGCGAAATAAGGACAAAAAATGAAAACTCAAATATTTCAGATCATATTTTCGTATTTTTTTCGTTATTTTGTTGCGAAATATGGACAAAAAAAGAAAACGCAAATATTTCAGATTCTTTTTGTTTTTTCCGATATTTAATTGGGAAATATGGACAAAAACAGAAAACTCATATATTTCAGATAGTTTTTTGTTTTTTTTCGTTATTTTGTTAGGAAATATGGACAAAAACAGAAAACGCAAATATTTCAGGTATTTTTTGTTTTTTTTTCGTTATTTTGTTGCAAAATATGGACAAAAACAGAAAACTCAAATATTTCAGATACTTAGCCCGTTTTTTCCGTTTTTTTGTTGCGAAATATGGACAAAAACAGAAAACTCAAATATTTCAGATACTTTTTTGTCATTTTTTCGTTATTTTGTTGCGAAATATGTACAAAAACAGAAAACTCAAATATTTCAGAGAATTTGTTGTTTTTTCCCGTTATTTTGTTGCGAAATATGGACAAAACCAGAAAACTTAAATATTTCAGATATTTTCTTGTTATTTTTTCGTTATTTTGTTGCGAAATATGGACAAAAACAGAGAACTAAAATATTTTAGATAGTTTTTTGTTTTTTTTTCATTATTTTGTTGCGAAATATGGACAAAAACAGAAAACTGAAATATTTCAGATACTTTGTCGTTTTTTTCCGTTATTTTGTTGCGAAATATGGACAAAAAAAGAAAACTACAATATTTCAGATACTTTCTTCTTATTTTTTCGTTATTTTATAGCGAAATATAGACAAAAAATGAAAACTCAAATATTTCAGATACTTCGTCGTTTTTTTCCGTTATTTTGTTGCGAAATATGGACAAAAACAGAGAACTAAAATATTTTAGATAGTTTTTTGTTTTTTTTTTCATTTTTTTGCTGCGAAATATGGACAGAAACAGAAAAATATTTCAGATACTTTGTCGTTTTTTTGTCGTTATTTTGTTGCGAAATATGGACAAAAAAACTCAAATATTTCAGATTCTTTTTGTTTTTTCCGATATTTAATTGGGAAATATGGACAAAAACAGAAAACTAATATATTTCAGATAGTTTTTTGTTTTTTTTTCCGTTATTTTGTTGCGAAATAAGGACAAAAAATGAAAACTCAAATATTTCAGATCATATTTTCGTATTTTTTTCGTTATTTTGTTGCGAAATATGGACAAAAAAGAAAACGCAAATATTTCAGATTCTTTTTGTTTTTTTCGACATTTAGTTGCCAAATATGGACAAAAACAGAAAGCGAAAATATTTCAGATCCTTTTATGTTTTTGTTTCGTTATTTTATAGCGAAATATGGACAAAAAATGAAACTCAAATATTTCAGATACCTCGTCGTTTTTTTCCGTTATTTTGTTGCGAAATATGCACAAAAACAGAAAACTCTAATATTTCAGGTACTTTTTTCTCAGTTTTTCGTTATTTTGTTGCGAAATATGTACAAACACAGAAAACTCAAATATTTCAGAGAATTTGTTGTTTTTTCCCGTTATTTTGTTGCGAAATATCGACAAAACCAGAAAACTCAAATATTTCAGATACTTTCTTGTTATTATTTCGTTATTTTGTAGCGAAATATGGACAAAAACAGAGAACTAAAATATTTTAGATAGTTTTTTTTTTTTTTTCTATTTTGTTGCGAAATATGGACAAAAACAGAAAAGTCAAATATTTCAGGTACTTTTTTTGTTATTTTGTTGCGAAATATGGACAAAAACAGAGAACTAAAATATTTCAGATGTTTTTTTCGTTATTTTGTAGCGAAATAAGGACAAAAAAATGAAAACTCAAATATTTCAGATCATATTTTCGTATTTTTTTCGTTATTTTGTTGCGAATATGGACAAAAAAAAGAAAACTCAAATATTTCAGATATTTTCTTGTTATTTTTTCGTTATTTTGTTGCGAAATATGGACAAAAACAGAGAACTAAAATATTTCAGATAGTTTTTTGTTTTTTTTCGTTATTTTGTAGCGAAATAAGGACAAAAAATGAAAACTCAAATATTTCAGATCATATTTTCGTATTTTTTCGTTATTTGTTGCGAAATATGGACAAAAAAAGAAAACGCAAATATTTCAGATTCTTTTTGTTTTTTTTCAACATTTAGTTGCGAAATATGGACAAAAACAGAAAGCGAAAATATTTCAGATCCTTTTTTGTTTTTGTTTCGTTATTTTGTAGCGAAATAAGGATAAAAAATGAAAACTCAAATATTTCAGATCATATTTTCGTATTTTTTTCGTTATTTTGTTGCGAAATATGGACAAAAAAAAGAAAACTCAAATATTTCAGATATTTTCTTGTTATTTTTTCGTTATTTTGTTGCGAAATATGGACAAAAAAGAAAACTCAAATATTTCAGATATTTTCTTGTTATTTTTTCGTTTTTTTGTTGCGAAATATGGACAAAAACAGAGAACTAAAATATTTCAGATAGTTTTTTGTTTTTTTTTCGTTATTTTGTAGCGAAATAAGGACAAAAATGAAAACTCAAATATTTCAGATCATATTTTCGTATATTTTTCGTTATTTTGTTGCGAAATATGGACAAAAAAAGAAAACGCAAATATTTTAGATTCTTTTTGTTTTTTCCGATATTAAATTGGGAAATATGGACACAAACAGAAAACTCAAATATTGCAGATAGTTTTTTGTTTTTTTCTCGTTATTTTGTTAGGAAATATGGACAAAAAACTCAAATATTTCCGATTCTTTTTATTTTTTCCGATATTTAATTGGGAAATATGGACAAAAACAGAAAACTCATATATTTAAGATAGTTTTTTGGTTTTTTTCGTTATTTTGTTGCGAAATATGGACACAAACAGAAAACTCAAATATTTCAGATAGTTTTTTGTTTTTTTTTTCGTTATTTTGTTGCGAAATACGGACAAAAAAGAAAACTCCAATATTTCAGATACTTTCTTGTTATTTTTCGTTATTTTGTTGCGAAATAAGGACAAAAAATGAAAATTTAAATATTTCAGATCATATTTTCGTATTTTTTTCGTTATTTTGTTGCGAAATATGGACAAAAAAGAAAACGCAAATATATCAGATTCGTTTTGTTTTTTTCGATATTTAGTTGCGAAATATGGACAAAAACAGAAAGCGAAAATATTTCAGATATTTTTTTGTTTCTTTTTTCGTTATTTTGTTGGGAAATATAGACAAAACCAGAAAACTCAAATATTTCAGATACTTTTTTTTGTTATTTTGTTGCGAAATATGGACAAAAATAGAAAGCTCAAATATTTCAGATACTTTTAAGTTTTTTTTTTCGTTATTTTGTTGCTAAATATAGACAAAAATAGGAAACTTAAATATTTCAGATACTTTGTGCTTTTTTTCCGTTATTTTGTTGCGAAATATGGACAAAAACAGAAAACTCAAATATTTCAGAGAAATTGTTGTTTTTTGTCGTTATTTTGTTGCGAAATATGGACAAAAAACTCAAATATTTCAGATTCTTTTCGTTTTTTCCGATATTTAATTGGGAAATATGGACAAAAACAGAAAACTCATATATTTCAGATAGTTTTTTGTTTTTTTTCGTTATTTTGTTGCGAAATATGGACAAAAACAGAAAGCGAAAATATTTCAGATCCTTTTTTTTTTTTTTTTCGTTATTTTGTTGG
>OZ010646.1:21743152-21959095 GCA_963932195.1 Empis livida
CTGAAATATTTGAGTTTTCTGTTTTTGTCCATATTTCGCAACAAAATAATGAAAAACTAACAAAAAAGTATCTGAAATATTTGAGTTTTCTGTTTTTGTCCATATTTCGCAACAAAATAATGAAAAAATAACAAAAAAGTATCTGAAATATTTGAGTTTTCTGTTTTTGTCCATATATCGCAACAAAATAATGAAAAAATAACAAAAAAGTATCTGAAATATTTGAGTTTTCTGTTTTTGTCCATATATCGCAACAAAATAATGAAAAAATAACAAAAAAGTATCTGAAATATTTGAGTTTTCTGTTTTTGTCCATATTTCGCAACAAAATAATGAAAAACTAACAAAAAAGTATCTGAAATATTTGAGTTTTGTGTTTTTGTCCATATATCGCAACAAAATAATGAAAAAATAACAAAAAAGTATCTGAAATATTTGAGTTTTCTGTTTTTGTCCATATTTCGCAACAAAATAATGAAAAACTAACAAAAAAGTATCTGAAATATTTGAGTTTTCTGTTTTTGTCCATATTTCGCAACAAAATAATGAAAAAATAACAAAAAAGTATCTGAAATATTTGAGTTTTCTGTTTTTGTCCATATATCGCAACAAAATAATGAAAAACTAACAAAAAAGTATCTGAAATATTTGAGTTTTCTGTTTTTGTCCATATTTCGCAACAAAATAACGAAAAAAAAACAAAAAACTATCTGAAATATTGGAGTTTTCGTTTTTTGTCCATATATCGCAACAAAATAATGAAAAAATAACAAAAAAGTATCTGAAATATTTGAGTTTTCTGTTTTTGTCCATATATCGCAACAAAATAATGAAAAAATAACAAAAAAGTATCTGAAATATTTGAGTTTTCTGTTTTTGTCCATATATCGCAACAAAATAATGAAAAAATAACAAAAAAGTATCTGAAATATTTGAGTTTTCTGTTTTTGTCCATATATCGCAACAAAATAATGAAAAAATAACAAAAAAGTATCTGAAATATTTGAGTTTTCTGTTTTTGTCCATATTTCGCAATGTTGTGAATAAAACAGGTCACCCTGTTTATTTTTTTACTTTTATATTTTTTATTTCATTCACAACGGAAATCGCAAAATGCAATTCCTAATTTTTTTAATTAAATTAAATTAAAATATGATTATTAAGCTTAAGCGACCAAAATTATTTTTTAAATTCAAAAGTCATTACCTGCGGTGTCCGATTACGGATACTTTCCGGGACACGCAGAGTCACTCAACTTAAGTAATTAAATATTACTTATGTTGATGTGTTAAATAAAATTAATTTTGATCACTGATTGGTTTTTCCAAATATCGCATGCGATATTTTGGAAAAAGCCATAAGTATATAATTAATTAATTGATTAAAACAATGGGGAGTTGATAGAAAAAGTTAAACGGAAGAACATCGGTTCGGGAAGTTCTTCTTGAAAGTCCTAAAATTATATATAATAATAAGAGTCGGTAGTTAGTTAAGTTAAAATCAATTATTTTTTTGTTAAGTTTAAATTTGTTTTTCATTTAAGTTTTAATAAATAATTATAATTGAACTTTAAGTAGAAATAAGAAAATACTTAATAAATAAATGTAATAATTGTTTGTAAATCTGAAAAGTACGTTTTCTTTATTTATTTCATAAGACACTATTGTATAATTCGATATAATTATACAACAAATGGCGCTGCGGACTAACCCAAAATTACGCTTTTGGGACGAACTTTTCGAGTAAAACGGGAAAGTTAAAATTTGAAAATATAAAAATACAAAATTATTGGAAATTTTTTTTTTTGAAAAGTGAAAAAAACTACCCAAAATTAATAATAAATGGACAACAGTGATTAAAAAATAATAAAAAGTGTAAATAATAATATAAAGTTTAGAGAAATTGTAAATTAAAACATTTTTAAAATCGAATTAGTGAAAATAGTGATAGAATAAACTCATAATACTTTAAAGACAATTTTATAATAAAATACAATACAGTAAAGACATGATTTTTTTTTATACACAGTGAGGAAAATTTATAAACAGTGAAATAGTAATAGTTGTTTGCAGAAAAAATTAAATATTGAAATTGTGGACAAATTTAAAAATTACATATATATATATATATTAAATTCAGAAGTGAAGAAATATTGATGTTTTTAGACAAAAATTTTAAACAAAAAAATTTTCAATTAAACTAATTTTTTGAGAAATAAATATAAATCTATATACACATAGTACATACATATGTATATATTTAAAGTTAACACATTTTTATACATTTATCAAAAAAAAAAAGAAATAATAATAAAATCTATGTGGTGAATGACGTGTAATAAAATTGAAAAATCTTTAAGTTTTTTTATTCAGTAATTAAAATACATACATACCTAAATTCCAAAAAAAAATAAAAATATCAAATATCACAAAAATTGTTTTGTAACAACATAAATATTATTGTGTACGAAAATAATATTTTTTGTTTTTGCTTTTTTTTTTAAAAAAAATATACAAAACAGAGAACGAGGAAAGCAGTGGCAGACCAAAAAAGGGAGCAGCAGTGTAGCAGAAGAAGAATTTTGTAGGAAGATATACTTTTGAAGAATACGAAATTTGTATAGCAGCCAGTAGCGGCACATTTTTTTTTTTTATTGAAAAAAAAAATACTTTTGGTGAGTCGTATGTTTTGAAATAATAAAAAAAATAATTATAGTAAAGTAAGAAATAATTTTTTTTAAAACTGTTAATTTTTACAATGGTTTAATTTTTTTTGTATGAACAAATTTAAAATAAATAAAAAGAAAAGATTTTTTTTTTTAAAAATTAATAAATAAAAATAAATATTTTTTTTTTAAATTATAAAATATAAAAGTAAATATTTCTAAAATAAATAATTTTTTTTTTTTTTGGAAAAAATATATGTAAAATAATTTTAAAAATATTAAAATAAATTAAGAAGTGGATTTTTTTTTAATAAATTTAAATAAATAAATATATTTTAATAAAATTATAGAGATTAGGCAGAGTTATTTGTTTTTGTATTTTTTAATTATATATTTATGTAAAAAAAAAAGGGGAAAGAAAATGAAATAAAAAAAACTCAATATATTCTTATAAAGTTTTTTTTTTATAAGATACGAATAACGTAATTAATAGTTTTTTTTTAGAAGATAGGAAATAAAATTTTTTTTTTTGGACAAAAATAAATAAAGGAATCAATAAATCAAATTGTTTTTCAATTTATCGTTACGAATTTTTTATAACATTTTTTTAAGAAGGATATTAAAAAAGAAATTTTTAATATTTTGATTCATTTTGGTACAATTATAAAAAATAAAATAGAATTGATTTTTATATAAAAATCGATGAATTTTATTGTAATTTGTGGTTTATTTTAGTTTTTCTAATTTTTAATTACTGACTCTTATAATTAACCCCTCTTTTATTCACTTGACTTTGTTTATTTGAAGTTTGATTTTGGTATTTGAATTCGTTTCTACTTTAATGTCGGGGGATAAATCTAGACCATCGACATCAGGGATTGCCCAATCTTTTAACAAATTTGCCAAGAAAATAGGTACATTTTCATTCATAAATACTAGTCCAGATTTGGGGGATTCTACTACAAATAGTATATTACCGACGAACAAGGACAGTGAGAGTGGGGAAAAATTTAATTTAGGGGTTTTAGATAGGAATAATTTTGCCGACTTTTTACATCAACTTCAAGACGAGGAAGAACCGACCGAACCAGCCAGAAGTTTTCGTACATTAAGATCAGGGGTTAAATACAACAGGATAGGACCAGTAAAAACAAAGAGTTGTAGGAAGTTCAAATCTAAAGAAAGAAAAAATAAATCGATCAGGATAATGGAGCCATCAACCAGTTCAAAATTATTCAATTTTCCTACAACAAATACAACAACGCTTAATAGGAAGTTAGAGATGACAGGAACATCAAGATTAACTCAAGCTACGAGTAGGATAAACTCTACACCAAACCCGTCACCTGCATTTAATCCTCAACCTTTCAAAATGCCTACAAATGTTATCCCTAATAATATTAATCCTGAGTTAAGATTAGTTAATGACAATCCTTTGTTAACATCCTATCAGCAATCCCATCCTATTAATGTTCTCAACCTGACTAACGACAATTCCTATAATTTAGAATCCACTCTCCTACCAATAGAAAAGGTCCTCAAAACATTCCTTTTCCAAGTTCCTACATTTTCAGGTACAGGTTTGGGCATAGAGAATGACTTAACTAACTTTTTGGAACTTGCGCAACAGGCGTATGACATAACTAGGGAGGAACAACGGAGTATGGTGCTCACAATTTTGATCACGAGTAAATTGATAGGAAGAGCGAATGCGTTGTTCAAGTACGCCAACGTAGAAAATTTTGAACACTTTAGGGATATTCTACGTAATAGATTTTTGGAAACCAAAGATATGGCTACTTTGGCTTCGGAGATGTTGGGGATTTACCAGTTTGAAGATGAATCCGTGGAATTGTTTGGTGAAAGAATTGCAGAAAAATTGGCTGCATATAAAACAAGGGTTAATGAAAGGTATCCAAACGAAAGTAGGGCTTTAGTTAACGAGATGGAGTTAACGGCCAAAAGAGTATTTTTAGGGGGTTTAAGATCAGAACAGGTAAAACAGTACCTGTTGTTCAAAAATCCAGAAAATTTAAGGGTTGCCATAGGCGCGGCTAAACAATATATTCGAGAAACCCTGAGTTTGGGGGGTTTGGCGAATACTAGTCCAGCGGTAAATAGTCAGACAGTTCCAGGAGATCAGGTTTTAAATCTCCTGACAGACCTGATGAAAAAACTAGGTATGCAAAATACTCCTAATCCACAACGGAATAATAATATAAATGATAATAAAAGATTTAACAATAATGAAAATATAAATAATAATAATAGCAATAATAATAATTATAATAATAATAATAATCAAAATAACAATTTTAGGAGATCTAATAATTACGGAAATAATAATAATACCTATAATAACAACAGAACAAATTATGGATTTAGGGAGAATGCGCCAAATCGTAATGGTAACGTTAAATGTTATAAATGTGGAAGGTTGGGCCACATAAGTAGAGAATGTAGGGAATCGAGAAATGAACAAAATATAATAAATGTAAAAATCTGTTCAATCTGCGGTATGAGGGGGCATGACTCAACACAATGCCAACAGATTCATTCACCAGCTACAAAGCAAGGTACAGTGCATTCGGTTGAAGAGAATGCGAATAGTAATTGTGTATGGTGTGGGAGAGAGGGACATAGGTTGTTGACATGTCCTTATCGTCAAAACTTTGAGGCAACAAGTTCTTTAAAGTCGGGAAATGGAGACGGAATGAATTAAATCAGCCCAATTCATTCCGAAATAAAGAGAGGGGCGGAACAATAAATAACGCGGGAAAAGAATTTGTAAGATTGTCGAATAACAAAGCTCAAGGCAGCATAATAAATTCGGTATTAGAATATAAAAAAAATGAAGAAGGATTTAGAATGGATAGGGGAAGAGGTAATAATACCGAAAATAAAATTATAAATAATAAAATAAGGAGAAAAAGATTCAAAAATATATTTAAGAAATTTACACGTTTTCAGTTGGGTAAGAAAAAGATAAAAAAGAAACTGAAAAAGCTGATAGGCAAAAGTAGGATAGATTTAACAATTAAGAAAATAATAAGAGATCGAAATGCTGTAGAAGAAAAGAATAACATAAAAGACGAAAAGAGTAATAGTTGTGAAGATACTGAAGTAGACTTAAAATATTTAGATGAATTGGTTATAAGTAGTGATAATGAGATAGAAAATATTCAAAAAGGTGATAAAGATGTTGATATTCCAGATATTAAATTGGTAAATTGTACATATAGTTCAGCTGATCACGGTAGTAGAAATTTTAATGTATATTATTTTAGTGCTGAGAATGAATTATTAACAGATAATTTTATAGGAGCTTTTTATAATGAGGATAAAGAGATGAAGTTAGAAGAATTAGTGAATAGTAGTTTTGAAATTAAGAATGCTGTATCAGTAACAGCAAATATTATTGAAGATGAAGTTGATTATAATATTATGAAGTTGATTATACTTAAAGCAGAAGTTTATGATGAAATGGAAGATATTGATAAAGTTATAAAGGATATTGAAGAATATATCAAAATTAAGGAGGGAGTTGAAAATAACCAAAAATTAGAAGAAGATAAGGAAGTATATGATAATAAAGAGGCAGTTAATGGTGAAGTGATAGTTGTTATGAAGGATAATGTTGGTTTAAATAAAATCTATAGCAAAATTCAAGTAAACACAAATAATTTTATAAACTATATTAACTATATTTCTGTAGTAAATAAGGCTAGAGATAAATTGGAAAGTAATTTATTAAAAGTAAATAAAATTAATAGAATTGGTGGAAATGGTTTAGGTACCGATAGGGTTAAAACCTTGCTAATAGGTTACTCCCGAAGGAGAAGACGGTTACCGACTGGACAGTAAATGAAAACCAAAAGAAAAACATTTATGTAAAAAATGGAACGAAAATGGTCTAATGATTTATTCCCCATGTTAAATACTAATTTTATACTACTAATAATATTTATTATATATTTACTAATTTTCATTTATATCCCCCATACTAAATATAAAAAAAAAAACATTTGGTTGATTTGATTCTTTTATTTTGTTGTTGTTTATTTTTAATAAAAAAAAGAAAAAAAAGAGGATTTTTACTGATGTACTTCTTACAACGAAAGTATTTAAAATACTAAATGTAAATTAATTAAATGGGGTAATTTTAAAATAAGTAAAGAATATTAATAATAGAAATTTGTTTTTGTTTCTAAGTTTATAGTTAAGTAAAAGAATTTAGAAAATTGATACATTTAAGATAAAAAAATTATAAAGAACAAAATATATGTATTCAATTAAATGCCAAAATTGGATATTTCTTACAATTATATATTAACCTTAAGCATGAAAAATTTGTTTTGATAAGATTTTATATGCTCATAAATTTTGAGTTTTTATATATATAACAATTGTAATACCGGCACTTAATATTCGAAAAAATTTTTTTTAACATAAAATTGTTTTAAACGTAGATTATTTTTTCACGTAGATTTTTTTTTAAGTAAATATACACACCTGTGTAGAAAAGAGTTACGAGACCCAAAATTATTTGTGTCTTGTAACTCTTTCTTCGAAAAGGGGAGGTGTTGTGAATAAAACAGATCACCCTGTTTATTTTTTTTTTCTTTTATATTTTTTATTTTATTTACAACGGAAATTGCAAAATGCAATTCCTAATTTTTTTAATTAAATTAATTTAAAATATGATTATTAAGCTTAAGCGACCAAAATTATTTTTTAAATTCAAAAGTCATTACCTGCGGTGTCCGATTACGGATACTTTCAGGGACACGCAGAGTCACTCAACTTAAGTAATTAAATATTACTTATGTTGATGTGTTAAATAAAAATAATTTTGATCGCTGATTGGTTTTTCCAAATATCGCATGCGATATTTTGGAAAAAGCCATAAGTATATAATTAATTAATTGATTAAAACAATGGGGAGTTGATAGAAAAAGTTAAACGGAAGAACATCGGTTCGGGAAGTTCTTCTTGAAAGTCCTAAAATTATATATAATAATAAGAGTCGGTAGTTAGTTAAGTTAAAATCAATTATTTTTTTTGTTAAGTTTAAATTTGTTTTTCATTTAAGTTTTAATAAATAATTATAATTGAACTTTAAGTAGCAATAAGAAAATACTTAATAAATAAATGTAATAATTGTTTGTAAATCTGAAAAGTACGTTTTCTTTATTTATTTCATAAGACACTATTGTATAATTCGATATAATTATACAACAGCGAAATATGGACAAAAACAGAATACTCAAATATTTCAGATTCTTTTTGATTTTTCTATATTTAGTTGAGAAATATGGACAAAAACAGAAAACTCAAATATTTCAGATAGTTTTTTGGTTTTTTTCGTTATTTTGTTGCGAAATATGGAGAATTTGTTGTTTTTTCAAGTTATTTTGTTGCGAAATATGTACAAAACCAGAAAACTCTAATATTTCAAATACTTTTTTTTCGTTATTTTATTGCGAAATATGGACAAAAAATGAAAACTCAAATATTTGAGACATTTTTTTGTTGTTATTTCGTATCGAAATATGGACAAATACAGAAAGCTCACATATTTCAGATACTTTTATATTTTTTTCGTTAATTTCTTGCGAAATATGGACAAAAACAGAAAACTCAAATATAACAGATATATGAACCAAAACAGAAAACTCAAATATCTCAGATTCTTTTTGTTTTTTTCGATATTTAGTTGCGAAATATGGACAAAAACAGGAAAGTAAAATATTTCAGATACTTTTTTGTTATTTTTTCGTTATTTTGTTGCGAAATATGGATAAAACCAGAAAACTCAAATATTTCAGATACTTTTTTTTCGTAATTTTGTTGCGAAATATGTACAAACACACAAAGCTGTCATATTTCAGATACTTTTATATTTTTTTTCGTTAATTTGTTGCGAAATATGGACAAAAAATTTAAACTCAAATATGTCATATACTTTTTCTTTTTTTTCGTTATTTTGTAGCGAAATATGGACCAAAACAGAAAACTCAAATATCTCATATTCTTTTTGTTTTTTTCGATATTTAGTTGCGAAATATGGACAAAAACAGGAAAGTAAAATATTTCAGATACTTTTTTGTTATTTTTTCGTTATTTTGTTGCGAAATATGGACAAAACCAGTAAACTCAAATATTTCAGATACTTTTTTTTCGTTATTTTGTTGCGAAATATGGACAAAAAATTTAAACTCAATTATGTCATATACTTTTTCCTTTTTTTCGTTATTTTGTAGCGAAATATGGACAAAAACAGAAAACTCAAATATTTCAGATAGTTTTTTGTTTTTTTTTCGTTATTTTGTAGCGAAATATGGACAAAAACAGAAAACTCAAATATTTCAGATACTTTTTTGTTTTTTTTTTCGTTATTTTGTTGCGAAATATGGACAAGAACAGGAAACTCAAATATTTCAGATACTTTTTTGTTTTTTTTTCGTTATTTTGTTGCGAAATATGGACAAAAAAAGAAAACTCAAATATTTCAGATACTTTCTTGTTATTTTTTCGTTATTTTGTTGCGAAATATGGACAAAAAATGCAAACTCAAATATTTCAGATACTATGTCGTTTTTTTTCGTTATTTTGTTGCGAAATATGGACAAAAACAGAAAACTCAAATATTTCAGATACTTTATTGTTATTTTTTCGTTATTTTGTTGCGAAATATGGACAAAAACAGAAAGCTCAAATATTTAGGATATTTTTATGATTTTTTCGTTAATTTGTTGCGAAATATGTACAAAAATAGAAAACTCAAATATTTCAAATACGTTTTTTTTTTTTTCGTTATTTTGTTGCGAAATATGGAGAATTTGTTGTTTTTTTCCGTTATTTTGTTGCGAAATATGTACAAAATCAGAAAGCTCAAATATTTCTGATAGTTTTCTAGATACTTTTTCCTTTTTTTCGTTATTTTGTTGCGAAATATGGACAAAAAAAGGAAACTCAAATATTTCAGATACTTTCTTGTTATTTTTTCGTTATTTTGTTGCGAAATATGGACAAGATCAGAAAGCTCAAATACTTCAGATACTTTTATGTTTTTTTCGTTAATTTGTTGCGAAATATGGACAAAAACAGAATACTCAAATATTTCAGATACTTTCTTGTTATTTTTTCGTTATTTTGTTGGGAAATATGGACAAAAACAGAAAACTCAAATATTTCAGATAGTTTTTTGTTTTTTTTTTCGTTATTTTGTAGCGAAATATGGACAAAAACAGAAAACTCAAATATTTCAGATACTTTTTTGTTTTTTTTTCGTTATTTGGTTGCGAAATATAGACAAAAACAGAAAACTCAAATATATCAGATATATGGACAAAAAATGAAACCTCAAATATTTCAGATACTTTGTCGATTTTTTCGGTATTTTGTTGCGATATATGGACCAAAACAGAAAACTCAAATATTTCAGATAGTTTTTTGTTTTATTTCTGTTGCGAAATATGGACAAAAAATTAAAACTCAAATATTTAAGATAGTTTGTCGTTTTTTTTTCGTTATTTTGTTGCGAAATATGGATTAAAAGAGAAACTCAAATATTTCAGATTCGTGTTGTTTTTTTTCGTTATTTTGTTGCGAAATATGGACAAAACCAGAAAACGCAAATATTTGAGATAGTTTTTTATTTTGTTTTTGATATTTTGTTGCGAAATATGGACAAAAAAAGAAAACTCAAATATTTCAGATACTTTCTTGTTATTTTTTCGTTATTTTGTTGCGAAATATGGACGAAAACAGAAAGCTCAAATATTTAAGATATTTTTATGTTCTTTTCGTTAATTTGTTGCGAAATATGGACAAAAAATGAAAACTCAAATATTTCAGATACGTTTTACTTTTTTTTTCGTTATTTTGTTGCGAAATATGGAGAATTTGTTGTTTTTTTCAGTTATTTTGTTGCGAAATATGTACAAAACCAGAAAACTCAAATATGTCAGATAGTTTTTTTCGTAATTTTGTTGCTATATATGGACAAAAGCAGAAAGCTCAAATATTTCAGATAGTTTTATGTTTTTTTCGTTAGTTTGTTGCGAAATATGGACAAAAACAGAATAACCAAATATTTCAGATTCCTTCTGTTTTTTTTCGATATTTAGTTGCGAAATATGGACAAACACAAAAAACTCAAATATTTCAGATAGTTTTTTGTTTTTTTCGTTATTTTGTTGCGAAATATGGAGAATTTGTTGTTTTTTTCCGTTATTTTGTTGCGAAATATGTACAAAACCAGAAAAATCAAATATTTCAAATACTTTTTTTCGATATTTTATTGCGAAATATGGACAAAAACAGAAAGCTCAAATATTTCAGATACTTTTATGTTTTTTTCGTTATTTTGTTGCGAAATATGGACAAAAACAGAAAATTCAAACATTTCAGTTTCTTTTTATTTTTTTCGATATTTCGTTGCGAAATATGGACAAAAACAGAAAACTCAAATATTTCAGATACTTTTTTTCGTTATTTTGTTGCTATATATGGACAAAAGCAGAAAACTCAAATATTTCAGATACTTTTATGTTTTTTTCGTTAATTTGTTGCGAAATATGGACAAAAACAGAAAACTCAAATATTTCAGATAGTTTTTTGTTTTTTTTTTCGTTATTTTGTAGCGAAATATGGACAAAAACAGAAAACTCAAATATTTCAGATACTTTTTTGTTTTTTTTTCGTTATTTGGTTGCGAAATATAGACAAAAACAGAAAACTCAAATATATCAGATATATGGACAAAAAATGAAACCTCAAATATTTCAGATACTTTGTCGATTTTTTCGGTATTTTGTTGCGATATATGGACCAAAACAGAAAACTCAAATATTTCAGATAGTTTTTTGTTTTATTTCTGTTGCGAAATATGGACAAAAAATTAAAACTCAAATATTTAAGATAGTTTGTCGTTTTTTTTTCGTTATTTTGTTGCGAAATATGGATTAAAAGAGAAACTCAAATATTTCAGATTCGTGTTGTTTTTTTTCGTTATTTTGTTGCGAAATATGGACAAAACCAGAAAACGCAAATATTTGAGATAGTTTTTTATTTTGTTTTTGATATTTTGTTGCGAAATATGGACAAAAAAAGAAAACTCAAATATTTCAGATACTTTCTTGTTATTTTTTCGTTATTTTGTTGCGAAATATGGACGAAAACAGAAAGCTCAAATATTTAAGATATTTTTATGTTCTTTTCGTTAATTTGTTGCGAAATATGGACAAAAAATGAAAACTCAAATATTTCAGATACGTTTTACTTTTTTTTTCGTTATTTTGTTGCGAAATATGGAGAATTTGTTGTTTTTTTCAGTTATTTTGTTGCGAAATATGTACAAAACCAGAAAACTCAAATATGTCAGATAGTTTTTTTCGTAATTTTGTTGCTATATATGGACAAAAGCAGAAAGCTCAAATATTTCAGATAGTTTTATGTTTTTTTCGTTAGTTTGTTGCGAAATATGGACAAAAACAGAATAACCAAATATTTCAGATTCCTTCTGTTTTTTTTCGATATTTAGTTGCGAAATATGGACAAACACAAAAAACTCAAATATTTCAGATAGTTTTTTGTTTTTTTCGTTATTTTGTTGCGAAATATGGAGAATTTGTTGTTTTTTTCCGTTATTTTGTTGCGAAATATGTACAAAACCAGAAAAATCAAATATTTCAAATACTTTTTTTCGATATTTTATTGCGAAATATGGACAAAAACAGAAAGCTCAAATATTTCAGATACTTTTATGTTTTTTTCGTTATTTTGTTGCGAAATATGGACAAAAACAGAAAATTCAAACATTTCAGTTTCTTTTTATTTTTTTCGATATTTCGTTGCGAAATATGGACAAAAACAGAAAACTCAAATATTTCAGATACTTTTTTTCGTTATTTTGTTGCTATATATGGACAAAAGCAGAAAACTCAAATATTTCAGATACTTTTATGTTTTTTTCGTTAATTTGTTGCGAAATATGGACAAAAACAGAAAACTCAAATATTTCAGATACGTTTTCCTCTTTTTTCGTTATTTTGTTGCGAAATATGGAGAATTTGTTGTTTTTTCCGTTATTTTGTTGCGAAATATGGACAAAAAGAGAAAACTCAAATATTTCAGATACTTTTTTGTTTTTTTTTCGTTATTTCGTTGCGAAATATGGATACAACCAGAAAACTCAAATATTTCAGATATTTGTTTTCGTTATTTTGTTGCTATATATGGACAAAAGCAGAAAACTTAAATATTTCAGATATTTTTATGTTTTTTTCGTTAATTTGTTGCGAAATATGTACATAACCAGAAAACTCAAATATTTCAGATACTTTTTTTTTCGTTATTTTGTTGCGAAATATGGACAAAAACAGAAAACTCAAATATTTCACATACTTTCTTATTATTTTTTCGTAATTTTGTGGCGAAATATGGACAAAAACAGAAAGCTCAAATATTTCAGTTACTTTTATGTTTTTTTTCGTTAATTTGTTGCGAAATATGGACAAAAAATGAAAACTCAAATATTCCATATACTTTTTCCTTTTTTTGTTTATTTAGTTGCGAAATATGGACAAAAACAGAAAACTCAAATATTTCAGTTTCTAATTGTTTTTTTCCGATATTTAGTTACGAAATATGGCCAAAAACCGAAAACTCAAATATTTCAGATACTTTCTTGTTATTTTTTCGTTATTTTGTTGCGAAATATGGACAAAAACAAAAAACTCAAATATTTCAGATACTTTTTTTATTTTTTTTTGTTATTTCGTTGCGAAATATGGACACAACCAGAAAACTCAAATATTTCAGATATTTTTTTTTCGTTATTTTGTTGCGAAATATGGACAAAAGCAGAAAACTCAAATATTTCAGATACTTTTATGTTTTTTCGTTAATTTGTTGCGAAATATGGCTAAAAACAGAAAACTCAAATATTTCAGATACTTTCTTGTTATTTTTGCGTTAATTTGTTGCGAAATATGGACAAAAACAGAAAACTCAAATATTTCAGATGCTTTTTTGTTATTTTTTTTTCGTTATTTCGTTGCGAAATATGGACACAACCAGAAAACTCAAATATTTCAGATATTTTTTTTCGTTATTTTGTTGCGAAATATGGACAAAAAGAGAAAACTCAAATATTTCAGATACTTTTTTGTTTTTTTTTCCTTATTTCGTTGCGAAATATGGACACAACCAGAAAACTCAAATATTTCAGATATTTTTTTTCGTTATTTTGTTGCTATATATGGACAAAAGCAGAAAACTCAAATATTTCAGATACTTTTATGTTTTTTTCGTTAATTTGTTGCGAAATATGGACAAAAACAAAAAACTCAAATATTTCATATAATTTTTCCTTTTTTTTCGTTATTTTGATGCGAAATATGGACAAAAGCAGAAAACTCAAATATTTCAGATACATTGTCGTTTTTTTTCGTTATTTTGTTGCGAAATATGGATTAAAAGAGAAACTCAAATATTTCAGATTCGTTTTGTTTTTTTCGATATTTAGTTGCGAAATATGGACAAAAACAGAAAACGCAAATATTTGAGATAGTTTTTTTTTTGTTTCGTTATTTTGTTGCGAAATATGGACAAAAAAAGAAAACTCAAATATTTCAGATACTTTCTTGTTATTTTTTCGTTATTTTGTTGCGAAATATGGACAAAAACAGAAAGCTCAAATATTTAAGATATTTTTACTTTTTTTGGTTAATTTGTTGCGAAATATGGACAAAAAACGAAAGCTCAAATATCTCAGATACGTTTTCTTTTTTTTCGTTATTTTGTTGCGACATATGGAGAATGTGTTGTTTTTTTCCGTTATTTTGTTGCGAACTATGTACAAAACCAGAAAACTCAAATATTCAAATACTTTTTTTTTCGTTATTTTATTGACAAATATTGACAAAAACAGAAAGCTCAAATATTTCAGATACTTTGTTGTTATTTTTTCGTTATTTTGTTGGGAAATATGGACAAAAATAGAAAACTCAAATATTTCAGAGAATTTGTTGATTTTTTTCGTTATTTTGTTGCGAAATATGGACAAAAACAGAAAAGTCAAATATTTCAGATACTTTCTTGTTATTTTTTCGTTATTTTATTGGGAAATGGACAAACACAGAAAACTCAAACACAGAAAACTCAAATATTTCAGAGAATTTGTTGTTTTTTTCTGTTATTTTGTTGCGAAATATGGACAAAAACAGAAAACTAAATTATTTCAGATATTTTCTTGTTATTTTTTCGTTATTTTGTTGCGAAATATGGACAAAAACAGAAAACTAAAATATTTCAGATACTTTTTTGTTTGTTTTTTTCCCTTATTTTGTTGAGAAATATGGACAAAAGCAGGAACCTGAAATATTGCATGTACTTTTTTGTTTTTTTTTCGTTATTTTGTTGCGAAATACAGACAAAAACAGAAAACTCATATATTTCAGATAGTTTTTTGTTTTTTTTTTGTTATTTTGTTGCGAAATATGGACAAAAACAGAAAACTCAAATATTGCAGATACTTTCTTGTTAGTTTTTCGTTTTTCGTTGCGAAATATGGACAGAAACAGAAAACTCAAATATTTCAGATCATATTTTCGTATTTTTTTCGTTATTTTGTTGCGAAATATGGACAAAAACAGAAAACGCAAATATTTCAGATTCTTTTTGTTTTTTTCGATATTTAGTTGCGAAATATGGACAAAAACAGAAAACTCAACTATTTCAGATACTTTTTTGTCATTTTTTCGTTATTTTGTTGCGAAATATAGACAAAAACAGAAAACTCATATATTTCAGATAGTTTTTTGTCTTTTTTTTCGTTATTTTGTTGGGAAAAATGCACAAAAACAGAAAACTCAAATATTTCAGATTCTTTCTGTTTTTTTCGAAATCTAGTTGCGAAATATGGACAAAGACAGAAAACTCAAATATTTCAGATACTTTTTTGTCATTTTTTCGTTATTTTGTTGCGAAATATGTACAAAAACAGAAAACTCAAATATTTCAGAGAATTTGTTGTTTTTTCCCGTTATTTTGTTGCGAAATATGGACAAAACCAGAAAAATCAAATATTTCCGATACTTCCTTGTTATTTTTTCATTATTTTGTTGCGAAATATGGACGAAAACAGAAAACTAAAATATTTCAGATACTTTTTTGTTTTTTTTTTCCTTAGTTTGTTGAAAAATATGGACAAAAGCAGAAAACTCAAATATTTCAGATACTTTTTAATTTTTTTTTTTCGTTATATTATTGCGAATTATGGACAACAAAAGAAAACTCAAATATATTAGATATTTTTTTGTTTTTTTTTCGTTATTTTGTTGGGAAATATGGACAAATATAGAAAACTCAAATATTTCAGATACTTTCTTCTTATTTTTTCGTTATTTTGTAGCGAAATATGGACAAAAAATGAAAACTCAAATATTTCAGATACTTTGTCGTTTTTTCCGTTATTTTGTTGCGAAATATGGTCAAAAACAGAAAACACAAATATTTGAGATACTTTTTTGTCATTTTTTCGTTATTTTGTTGCGAAATATGTACAAAAACAGAAAACTCAAATATTTCAGAGAATTTGTTGTTTTTTCCCGTTATTTGGTTGCGAAATATGGACAAAACCAGAAAACTCAAATATTTCCGATACTTCCTTGTTATTTTTTCGTTATTTTGTGGCGAAATATGGACGAAAACAGAAAACTAAAATATTTCAGATACTTTTTTCTTTTTTTTTCATTATTTTGTTGAGAAATATGGACAAAAGCAGAAAACTCAAATATTTCAGATACTTTTTTATTTTTATTTTTCGTTATATTATTGCGAATTATGGACAACAAAAGAAAACTCAAATATTTCAGATATTTTTTTGTTTTTTTTGCGTTATTTTGTTGGGAAATATGGACAAAAATAGAAAACTCAAATATTTCAGAGAATTTGTTGGTTTTTTTCATTATTTTGTTGCGAAATATGGACAAAAACAGAAACCTCAAATATTTCAGATACTTTTTTTTTGTTATTTTGTTGCGAAATAAGGACAAAAACAGGAAACTCAAATATTTCAGATACTTCCTTGTTATTTTTTCGCTATTTTGTTGCAAAATATGGACAACAAAAGATAACTCAAATATTTCAGATATTTTTTCGTTTTTTTTTCGATATTTTGTTGGAAAATATGAACAAAAATAGAAAACTCAAATATCTCAGAGAATTTGTTGATTTTTTTTGTTATTTTGTTGCGAAATATGGACAAAACCAGAAAACTCAAATATTTCAGATACTTTTTTTTGTTTTTTTTCGTTATTTTGTTGGGAAATATGGACAAAAACAGAAAGCTCAAATATTTCAGATACTTTTATGTTTTTTTCGTTATTTTGTTGCGAAATATGGACAAAAACAGAAAATTCAAATATTTCAGAGAATTTGTTGTTTTTTCCCGTTATTTTGTTGCGAAATATGGACAAAACCAGAAAACTAAAATATTTCCGATACTTCCTTGTTATTTTTTCGTTATTTTGTGGCGAAATATGGACGAAAACAGAAAACTAAAATATTTCAGATACTTTTTTCTTTTTTTTTTTCCTTATGTTGTTGAGAAATATGGACAAAAGCAGAAAACTCAAATATTTCAGATACTTTTTTATTTTTTTTTTTCGTTATATTATTGCGAATTATTGACAACAAAAGAAAACTCAAATATTTCAGATATTTTTGTTTTTTTTTTCGTTATTTTGTTGGGAAATATGGACAAAAATAGAAAACCCAAATATTTCAGAGAATTTGTTGGTTTTTTTCATAATTTTGTTGCGAAATATGGACAAAAACAGAAAACTCAATTATTTCAGATACTTTTTTTTTGTTATTTTGTTGCGAAATAAGGACAAAAACATAAATCTCAAATATTTCAGATTCTTTATGTTTTTTTTCGATATTTAGTTGCGAAATATGGACAAAAACAGGAAACTCAAATATTTCAGATACTTTTTTTTCGTTATTTTGTGGCGAAATATGGACGAAAACAGAAAACTAAAATATTTCAGATACTTTTTTCTTTTTTTTCCTTATTTTGTTGAGAAATATGGACAAAAGCAGAAAACTCAAATATTTCAGATACTTTTTTATTTTTTTTTTTCGTTATATTATTGCGAATTATGGACAACAAAAGAAAACTCAAATATTTCAGATATTTTTTTGTTTTTTTTTTCGTTATTTTGTTGGGAAATATGGACAAAAATAGAAAACTCAAATAT
Source organism: Empis livida (assembly GCA_963932195.1). Classification (NCBI taxonomy): domain Eukaryota; kingdom Metazoa; phylum Arthropoda; class Insecta; order Diptera; family Empididae; genus Empis; species Empis livida. Next base: position 21,761,090 of record OZ010646.1, read on the forward strand.
TTCAGAGAATTTGTTGGTTTTTTTCATTATTTTGTTGCGAAATATGGACAAAAACAGAAAACTCAAATATTTCAGATACTTTTTTTTCGTTATTTTGTGGCGAAATATGGACGAAAACAGAAAACTAAAATATTTCAGATACTTTTTTTGTTTTTTTTTCCTTATTTTGTTGAGAAATATGGACAAAAGCAGAAAACTCAAATATTTCAGATACTTTTTTATTTTTTTTTTTTCGTTATATTATTGCGAATTATGGACAACAAAAGAAAACTCAAATATTTTAGATATTTTTTTGTTTTTTTTTTCGTTATTTTGTTGGGAAATATGGACAAAAATAGAAAACCCAAATATTTCAGAGAATTTGTTGGTTTTTTTCATAATTTTGTTGCGAAATATGGACAAAAACAGAAAACTCAATTATTTCAGATACTTTTTTTTTGTTATTTTGTTGCGAAATAAGGACAAAAACATAAATCTCAAATATTTCAGATTCTTTATGTTTTTTTCGATATTTAGTTGCGAAATATGGACAAAAACAGGAAACTCAAATATTTCAGATACTTTTTTTTCGTTATTTTGTGGCGAAATATGGACAAAAACAGAAAACTCAAATATTTCAGATACTTTTTTGTTTTTTTTTCCTTATTTTGTGTAGAAATATAGATAAAACCAGAAAACTTAAATATTTCAGATACTTCCTTGTTATTTTTTCGCTATTTTGTTGCAAAATATGGACAACCAAAGATAACTCAAATATTTCATATTTTTTTTTTTTTTTTTTTTCGTTATTTTGTTGGAAAATATGGACAAAAATAAAAAACTCAAATATTTCAGAGAATTTGTTGATTTTTTTTTGTTATTTTGTTGCGAAATATAGACAAAACCAGAAAACTCAAATATTTCAGATACTTTTTTTTGTTTTTTTTTCTTTATTTTGTTGGGAAATATGGACAAACACAGAAAGCTCAAATATTTCAGATACTTTTATGTTTTTTTCGTTATTTTGTTGCGAAATATGGACAAAAACAGAAAATTCAAATATTTATGAGAATTTGTTGTTTTTTCCCGTTATTTTGTTGCGAAATATGGAATAAACCAGAAAACTCAAATATTTCATATACTTCGTTGTTATTTTTTCGTTATTTTGTTGCGAAATATGGACAAAAACCTAAAACTAAAATATTTCAGATACTTTTTTGTTTTTTTTTTCCTTATTTTGTTGAGAAATATGGACAAAACCAGAAAACTCAAATATTTCAGATACTTTTTTTGTTATTTTGTTGCGAAATATGGACAAAAACAGAAAGCTCAAATATTTCAGAGAATTTGCTGTTTTTTCCCGTTATTTTGTTGCGAAATATGGACAAAACTAGAAAACTCAAATATTTCATATACTTCGTTGTTATTTTTTCGTTATTTTGTTGCGAAATATGGACAAAAACCTAAAACTAAAATATTTCAGATACTTTTTTGTTTTTTTTCCTTATTTTGTTGAGAAATATGGGCAAAACCAGAAAACTCAAATATTTCAGATACCTTTTTTGTTATTTTGTTGCGAAATATGGACAAAAACAGAAAACTCAAATATTTCAGATACTTTTTTGTCATTTTTTCGTTATTTTGTTGCGAAATATGGACAAAAACAGAAAACTCAAATATTTCAGATTCTTTATGTTTTTTTCGATATTTCGTTGCGAAATATGGACAAAAACAGAAAACTCAATTATTTCATATCCTTTTTGTTTTTTTCGATACTTAGTTGCGAAATATGGTCAAAAACAGAAACATCAAATATTTCACATATTTTTGTGTTTTTTTTCGTTATTTTGTTGCGAAATATGGACAAAAACAGAAAACTCAAATATTTCAGATAATTTCTTCTTATTTTTTCGTTATTTTGTAGCGAAATATGGACAAAAAATGAAAACTCAAATATTTCAGATACTTTGAAGTTTTTTTTCCGTTATTTGCGAAATATGGACAAAAACAGAAAACTCAAATATTTCAGAGAATTTGTTGTTTTTTCCCGTTATTTTGTTGCGAAATATGGACAAAACCAGAAAAATCAAATATTTCAGATACTTCCTTGTTATTTTTTAGTTATTTTGTTGCGAAATATGGACAAAAACAGAAAACTAAAATATTTCAGATACTTTTTTGTTTTTTTTCCTTATTTTGTTGAGAAATATGGACAAAAATAGAAAACTCAAATATTTCAGAGAATTTGTTGTTTTTTCCCGTTATTTTGTTGCGAAATATGGACAAAACCAGAAAACTCAAATATTTCAGATACTTCGTTGTTATTTTTTCTTTATTTTGTTGCGAAATATGGACAAAAACAGAAAACTCAAATATTTCAGATACTTTTTTGTCATTTTTTCGTTATTTGTTCTGAAATATGTACAAAAACAGAAAACTCAAATATTTCAGAGAATTTGTTGTTTTTTCCCGTTATTTTGTTGTGAAATATGGACAAAACCAGAAAACTCAAATATTTCAGATACTTCCTGTTGCGAAATATGGACAAAAACAGAAAACTCAAATATTTCAGAGAATTTGTTGTTTTTTCCCGTTATTTTGTTGCGAAATATGGACAAAACAGAAAACTCAAATATTTCACATATTTTTTGTTTTTTTTCGTTATTTTGTTGCGAAATATGGACGAAAACAGAAAACTCAAATATTTCAGATACTTTTTTGTCATTTTTTCGTTATTTGTTGTGAAATATGTACAAAAACAGAAAACTCAAATATTTCAGAGAATTTGTTGTTTTTTCCCGTTATTTTGTTGCGAAATATGGACAAAACCAGAATACTCAAATATTTCAGATACTTTGTTGTTATTTTTTCTTTATTTTGTTGCGAAATATGGACAAAAACAGAAAACTCAAATATTTCAGATACTTTTTTGTCATTTTTTCGTTATTTGTTGTGAAATATGTACAAAAACAGAAAATTCAAATATTTCAGAGAATTTGTTGTTTTTTCCTGTTATTTTGTTGCGAAATATGGACAAAACCAGAAAAATCAAATATTTCAGATACTACCTTGTTATTTTTTAGTTATTTTGTTGCAAAATATGGACAACAAAAGAAAACTCAAATATTTCAGATATTTTTTTGTTTTTTTTTCGTTATTTTGTTGAGAAATATGGACAAAAATAGAAAACTCAAATATTTCAGAGAATTTGTTGTTTTTCCCGTTATTTTGTTGCGAAATATGGACAAAACCAGAAAACTCAAATATTTCAGATACTTCGTAGTTATTTTTTCTTTATTTTGTTGCGAAATATGGACAAAAACACAAAACTCAAATATTTCAAATACTTTTTTGTCATTTTTTCGTTATTTGTTGTGAAATATGTACAAAAACAGAAAACTCAAATATTTCAGAGAATTTGTTGTTTTTTTCCCGTTATTTTGTTGTGAAATATGGACAAAACCAGAAAACTCAAATATTTCAGATACTTCTTGTTGCGAAATATGGACAATAACAGAAAACTCAAATATTTCAGATACTTTGTCGTTTTTTTGTCGTTATTTTGTTGCGAAATATTGACAAAAAACTTAAATAAAACGTTATTTTGTTGGGAAATTTGGACAAAAACAGAAAACTCAAATATTTCAGATACTTCCTTGTTATTTTTTCGTTACTTTGTTATGAAATATGGACAAAAACAGAAAACTACAATATTTCAGATACTTTCTTCTTATTTTTTCGTTATTTTATAGCGAAATATGGACAAAAAATGAAAACTCAAATATTTCAGATACTTCGTCGTTTTTTTTCCGTTATTTTGTTGCGAAATATGGACAAAAACAGAAAACTCAAATATTTCAGGTACTTTTTTCCGTTATTGTGTTGCGAAATATGTACAAAAACACAAAATTAGAATATTTTAGACACTTTTTTGGTTGTTTTTTTCCTTATTTTGTTGAGAAGTATGGGCAAAAACAGAAAACTCAAATAATTCAGATACTTTCATGTTATTTTTTCGTTATTTTGTTGCGAAATACGGACAAAACCAGAAAACTCAAATATTTTTTTTTTTAGTTTCTTGAGAAATATGGACAAAAACAGAAAGCTGAAATATTTTAGAGAATTTGCTGTTTTTTTCGTTATTCTGTTGCGAAATATGTACAAATCCAGAAAACTCAAATATTTCAGATACTTTCATGTTATTTTTTCGTTATTTTGTTGCGAAATGTGTACAAAAACAGAAAACTCAAATATTTCAGAGAATTTGTTGTTTTTTCCCGTTATTTTGTTGCGAAATATGGACAAAACCAGAAAACTCAAATATTTCAGATACTTTCATGTTATTTTTTCGTTATTTTGTTGCGAAATACGGAAAAAAAGTAAGCTAAAATATTTCAGATAGTTTTTTGTTTTTTTTTCCTAATTTTGTTGAGAAATATGGACAAAACCAGAAAACTCAAATATTTCAGATCCTTTCTTGTAATTTTTTCGTTATTTTGTTGCGAAATATGGACAAAAACAGAAAACTAAAATATTTCAGATCCTTTTTTGTTTTTTTTCGTTATTTCGTTGCGAATAATGGACAAAAACAGAAAACTCAAATATTTCAGTTTCTTTTTGTTTTTTTTCGAAATTTAGTTGCGAAATATGGACAAAAACAGAAAATTCAAATATTTCAGATACTTTTTTGTTTTTTTCGTTACTTTGTTGCGAAATATGGACAAAAACAGAAAACTCAAATATTTCAGATACTTTCTTGTAATTTTTTCGTTATTTTGTTGCGAAATATGGACAAAAACAGAAAACTCACATATTTCAGATAGTTTTTTGTTTTTTTTTCGTTATTTTGTTGCGAAATATGGACAAAAATAGAAAACTCAAATATTTCAGTTTCTTGAAAAAAAGAAACTGAAATATTTGAGTAAACTCAAATATTTCAGATACTTTCTTGTAATTTTCTTGTGAAAACTCAAATATTTCAGATACTTTCTTGTAATTTTTTCGTTATTTTGTTGCGAAATATGGACAAAAACAGAAAACTCAAATATTTCAGATACTTTTTTGGTTTTTTTTTTCGTTATTTCGTTGCGAATAATGGACAAAAACAGAAAACTCAAATATTTCAGATACTTTTTTGTTTTTTTTTCGTTACTTTGTTGCGAAATATGTGCAAAAAAAGACCTCAAATATTTCAGATAGTTTTTTGTTTTTTTTCGTTGTTTTGTTGCGAAATAGAGAGAAAAACAGAAAACTCAAATATTTCAAACATTTTTTGTTTTTTTTCGTTATTTTGTTCCGAAATATGGACTAAACGAGAAAACTCAAATATTTCTGATACTTTTTTGGTCGTTATTTTGTTGCGAAATATGTACAAAAACAGAAAACTAAATTATTTCAGATACTTCTTTGTTTTTTTTTCGTTATTTTGTTCCGAAATATGGACAAAAACAGAAAACTCAAATATTTCAGAGAATTTTTGTTTCGTTATTTTGTTGCGAAATATGGACAAACAAAGAGAACTCAAATTTTTCAGATTCTTTTTGTTTTTTTCGATATTTAGTTGCGAAATATGGACAAAAATTGAACACTCAAATATTTCAGAGAATTTTTGTTTCGTTATTTTGTTGCGAAATATGGACAAAGAAAGAAAACTCAAATATTTCAGATTCTTTTTGTTTTTTTCGATATTTAGTTGCGAAATATCGACAACAACAGAAAACTCAAATATTTCAGATACTTTTTTGTTTTTTTGTCGTTATTTTGTTCTGAAATATGGACAAAAACGGAAAACTCAAATATTTCAGATACTTTCTTGTTATTTTTCCGATATTTTGTTGCGAAATATGGACAAAAAATGAAAACTCAAATATTTCAGATACTTTGTCGTTTTTTTCGTTATTTTGTTGCGAAATATGGGCAAAAAAAATCAAATATTTCAAATAGTTTTTTGTTTTTTTTCGTTGTTTTGTTGCGAAATATTGACAAAAACACAAAAGTCAAATATTTCAGATTCTTTCTGTTTTTTTTCGATATTTAGTTGCGAAATATGGACAAAAACAGAAAAGTAAAATATTTCAGTTACGTTGTCGTTTTTTTTTTCGTTATTTTGTTGCGAAATGTGGACAAAACCAGAAAACTCAATTATTTCTGATACTTTTTTTTCGTTATTTTGTTGCGAAATATGGACAAAAACAGAAAGCTCAAATATTTCAGATACTTTTATGTTTTTTTTCATTAATTTGTTGCGAAATATGAACAAAAACAGAAAGCTAAATTATTTCAGATTCTTTTTTGTTTTTTATCTGTTATTTTGCTGCGAAATATGGACAAAAACAGAAAACTCAAATATTTCAGATTCTTTTTGTTTTTTTCGATATTTAGATGCAAAATATGGACAAAAACAGAAAACTCAAATATTTTAGAAAATTTTTGTTTCGTTATTTTGTTGCGAAATATGGACAAACAAAGAAAACTCAAATATTTCAGATTCTTTTGTTTTTTTCGATATTTAGTTGCGAAATATCGACAAAAACGGAAAACTCAAATATTTCAGATACTTTCTTATTATTTTTCCGATATTTTATTGCGAAATATGAGCAAAAAATGAAAACTCAAATATTTCAGATACTTGGTCGTTTTTTTTCGTTATTTTGTTGCGAAATATGGGCAAAAAAAGAACTCAAATATTTCAGATAGTTTTTCGTTTTTTTTTCGTTGTTTTGTTGCGAAATAGGGAGAAAAACAGAAAACTCAAATTGTTCAGAAATGGAGCATCTTAAATAACTGGGATGTGCTTACAGAAAGCTGTTGTACTCGCACTCTCAAGTTGCGGAAGACTATCAAATGTAAAAAACTAGTAATATATGTAAAATTCTGCTAATTTAATTGGTGGTAGTACTTCCCGCCAAAATTTATAATTAATTCGCGTAGGAATACATTAATTATATATAGTATAATTAAAATATTGCACACACACACATTTGATAGTCTGCTGAAAGTTGAGAGTGCACCATATTTGCTGTAACTCTTCTAGAATATTCTAATATCTAATAATGGTTGATAATGTCTCTGTGATCTGAATTAACATATAATTCCAAGTTTGTGAATTGTCGTGAGCGGACGCGTTTTCTATTTTTTTTCAATTTAAAGTCGAATTAAAAACTATTAAAATTAAAATCCAACAAAGACATTAAAATCTATTAAACTTAAAATCAATCACAAAGACATTAAAAACTATTAAAATATAATCAATTTATGATATAAAATATAAACTTATAAATAAAGTTAAAATCTAATTAAAATAAAATCTAAAGTAAAAATAAATTAACGCCATTTATACAGTGCACGTGTAAATTAAATTAAATTTAAAATTATTAAATAAAATATTAATTCATGTTAATGAAAAATTTCAAAGTGGGCTATTATTTTGCTCGGTCGTAAAAACCATTTTCTTTCATAACACAAAAAATTCCTTCTTGGTGCATTTAGAAACATTTTGGTCCTCAATCGAAACCGGATTGGAAAAGAGTTTTTCCAAGAACAGTTCATCAAATATATCAAGAAAATCATCAAGAAGAAAAGTTAATCATCAGAAGTTAATCAAAGATATTCAAGAAAAGTTAAAAGTTGGTAATTGGTTGAAACAAATAAGAAATTTAATATATATTATATTAAAAATATTTTTTCCGGAAGATTATAATAAAAAGAAAGATATCTGAAAATTAAAATTGTGTTTGATACATTTTTATAAATTATATTGTTAATTAAATTACCTGACATTATCATAAATTGCCAATAATTTTATTTCAGAAATTTAATATATAAAGCTGAAACAAAATATATTTGTTATATAACATCATCATAAAAGGAGAACCGAATTCTATATATATTTTTATATATTTCTTATATATTTCTTATATATTTCTTATATTTTTTTTTGGGTTTTTTATTGTATGGATATGGTAAATTACATTACACAAGTTATAAAATCATTCAACGAAATTTACAACAACAATTATATGGTACTCAATAACCATTGTTTTCTCTCAAAAAAAAATAATAATTTATTGGATAGCAATAAAAACGAAACCAAGTACCGGGTGCATCAGGGAAATTTATAAAATTTATTGAAAAAGTTGAACTTATAAATTTTTGGTGAAAAAATTAAAACAAAATAAAACCTTAATAACATAATTGAAACGAAATTTTTGTTAAATTGTTTATTGAAATATTTATTGTTATTTTAAATTATATCGCGTACCATTAAAATTGAAATATTTATTAGTTTGGAAAAATTGAAGATTAACATAACAATTAAATATTAACTATCATTGACCCATACAAATATATCATACTTCGTGGTTTAATTATCAATTAATTACATATAATTAGTAGTTGGAATTTTTAATTATTTTTGTTAATTTGGTGCTGGAATTTATTTAGCTCGCTGGAATTTATTGAACACTACTTAACAATTCACCTGTTTATTTATAGTAAATCAAATAGCTTGAAATGGAGGCTTTAAAAATTAAACGCGGTCGTGTAAAGGGAGCATTAACCCGTATATTTACGTATGCTAGTTCATTTCCAGATAATGCTACATTAGCTGATATTAATCTAAAACAATCTAAATTAGAACAAGCCTGGCATGATTACCATACTATCGATAGCGCCATGATTGACGCAGCGGCTGAAGCAAGACTAGAACACACCGATGATGATCTAGTAGACTTTGAAGAATCATATTATATCATAGCTAAATTATTAAACGACAAAATTGAAGAACTTACACCAGCACCAGAAAACAATCCAAATGCTTCTCACGTTTCACTCAACACATCTTCGGCCAGCGTTAGGACGGAAAAACAATTACCAAAAATCCAAATTAAACCATTTTCGGGAGATTTTACCACATGGAGCACGTTTCGTGATTTGTACGAAAGCACAGTGCATAATAATACAAATCTGACATCTTGTCAAAAATTTTATTACCTAAAGAGCTTCTTAGTCGATGAAGCTGCTAATTTGCTAACTCATATGTCTGTTACCGATGATAATTATGTACAGGCCTGGGATAAATTAAACAAGCGGTATGACAAAAAAGGTCATATCGCTAATGCACTCATACAAAAATTTCTTAATTTATCTAGTGGGACTTCAACCTCAGGGTATTCTAGTTTGCGAAAATTAGCCGATGGAGCAGATGAGATTCTCCGCGGTTTAAAAGCATTGGGAGCCGAAGCCGAAACTCGGGACATTTGGTTGATATATTTATTAATAAAAAAACTTGATTCCGATACGCAAACAGCCTGGGCTGAATCGAGTACTGATTCACAATTTCCCACAATTGCTAATTTTTTATTATTTCTTGAGAAACGTTGCGACATACTTACGCCTCGGTACACCGACAAAGTTTCCAAGCCCGTTACACACGGCTCACCAAAAGTCCAGACTACCAATTCATTCAAAAGTTTTCATACAACCGTTTTATCATGCTCAAAATGCAACGCCGCTCACGAACTTCATCAATGTTCACAATTCTTAACCATGGCTCCACACGATCGGCGCACGTTCACTCAAACCAAATCGCTATGTTTCAACTGCTTGCGAGCAGGTCACCGATCAACATCCTGTAAATCGACAAACTCATGTCGTCAATGCCAACGTCGGCATCATACATTACGCCACACAGCTTCACAAATACCACGTACGTCGGCTATGTCGAACAAGCAACATGCACCAAAAACGCCGCTCTCAACTATCGGAACCCCAGTCGAGGCGTCAACGCCAATACAATCGCATCACTCAATTCTGGCAACTCACCATTCGTTAGTAGTGGCTCACTCCGTTGAGTCAACTCGTTCACAATCCAAAACTTATTTGCCTACCGCAGTAGTAAACACACGAGACTGTTTTGGAACTACACATAGTATCCGTATATTGTTAGACTCAGGATCGCAATGTTCTTTTATTTCGGAGGCTTGTGCACAACGGCTCAGCCTCACTAGATCTCATGCGAAAATACCAGTATCAGGAATGTCATCCACAGGAGCTGGTATTACACGAGGTTCTGTCATGCTTACACTGCAGTCGCGACTCAGTGATAAATCGATTAAACTTAGCGCATATGTCATGCCAAAATTAACTACACTCTTACCAAACTTTGCTGGAGGTAATACACAGAACCATACATATGAACTCATCAAGCTCGCCGATCCTGACTACCAACGCCCCGGTCCAATTGACATGATAATTGGTGCCGATAAAACGTTCTTAATCATAGAAAATCAAACTTTGCACGGCCCAGCCGGGTCGCCAAGTGCAATTCTTACAATTTTTGGGTGGGTAATTGCCGGAGCAATCACCACAAAAGAAGGTAAATCAGCCGCTTGTGCGTTGATCACTGCCTTGCACACCACCGTGCAAACCGATTTTGATCTAAAGAGATTTTGGGAATTAGAGGAGATCACTTCGCACTCACATCTTTCAGAAGATGAGCAACGCACTGAATCTCACTTTGCTTCAACACACTTTCGTGCAAGCGACGGGAAGTATGTCGTCGAACTTCCATTCAAAGAGGGAGAATGGAAGTTCGGAAATTCACTCGCTGCTGCCATATCGCGACAGAAGTCAATGGAACGCAAGTTCACACAAAATGCTACCTTAAAACTGAGATACATCGAATTCATGACGGAATATCTAACGCTAGGTCACATGTCACCAATAGATCGCAATGAAATCGAGCGACCAATGAATCAGTGCTATTATTTACCACATCACGCGGTTTTCAAAGAAGACAGTAGCACCACTAAGCTCCGGGTCGTGTTTGACGGGTCAGCAAAATATGGCGACGAAAGTTCTCTAAATCATGCATTATCTATTGGCCCTCCTATTCAACGTGACCTGTTCTGTGTTTGCACCCGATTCAGACGCCACAAGTACTGCTTTTCAGCAGATATTAAACAAATGTTTAGACAGATCTGGGTGGCAGACAAACATCGAGACTTTCAAAGGATTGTCTGGCGAGACGACAGTAATAAGCCAGTAACCCACTACCGGCTCAACACCGTCACGTATGGTACTACTTCAGCACCGTTTCTATCGGTTCGTACGTTAGTCCAACTGGCCAAAGACATCGAATCTACAGATCCTGAAATTGCTGACATAATTCTAAAAGATTTTTATGTAGATGATATTTTGTCCGGCGCGAATTCGATAGAAGAGGTTACAATATTGAGAAACAACTTATTAAAAGTTCTTTCATCAGCTGGCTTCAATCTCCGTAAATGGAGCACGAATAGTTTGCAGTTATTATTAACCATACCAGAGGATGAACGTGAACTATCACCATTGGCGCTTCAGGACTCGTCATCCATCAAACTGTTAGGTTTGCGTTGGTGCCCAGCTGACGACTCGTTTTCATACAATATAGCTTTGCCAGAACCGGTTCCTTGGACGAAGCGAAATATGCTTTCTGAAGCCGCCCGCGTTTTTGACCCGCTAGGTTTCTTGGCACCAGCAATTGTACTCATCAAGATATTATTCCAAGAACTCTGGTGTCGCAAGCTGGATTGGGACGATTCGCTTCCAGATGATCTCGCCACGCAATGGCGTCAACTACGATCCGAAATCGCAAACTTTAAGCAATTAAAAATACCACGCCGGATTTGGTGTTCGGAAAACGACGTCGAATTTCACGGGTTTTGTGACGCATCTCAGAAAGCATACGCCGCGGTAATTTACTGTCGCAGTCGTGATGAGTTTGACCGCGTTCAGACTGTATTAGTTACCGCTAAAACTAAAGCCGCGCCGCTTAAGCAAATTAGTTTGCCACGACTAGAATTGTGTGCAGCAGTTTTATTATCACGATTATTTCATAAACTTTTTTTATCGTTTCAGATGAAACATCTTTCATTTCATGCTTGGACAGATTCACAATTGGTGCTACATTGGTTGTCGTCACCGCCACGTCGTTGGTCAACTTTTATTGCCAACCGAACTGCTGAAGTAATTAGCGTAGCACCTCGCTCTAAATGGTCACATGTCAAGTCATCGCACAACCCAGCTGATTGTGCGTCACGCGGCTTGTTACCATCTCATCTAATTCATCACAACCTTTGGTGGTACGGACCTGAGTGGTTGCATAACGAACGCGCTGAGTGGCCAACTGAGATAGTGAATGTACCAATGGACACAACACTACTTGAGGAACGTAAAGCAGCTTTAGACATTCTATCGCATCACACTGTAGTTAGTGATGACCATATTCTTATAAAGCTATTATTAACAAGTTCGTCATGGACGAAATTATATCGAACTATAGCATACTGTTTTCGATTCAGCTGTAAACTCAAACGAGAAATTTCACACAACTATAACGTACCATCGCTTACAACAATTGAGATCAACAAAGCCAAGGTTTTCTGCTTACAATACGCTCAACAGTCAGCATTCAGAAAAGAAATTAACTGCCTAGCCAACGGACAAGAGCTGCCGGCTAATAGTCCACTACTACCGCTCACGCCATTTCTCGATTCAGATAAACTACTCAGAGTTGGTGGACGTATTAGCCATTCTACACTTTCATACGCTGCGAAACATCCGATTATATTACCAAAAGGCAACACGATAACCCATCTTATAATTCAACATACGCATCATCAACATTTACACGTAGGAGCTTCCGGTTTGTTCGCTATCCTTCGTCACCAATACTGGGTATTCGGATGTCGAAACTTAGTTCGAAAATTGGTGCACAACTGTATTACTTGCGTTAAGCAACGTAAAGCAACGATCACACAATTGATGGGCGAATTACCGGCCGAAAGAGTCCGATGTACGAGGCCATTTAATCGTGTAGGTATGGATTATGCTGGACCATTCACTTTACGTGCGATCCGTGGACGAAATCCAAAATATTGCAAAAGCTACATCTGCCTGTTTGTGTGCTTTACCACAAAGGCCATTCACTTAGAATTAGCCACCGATTTATCCACAGATACTTTTCTAGCCGCTCTGGATCGTTTTTGTGCCCGTCGTGGTAAGCCGAGCGAGATTTTTAGTGATAATGGCACCAACTTCCAAGGCGCTCATCGAAAACTAGACGAAATGCATAAAATATTGCTATCAGACAAACGCAATAGCATCATTATGGATCATTTAACGAAAGACAATATCTCCTGGAATTTCATACCGCCCGCTTCTCCACACTTCGGCGGATTGTGGGAAGCCGGTGTCAAATCTGTCAAGAATCATTTAAGTCGTGTTGTAGGAACACACATATTAACATACGAAGAGATGTATACGTTATTAGCAAGAGTTGAAAGCATTCTTAATTCACGTCCTCTAATGGCCGTTTCTGATTCAGATGTCAACGTATTAACTCCGGCTCATTTCTTAATCGGCGAGCCATATACATCAATTCCAGAACCTGACGTAGAACCATATCCGACTTCTTTGCACAACAAATGGTTGCTCTTACGCCACCTCAGTCAAGGGTTTTGGAAGCGCTGGCATCACGAGTACATAACATCCATGCAACAACGTCCAAAATGGCAGCGATCAAAGCGTAACGTCGACGTTGGTGACGTAGTTCTACTATATGAAACTCATCTACCTGCTGCTAAATGGATATTAGGTAAAGTAACCAACACGATTGCTGGAAGTGATGGATACGTACGGGTTGCTACAGTAAAAACGGATAAAGGGATCTACGATAGACCAATTACCAAATTAGCTATTCTACCATTTGCTGAAAGCGATCTTTCAGGGTCGCCCGGGATGTTCAGAAATGGAGCATCTTAAATAACTGGGATGTGCTTACAGAAAGCTGTTGTACTCGCACTCTCAAGTTGCGGAAGACTATCAAATGTAAAAAACTAGTAATATATGTAAAATTCTGCTAATTTAATTGGTGGTAGTACTTCCCGCCAAAATTTATAATTAATTCGCGTAGGAATACATTAATTATATATAGTATAATTAAAATATTGCACACACACACATTTGATAGTCTGCTGAAAGTTGAGAGTGCACCATATTTGCTGTAACTCTTCTAGAATATTCTAATATCTAATAATGGTTGATAATGTCTCTGTGATCTGAATTAACATATAATTCCAAGTTTGTGAATTGTCGTGAGTGGACGCGTTTTCTATTTTTTTTCAATTTAAAGTCGAATTAAAAACTATTAAAATTAAAATCCAACAAAGACATTAAAATCTATTAAACTTAAAATCAATCACAAAGACATTAAAAACTATTAAAATATAATCAATTTATGATATAAAATATAAACTTATAAATAAAGTTAAAATATAATTAAAATAAAATCTAAAGTAAAAATAAATTAACGCCATTTATACAGTCCACGTGTAAATTAAATTAAATTTAAAATTATTAAATAAAATATTAATTCATGTTAATGAAAAATTTCAAAGTGGGTTTTATTTTGCTCGGTCGTAAAAACCATTTTCTTTCATAACACAAAAAATTCCTTCTTGGTGCATTAGAAACACAAATATTTCAGATACTTTCTTGTTATTTTTTCGTTATTTTGTTGTGAAATATGGACAAAAACAGAAGCTCAAATATTTCAGATTCTTTTTGTTTTTTTTCGATATTTAGATGCGAAATATGGACAAAAAACAGAAAACTCAAATATTTCAGACATTTTTCTGTTTTTTTCGTTATTTTGTCCGAAATATGGACAAAACGAGAAAACTCAAATATTTCAGATACTTTGTCGTTTTTTTTCGTTATTTTGTTGCGCAGTATGGGCAAAAAAAGAACTCAAATATTTCAGATAGTTTTTGTTTTCTTTCGTTGTTTTGTTGCGAAATAGGGAGAAAAACAGAAAACTCAAATATTTCAGATTCTTTTTGTTTTTTCGATATTTAGTTGCGAAATATGGACAAAAACAGAAAACTCAAATATTTCAGAGAATTTGTTGTTTTTTCCCGTTATTTTGTTGCGAAATATGGACAAAACCAGAAAACTCAAATATTTCAGATACTTCGTTGTTATTTTTTTCTTTATTTTGTTGCGAAATATGGACAAAAACAGAAAACTCAAATATTGCAGATACTTTTTTGTCATTTTTTCGTTATTTGTTGTGAAATATGTACAAAAACAGAAAACTCAAATATTTCAGAGAATTTGTTGTTTTTTTCTGTTATTTTGTTGCGAAATATGGACAAAACCAGAAAAATCAAATATTTCAGATACTACCTTGTTATTTTTTAGTTATTTTGTTGCAAAATATGGACAACAAAAGAAAACTCAAATATTTCAGATATTTTTTTGTTTTTTTTTTTGTTATTTTGTTGAGAAATATGGACAAAAATAGAAAACTCAAATATTTCAGAGAATTTGTTGTTTTTTCCCGTTATTTTGTTGCGCAATATGGACAAAACCAGAAAACTCAAATATTTCAGATACTTCGTAGTTATTTTTTCTTTATTTTGTTGCGAAATATGGACAAAAACAGAAAACTCAAATATTTCAAATACTTTTTTGTCATTTTTTCGTTATTTGTTGTGAAATATGTACAAAAACAGAAAACTCAAATATTTCAGAGAATTTGTTGTTTTTTCCCGTTATTTTGTTGTGAAATATGGACAAAACCAGAAAACTCAAATATTTCAGATACTTCTTGTTGCGAAATATGGACAACAACAGAAAACTCAATATTTCAGATACTTTGTCGTTTTTTTGTCGTTATTTTGTTGCGAAATATTGACCAAAAACTTAAATAAACGTTATTTTGTTGGGAAATTTGGACAAAAACAGAAAACTCAAATATTTCAGAGAATTTGTTGTTTTTTTTTCGTTATTTTGTTGCGAAATATAGACAAAACCAGAAAACTCAAATATTTCAGATACTTTTTTTTGTTATTTTGTTGCGAAAACTATGGACAAAAATAGAAAGCTCAAATATTTCAGATACTTTTATGTTTTTTTTTTCGTTATTTTGTTGCTAAATATTGGACAAAAACAGTAAACTCAAATATTTCAGATATTTTTTGTTTTTTTTTTTGTTATTTTGTTGCGAAATATGGAGAAAAACAGAAAACTCAAATATTTCAGATACTTTGTTCTTTTTTTCCGTTATTTTGTTGCGAAATATGGACAAAACAGAAAACTCAAATATTTCAGATACTTTTTTGTCATATTTTCGTTATTTGTTGCGAAATATGTACAAAAACAGAAAACTCAAATATTTCAAAGAATTTGTTGTTTTTTCCCGTAATTTTGTTGCGAAATATGGACAAAAACAGAAAACTCAAATATTTCAGATTCTTTCTGTTTTTTTCGAAATTATTTGCGAAATATGGACAAAAACAGAAAACTCAAATATATCAGATAGTGTTTGTTTTTTTTCCTTATTTTGTTGCGAAATATGAACAAAAATAGAAAACTAAAATATTTGAGATACTTTGTCGTTTTTTCGTTATTTTGTTGTGAAAATATGGACAAAAACAGAAAACTCAAATATTTCATATCCTTTTTGTTTTTTTCGAAACTTAGTTGCGAAATATGGACAAAAACCAGAAACCTCAAATATTTCACATATTTTTGTTTTTTTTCGTTATTTTGTTGCGAAATATGGACGAAAACAGAAACATCAAATATTTCAGATACTTTTTTGTCATTTTTTCGTTATTTGTTGTGAAATATGTACAAAAACAGAAAACTCAAATATTTCAGAGAATTTGTTGTTTTTCCCGTTATTTTGTTGCGAAATATGGACAAAACCAGAAAACTCAAATATTTCAGATACTTTGTTGTTATTTTTTCTTTATTTTGTTGCGAAATATGGACAAAAACAGAAAACTCAAATATTTCAGATACTTTTTTGTCATTTTTTCGTTATTTGTTGTGAAATATGTACAAAAACAGAAAATTCAATATTTCAGAGAATTTGTTGTTTTTTCCTGTTATTTTGTTGCGAAAATATGGACAAAACCAGAAAAATCAAATATTTCAGATACTACCTTGTTATTTTTTAGTTATTTTGTTGCAAAATATGGACAACAAAAGAAAACTCAAATATTTCAGATATTTTTTTGTTTTTTTTTTCGTTATTTTGTTGAGAAATATGGACAAAAATAGAAAACTCAAATATTTCAGAGAATTTGTTGTTTTTTCCCGTTATTTTGTTGCGAAATATGGACAAAACCAGAAAACTCAAATATTTCAGATACTTCGTAGTTATTTTTTCTTTATTTTGTTGCGAAATATGGACAAAAACACAAAACTCAAATATTTCAAATACTTTTTTGTCATTTTTTCGTTATTTGTTGTGAAATATGTACAAAAACAGAAAACTCAAATATTTCAGAGAATTTGTTGTTTTTTCCCGTTATTTTGTTGTGAAATATGGACAAAACCAGAAAACTCAAATATTTCAGATACTTCTTGTTGCGAAATATGGACAACAACAGAAAACTCAAATATTTCAGATACTTTGTCGTTTTTTTGTCGTTATTTTGTTGCGAAATATTGACCAAAAACTTAAATAAAACGTTATTTTGTTGGGAAATTTGGACAAAAAAAGAAAACTCAAATATTTCAGAGAATTTGTTGTTTTTTTTTCGTTATTTTGTTGCGAAATATAGACAAAACCAGAAAACTCAAATATTTCAGATACTTTTTTTTGTTATTTTGTTGCGAAATATGGACAAAAATAGAAAGCTCAAATATTTCAGATAAATTTATGTTTTTTTTTTCGTTATTTTGTTGCTAAATATGGACAAAAACAGTAAACTCAAATATTTCAGATATTTTTTGTTTTTTTTTTGTTATTTTGTTGCGAAATATGGAGAAAAACATAAAACTCAAATATTTCAGATACTTTGTTCTTTTTTTCCGTTATTTTGTTGCGAAATATGGACAAAAACAGAAAACTCAAATATTTCAAAGAATTTGTTGTATTTTCCCGTAATTTTGTTGCGAAATATGGACAAAACCAGAAAACTCAAATATTTCAGATACTTCCTTGTTATTTTTTCGTTACTTTGTTATGAAATATGGACAAAAACAGAAAACTACAATATTTCAGATACTTTCTTCTTATTTTTTCGTTATTTTATAGCGAAATATGGACAAAAAATGAAAACTCAAATATTTCAGATACTTCGTCGTTTTTTTCCGTTATTTTGTTGCGAAATATGGACAAAAACAGAAAACTCAAATATTTCAGGTACTTTTTTCCGTTATTGTGTTGCGAAATATGGACAAAAATACAAAACTAAAATATTTTAGACACTTTTTTGGTTGTTTTTTTCCTTATTTTGTTGAGAAGTATGGGCAAAAACAGAAAACTCAAATAATTCAGATACTTTCATGTTATTTTTTCGTTATTTTGTTGCGAAATACGGACAAAACCAGAAAACTCAAATATTTTTTTTTTAGTTTCTTGAGAAATATGGACAAAAACAGAAAGCTGAAATATTTTAGAGAATTTGCTGTTTTTTTCGTTATTCTGTTGCGAAATATGTACAAATCCAGAAAACTCAAATATTTCAGATACTTTCATGTTATTTTTTCGTTATTTTGTTGCGAAATGTGTACAAAAACAGAAAACTCAAATATTTCAGAGAATTTGTTGTTTTTTCCCGTTATTTTGTTGCGAAATATGGACAAAACCAGAAAACTCAAATATTTCAGATACTTTCATGTTATTTTTTCGTTATTTTGTTGCGAAATACGGAAAAAAAGTAAGCTAAAATATTTCAGATAGTTTTTTGTTTTTTTTTCCTAATTTTGTTGAGAAATATGGACAAAACCAGAAAACTCAAATATTTCAGATCCTTTCTTGTAATTTTTTCGTTATTTTGTTGCGAAATATGGACAAAAACAGAAAACTAAAATATTTCAGATCCTTTTTTGTTTTTTTTCGTTATTTCGTTGCGAATAATGGACAAAAACAGAAAACTCAAATATTTCAGTTTCTTTTTGTTTTTTTTCGAAATTTAGTTGGGAAATATGGACAAAAACAGAAAATTCAAATATTTCAGATACTTTTTTGTTTTTTTCGTTACTTTGTTGCGAAATATGGACAAAAACAGAAAACTCAAATATTTCAGATACTTTCTTGTAATTTTTTCGTTATTTTGTTGCGAAATATGGACAAAAACAGAAAACTCACATATTTCAGATAGTTTTTTGTTTTTTTCTCGTTATTTTGTTGCGAAATATGGACAAAAACAGAAAATTCAAATATTTCAGTTTTTTGAAAAAAAGAAACTGAAATATTTGAGTAAACTCAAATATTTCAGATACTTTCTTGTAATTTTCTTGTGAAAACTCAAATATTTCAGATACTTTCTTGTAATTTTTTCGTTATTTTGTTGCGAAATATGGACAAAAACAGAAAACTCAAATATTTCAGATACTTTTTTGGTTTTTTTTTTCGTTATTTCGTTGCGAATAATGGACAAAAACAGAAAACTCAAATATTTCAGATACTTTTTTGTTTTTTTTTCGTTACTTTGTTGCGAAATATGGGCAAAAAAAGACCTCAAATATTTCAGATAGTTTTTTGTTTTTTTTCGTTGTTTTGTTGCGAAATAGAGAGAAAAACAGAAAACTCAAATATTTCAGACATTTTTTGTTTTTTTTCGTTATTTTGTTCCGAAATATGGACTAAACGAGAAAACTCAAATATTTCTGATACTTTTTTGGTCGTTATTTTGTTGCGAAATATGTACAAAAACAGAAAACTAAATTATTTCAGATACTTCATTGTTTTTTTTCGTTATTTTGTTCCGAAATATGGACAAAAACAGAAAACTCAAATATTTCAGAGAATTTTTGTTTCGTTATTTTGTTGCGAAATATGGACAAACAAAGAGAACTCAAATTTTTCAGATTCTTTTTGTTTTTTTCGATATTTAGTTGCGAAATATGGACAAAAATTGAACACTCAAATATTTCAGAGAATTTTTGTTTCGTTATTTTGTTGCGAAATTTGGACAAAGAAAGAAAACTCAAATATTTCAGATTCTTTTTGTTTTTTTCGATATTTAGTTGCGAAATATCGACAACAACAGAAAACTCAAATATTTCAGATACTTTTTTGTTTTTTTGTCGTTATTTTGTTCTGAAATATGGACAAAAACGGAAAACTCAACTATTTCAGATACTTTCTTGTTATTTTTCCGATATTTTGTTGCGAAATATGGACAAAAAATGAAAACTCAAATATTTCAGATACTTTGTCGTTTTTTTCGTTATTTTGTTGCGAAATATGGGCAAAAAAAAATCAAATATTTCAGATAGTTTTTTGTTTTTTTTCGTTGTTTTGTTGCGAAATATTGACAAAAACACAAAAGTCAAATATTTCAGATTCTTTCTGTTTTTTTTCGATATTTAGTTGCGAAATATGGACAAAAACAGAAAAGTAAAATATTTCAGTTACGTTGTGGTTTTTTTTTTTCGTTATTTTGTTGCGAAATGTGGACAAAACCAGAAAACTCAATTATTTCTGATACTTTTTTTTCGTTATTTTGTTGCGAAATATGGACAAAAACAGAAAGCTCAAATATTTCAGATACTTTTATGTTTTTTTTCATTAATTTGTTGCGAAATATGAACAAAAACAGAAAGCTAAATTATTTCAGATTCTTTTTTGTTTTTTATCTGTTATTTTGCTGCGAAATATGGACAAAAACAGAAAACTCAAATATTTCAGATTCTTTTTGTTTTTTTCGATATTTAGATGCGAAATATGGAGAAAAACAGAAAACTCAAATATTTTAGAAAATTTTTGTTTCGTTATTTTGTTGCGAAATATGGACAAACAAAGAAAACTCAAATATTTCAGATTCTTTTGTTTTTTTCGATATTTAGTTGCAAAATATCGACAAAAAACGGAAAACTCAAATATTTCAGATACTTTCTTATTATTTTTCCGATATTTTATTGCGAAATATGGCCAAAAAATGAAAACTCAAATATTTCAGATACTTGGTCGTTTTTTTTCGTTATTTTGTTGCGAAATATGGGCAAAAAAAGAACTCAAATATTTCAGATAGTTTTTCGTTTTTTTTTCGTTGTTTTGTTGCGAAATAGGGAGAAAAACAGAAAACTCAAATATTTCAGATACTTTCTTGTTATTTTTTCGTTATTTTGTTGTGAAATATGGACAAAAACAGAAAGCTCAAATATTTCAGATTCTTTTTGTTTTTTTCGATATTTAGATTCGAAATATGGACAAAAACAGAAAACTCAAATATTTCAGACATTTTTTTGTTTTTTTCGTTATTTTGTTCCGAAATATGAACAAAACGAGAAAACTCAAATATTTCAGATACTTTGTCGTTTTTTTTTCGTTATTTTGTTGCGCAGTATGGGCAAAAAAAGAACTCAAATATTTCAGATAGTTTTTTGTTTTCTTTCGTTGTTTTGTTGCGAAATAGGGAGAAAAACAGAAAACTCAAATATTTCAGATTCTTTTTGTTTTTTCGATATTTAGTTGCGAAATATGGACAAAAACAGAAAACTCAAATATTTCAGAGAATTTGTTGTTTTTTCCCGTTATTTTGTTGCGAAATATGGACAAAACCAGAAAACTCAAATATTTCAGATACTTCGTTGTTATTTTTTCTTTATTTTGTTGCGAAATATGGACAAAAACAGAAAACTCAAATATTTCAGATACTTTTTTGTCATTTTTTCGTTATTTGTTGTGAAATATGTACAAAAACAGAAAACTCAAATATTTCAGAGAATTTGTTGTTTTTTTCTGTTATTTTGTTGCGAAATATGGACAAAACCAGAAAAATCAAATATTTCAGATACTACCTTGTTATTTTTTAGTTATTTTGTTGCAAAATATGGACAACAAAAGAAAACTCAAATATTTCAGATATTTTTTTGTTTTTTTTTCGTTATTTTGTTGAGAAATATGGACAAAAATAGAAAACTCAAATATTTCAGAGAATTTGTTGTTTTTTCCCGTTATTTTGTTGCGAAATATGGACAAAACCAGAAAACTCAAATATTTCAGATACTTCGTAGTTATTTTTTCTTTATTTTGTTGCGAAATATGGACAAAAACAGAAAACTCAAATATTTCAAATAATTTTTTGTCATTTTTTCGTTATTTGTTGTGAAATATGTACAAAAACAGAAAACTCAAATATTTCAGAGAATTTGTTGTTTTTTCCCGTTATTTTGTTGTGAAATATGGACAAAACCAGAAAACTCAAATATTTCAGATACTTCTTGTTGCGAAATATGGACAACAACAGAAAACTCAAATATTTCAGATACTTTGTCGTTTTTTGTCGTTATTTTGTTGCGAAATATTGACCAAAAACTTAAATAAAACGTTATTTTGTTGGGAAATTTGGACAAAAACAGAAAACTCAAATATTTCAGAGAATTTGTTGTTTTTTTTTCGTTATTTTGTTGCGAAATATAGACAAAACCAGAAAACTCAAATATTTCAGATACTTTTTTTTGTTATTTTGTTGCGAAATATGGACAAAAATAGAAAGCTCAAATATTTCAGATACTTTTATGTTTTTTTTTTCGTTATTTTGTTGCTAAATATGGACAAAAACAGTAAACTCAAATATTTCAGATATTTTTTGTTTTTTTTTTTGTTATTTTGTTGCGAAATATGGAGAAAAACAGAAAACTCAAATATTTCAGATACTTTGTTCTTTTTTTCCGTTATTTTGTTGCGAAATATGGACAAAAACAGAAAACTCAAATATTTCAGATACTTTTTTGTCATATTTTCGTTATTTTGTTGCGAAATATGTACAAAAACAGAAAACTCAAATATTTCAAAGAATTTGTTGTTTTTTCCCGTAATTTTGTTGCGAAATATGGACAAAACCAGAAAACTCAAATATTTCAGATACTTCCTTGTTTTTTTTCGTTACTTTGTTATGAAATATGGACAAAAACAGAAAACTACAATATTTCAGATACTTTCTTCTTATTTTTTCGTTATTTTATAGCGAAATATGGACAAAAAATGAAAACTCAAATATTTCAGATACTTCGTCGTTTTTTTCCGTTATTTTGTTGCGAAATATGGACAAAAACAGAAAACTCAAATATTTCAGATACTTTTTTCTCATTTTCGTTATTTTGTTACGAAATGTGTGCAAAAACAGAAAACTCAAATATTTCAGAGAATTTGCTGTTTTTTTCGTTATTCTGTTGCGAAATATGTACAAATCCAGAAACTCAAATATTTAAGATACTTTTTTTCTTCGTTATTTTGTTGCGAAATATGGAAAAAAAATGAAAAATCAAATATTTCAGATACTTCCTTGTTATTTTTTCGTAATTTTGTTGTGAAATATGGACAAAAACAGAAAGCTCAAATATTTCAGATTCTTTTTGTTTTTTTCGATATTTAGATGCGAAATATGGACAAAAACAGTAAACTCAAATATTTCAGAAATTTTTTTGTTTTTTTCGTTATTTTGTTCCGAAATATGGACAAAACGAGAAAACTCAAATATTTCAGATACTTTGTCGTTTTTTTTTCGTTATTTTGTTGCGCAGTATGGGCAAAAAAAGAACTCAAATATTTCAGATAGTTTTTTGTTTTCTTTCGTTGTTTTGTTGCGAAATAGGGAGAAAAACAGAAAACTCAAATATTTCAGATTCTTTTTGTTTTTTCGATATTTAGTTGCGAAATATGGACAAAAACAGAAAACTCAAATATTTCTGAGAACTTTTGTTTCGTTATCTTTTTGCGAAATATGTACAAACAAAGAAAACTCAAATATTTTTGTTTTTTCGATATTTAGTTGCGAAATATGGACAAAAACGGAAAACTCAAATATTTCAGATACTTTCTCGTTTTTTTTTTCGTTATTTTGTTGCGCAGTATGGGCAAAAAAAGAACTCAAATATTTCAGATAGTTTTTTGTTTTTTTCGTTGTTTTGTTGCGAAATATGGACAAAAACAGAAAACTCAAATATTTCAGAGAATTTGTTGTTTTTTCCCGTTATTTTGTTGCGAAATATGGATAAAACCAGAAAACTCAAATATTTCAGATACTTCGTTGTTATTTTTTCTTTATTTTGTTGCGAAATATGGACAAAAACAGAAAACTCAAATATTTCAGATACTTTTTTGTCATTTTTTCGTTATTTGTTGTGAAATATGTACGAAAACAGAAAACTCAAATATTTCAGAGAATTTGTTGTTTTTTCCCGTTATTTTGTTGTGAAATATGGACAAAACCAGAAAACTCAAATATTTCAGATACTTCCTGTTGCGAAATATGGACAAAAACAGAAAACTCAAATATTTCAGAGAATTTGTTGTTTTTTCCCGTTATTTTGTTGCGAAATATGGACAAAAACAGAAAACTCAAATATTTCAGATTCTTTCTGTTTTTTTCGAAATTATTTGCGAAATATGGACAAAAACAGAAAACTCAAATATATCAGATAGTGTTTTGCTTTTTTCCTTATTTTGTTGCAAAATATGAACAAAAATAGAAAACTAAAATATTTGAGATACTTTGTCGTTTTTTTTCGTTATTTTGTTGTGAAATATGGACAAAAACAGAAAACTCAAATATTTCATATCCTTTTTGTTTTTTTCGATACTTAGTTGCGAAATATGGACAAAAACAGAAACCTCAAATATTTCACATATTTTTTGTTTTTTTTTCGTTATTTTGTTGCGAAATATGGACGAAAACAGAAAACTCAAATATTTCAGATACTTTTTTGTCATTTTTTCGTTATTTGTTGTGAAATATGTACAAAAACAGAAAACTCAAATATTTCAGAGAATTTGTTGTTTTTTCCCGTTATTTTGTTGCGAAATATGGACAAAACCGGAAAACTCAAATATTTCAGATACTTCGTTGTTATTTTTTCTTTATTTTGTTGCGAAATATGGACAAAAACAGAAAACTCAAATATTTCAGATACTTTTTTGTCATTTTTTCGTTATTTGTTGTGAAATATATACAAAAACAGAAAACTCAAATATTTCAGAGAATTTGTTGTTTTTTTCTGTTATTTTGTTGCGAAATATGGACAAAACCAGAAAAATCAAATATTTCAGATACTACCTTGTTATTTTTTAGTTATTTTGTTGCAAAATATGGACAACAAAAGAAAACTCAAATATTTCAGATATTTTTTTGTTTTTTTTTCGTTATTTTGTTGAGAAATATGGACAAAAATAGAAAACTCAAATATTTCAGAGAATTTGTTGTTTTTTCCCGTTATTTTGTTGCGAAATATGGACAAAACCAGAAAACTCAAATATTTCAGATACTTCGTAGTTATTTTTTCTTTATTTTGTTGCGAAATATGGACAAAAACAGAAAACTCAAATATTTCAAATACTTTTTTGTCATTTTTTCGTTATTTGTTGTGAAATATGTACAAAAACAGAAAACTCAAATATTTCAGAGAATTTGTTGTTTTTTCCCGTTATTTTGTTGTGAAATATGGACAAAACCAGAAAACTCAAATATTTCAGATACTTCTTGTTGCGAAATATGGACAACAACAGAAAACTCAAATATTTCAGATACTTTGTCGTTTTTTGTCGTTATTTTGTTGCGAAATATTGACCAAAACTTAAATAAAACGTTATTTTGTTGGGAAATTTGGACAAAAACAGAAAACTCAAATATTTCAGAGAATTTGTTGTTTTTTTTCGTTATTTTGTTGCGAAATATGGACAAAACCAGAAAACTCAAATATTTCAGATACTTTTTTTTGTTATTTTGTTGCGAAATATGGACAAAAATAGAAAGCTCAAATATTTCAGATACTTTTATGTTTTTTTTTCGTTATTTTGTTGCTAAATATGGTCAAAAACAGTAAACTCAAATATTTCAGATATTTTTTGTTTTTTTTTTGTTATTTTGTTGCGAAATATGGAGAAAAGCATAAAACTCAAATATTTCAGATACTTTGTTCTTTTTTTCCGTTATTTTGTTGCGAAATATGGACAAAAACAGAAAACTCAAATATTTCAGATACTTTTTTGTCATTTTTTCGTTATTTTGTTGCGAAATATGTACAAAAACAGAAAACTCAAATATTTCAAAGAATTTGTTGTTTTTTCCCGTAATTTTGTTACGAAATATGGACAAAACCAGAAAACTCAAATATTTCAGATACTTCCTTGTTATTTTTTCGTTACTTTGTTATGAAATATGGACAAAAACAGAAAACTACAATATTTCAGATACTTTCTTCTTATTTTTTCGTTATTTTATAGCGAAATATGGACAAAAAATGAAAACTCAAATATTTCAGATACTTCATCGTTTTTTTCCGTTATTTTGTTGCGAAATATGGACAAAAACAGAAAACTCAAATATTTCAGGTACTTTTTTCTCATTTTCGTTATTTTGTTACGAAATGTGTGCAAAAACAGAAAACTCAAATATTTCAGAGAATTTTTTTGTTTTCTTTCGTTGTTTTGTTGCGAAATAGGGAGAAAAACAGAAAACTCAAATATTTCAGATTCTTTTTGTTTTTTCGATATTTAGTTGCGAAATATGGACAAAAACAGAAAACTCAAATATTTCAGAGAATTTGTTGTTTTTTTCTGTTATTTTGTTGCGAAATATGGACAAAACCAGAAAAATCAAATATTTCAGATACTACCTTGTTATTTTTTAGTTATTTTGTTGCAAAATATGGACAACAAAAGAAAACTCAAATATTTCAGATATTTTTTTGTTTTTTTTTCGTTATTTTGTTGAGAAATATGGACAAAAATAGAAAACTCAAATATTTCAGAGAATTTGTTGTTTTTTCCCGTTATTTTGTTGCGAAATATGGACAAAACCAGAAAACTCAAATATTTCAGATACTTCGTAGTTATTTTTTCTTTATTTTGTTGCGAAATATGGACAAAAACAGAAAACTCAAATATTTCAAATACTTTTTTGTCATTTTTTCGTTATTTGTTGTGAAATATGTACAAAAACAGAAAACTCAAATATTTCAGAGAATTTGTTGTTTTTTCCCGTTATTTTGTTGTGAAATATGGACAAAACCAGAAAACTCAAATATTTCAGATACTTCTTGTTATTTTTTCCTTACTTTGTTATGAAATATGGACAAAAACAGAAAACTACAATATTTCAGATACTTTCTTCTTATTTTTTCGTTATTTTATAGCGAAATATGGACAAAAAATGAAAACTCAAATATTTCAGATACTTCGTCGTTTTTTTTCCGTTATTTTGTTGCGAAATATGGACAAAAACAGAAAACTCAAATATTTCAGGTACATTTTTCTCATTTTCGTTATTTTGTTACGAAATGTGTGCAAAAACAGAAAACTCAAATATTTCAGAGAATTTGCTGTTTTTTTCGTTATTCTGTTGCGAAATATGTACAAATCCAGAAAACTCAAATATTTAAGATACTTTTTTCTTCGTTATTTTGTTGCGAAATATGGAAAAAAAATGAAAAATCAAATATTTCAGATACTTCCTTGTTATTTTTTCGTTATTTTGTTGTGAAATATGGACAAAAACAGAAAACTCAAATATTTCAGATTCTTTTTGGTTTTTTCGATATTTAGTTGCAAAATATGGACAAAAACAGAAAAGTCAACTATTTCAGAAATTTTTTTTTTTTTTTCGTTATTTTGTTCCGAAATATGGACAAAACCAGAAAACTCAACTATTTCAGATACTTTGTCGTTTTTTTTTCGTTATTTTGTTGCGCAGTATGGGCAAAAAAAGAACTCAAATATTTCAGATAGTTTTTTTTTTTCTTTCGTTGTTTTGTTGCGAAATAGGGAGAAAAACAGAAAACTCAAATATTTCAGATTCTTTTTGTTTTTTCGATATTTAGTTGCGAAATATGGACAAAAACAGAAAACTCAAATATTTCTGAGAACTTTTGTTTCGTTATCTTTTTGCGAAATATGTACAAACAAAGAAAACTCAAATATTTTTGTTTTTTCGATATTTAGTTGCGAAATATGGACAAAAACGGAAAACTCAAATATTTCAGATACTTTCTCGTTTTTTTTCGTTATTTTGTTGCGCAGTATGGGCAAAAAAAGAACTCAAATATTTCAGATAGTTTTTTGTTTTTTTCGTTGTTTTGTTGCGAAATATGGACAAAAACAGAAAACTCAAATATTTCAGAGAATTTGTTGTTTTTTCCCGTTATTTTGTTGCGAAATATGGACAAAACCAGAAAACTCAAATATTTCAGATACTTCGTTGTTATTTTTTCTTTATTTTGTTGCGAAATATGGACAAAAACAGAAAACTCAAATATTTCAGATACTTTTTTGTCATTTTTTCGTTATTTGTTGTGAAGTATGTACAAAAACAGAAAACTCAAATATTTCAGAGAATTTGTTGTTTTTTCCCGTTATTTTGTTGTGAAATATGGACAAAACCAGAAAACTCAAATATTTCAGATACTTCCTGTTGCGAAATATGGACAAAAACAGAAAACTCAAATATTTCAGAGAATTTGTTGTTTTTTCCCGTTATTTTGTTGCGAAATATGGACAAAAACAGAAAACTCAAATATTTCTGATTCTTTCTGTTTTTTTCGAAATTATTTGCGAAATATGGACAAAAACAGAAAACTCAAATATATCAGATAGTGTTTTGTTTTTTTCCTTATTTTGTTGCGAAATATGAACAAAAATAGAAAACTAAAATATTTGAGATACTTTGTCGTTTTTGTTCGTTATTTTGTTGTGAAATATGGACAAAAACAGAAAACTCAAATATTGCATATCCTTTTTGTTTTTTTCGATACTTAGTTGCGAAATATGGACAAAAACAGAAACCTCAAATATTTCACATATTTTTTGTTTTTTTTTCGTTATTTTGTTGCGAAATATGGACGAAAACAGAAAACTCAAATATTTCAGATACTTTTTTGTCATTTTTTCGTTATTTGTTGTAAAATATGTACAAAAACAGAAAACTCAAATATTTCAGAGAATTTGTTGTTTTTTCCCGTTATTTTGTTGCGAAATATGGACAAAACCAGAAAACTCAAATATTTCAGATACTCCGTAGTTATTTTTTCTTTATTTTGTTGCGAAATATGGACAAAAACAGAAAACTCAAATATTTCAAATACGTTTTTGTCATTTTTTCGTTATTTGTTGTGAAATATGTACAAAAACAGAAAACTCAAATATTTCAGAGAATTTGTTGTTTTTTCCCGTTATTTTGTTGTGAAATATGGACAAAACCAGAAAACTCAAATATTTCAGATACTTCTTATTGCGAAATATGGACAACAACAGAAAACTCAAATATTTCAGATACTTTGTCGTTTTTTTGTCGTTATTTTGTTGCGAAATAATGACCAAAAACTTAAATAAAACGTTATTTTGTTGGGAAATTTGGACAAAAACAGAAAACTCAAATATTTCAGAGAATTTGTTGTTTTTTTTTCGTTATTTTGTTGCGAAATATAGACAAAACCAGAAAACTCAAATATTTCAGATACTGTTTTTTGTTATTTTGTTGCGAAATATGGACAAAAATAGAAAGCTCAAATATTTCAGGTACTTTTTTCTCATTTTTCGTTATTTTGTTACGAAATGTGTGCAAAAACAGAAAACTCAAATATTTCAGAGAATTTGCTGTTTTTTTCGTTATTCTGTTGCAAAATATGTACAAATCCAGAAAACTCAAATATTTAAGATACTTTTTTCTTCGTTATTTTGTTGCGAAATATGGAAAAAAAATGAAAAATCAAATATTTCAGATACTTTCTTGTTATTTTTTCGTTATTTTGTTGCGAAATATGGACAAAAACAGAAAACTCAAATATTTCAGATACTTTTTTGTCATTTTTTCGTTATTTTGTTGCGAAATATGTACAAAAACAGAAAACTCAAATATTTCAGATACTTTTTTCTTCGTTATTTTGTTGCGAAATATGGAAAAAAAATGAAAAATCAAATATTTCAGATACTTTCTTGTTATTTTTTCGTTATTTTGTTGCGAAATATGGACAAAAACAGCAAACTCAAATATTTCAGACACTTTCTTGTAATTTTTTCGTTATTTTGTTGTTAAATATGGACAAAAAGAGAAAACTAAAATATTTCCGTTACTTTATTGTTTGTTTTTTTCCTTATTTGGTTGAGAAATATGGACAAAAACAGAAAACTCAAATATTTCAGAGAATTTGTTGTTTTCTTCCGTTATTTTGTTGCGAAATATGGACAAAACCAGAAAACTCAAATATTTCTGATACTTTTTTTCGTTATTTTGTTGCGAAATATGGACAAAAACAGAAAACTAAAATATTTCAGATACTTTCTTGTTATTTTTTCGTTATATTATTGCGAAATATGGACAAAAAACGAAGACTTAAATATTTTAGATATTTTTTTGTTATTTGTTTCGTTATTTTCTTGCGAAATATGGACAAAATAGAAAACTCAAATATTTTAGAGAATTTGTTGTTTTTTTCCGTTATTTTGTTGCGAAATATGGACAAAACCACAAAACTAAAATATTTCTAATACTTTTTTTTCGTTATTTTGTTGCGAAATATGGACAAAAACAGAAAACTCGAATATTTCAGATACTTTAATGTTTTTTCGTTATTTTGTAGCGAAATATGGACAAAACCAGAAAACTCAAATAATACAGATATTTTTTTGTTTTGTTTTTTACTTTGTTGCGAAATATGGCCAAAAACAGAAAACTCAAATATTTCAGATACTTTCTTGTTATTTTTTCGTTATTTTGTTGCAAAATATGGACAAAAATACAAAACTTAAATACAAAAATACAAAACTTTGTTGCAAAATATGGACAAAAATACAAAACTTAAATATTTCAGATACTTTTTTGTTTTTTTTTCGTTATTTCGTTGCGAAATATGGCCAAAAACAGAAAACTCAAATATTTCAGATATTTTCTTGTTATTTTTTCGTTATTTTGTTGCAAAATATGGACAAAAACAGAAAACTTAAATATTTCAGATACTTTTTTGTTTTTTTTCTTCGTTTTTTCGTTGCGAAATATGGACACAACCAGAAAACTCAAATAATTCAGATATTTTTACTTCGTTATTTTGTTGCGAAATATTCGTTATTTCGTTGCGAAATATGGACACAACCAGAAAACTCAAATATTTCAGGTATTTTTTTTCGTTATTTTGTTGCGAAATATGGACAAAAGCAGAAAGCTCAAATATTTCAGTTACTTATTTCAGTTGTTTTCTTCGTTAATTTGTTGCGAAATATGGACAAAAAATGAAAACTCAAATATTTCAGATACTTTTTCCTTTTTTTCGTTATTTTGTTGCGAAATATGGACAAAAACAGAAAACTCAAATATTTCAGATTCTTTTTGATTTCTCGATATTTAGTTGCGAAATATGGACAAAAACAGAAAACTCAATATTTCAGATACTTTTTCCTTTTTTTCGTTATTTTGTTGCGAAATATGGACAAAAATAGAAAGCTCAAATATTTCAGATACTTTTATGTTTTTTTTCGTTAATTTGTTGCGAAATATGGACAAAAAATGAAAACTCAAATATTTTAGATACTTTTTGCTTTTTTTTTCGTTATTTTGTTGCGAAATATAGACAAAAACAGAAAACTCAAATATTTCAGATCCTTTCTTGTAATTTTTTCGTTATTTTGTTGCGAAATATGGACAAAAACAGAAAACTAAAATATTTCAGATCCTTTTTTGTTTTTTTTCGTTATTTCGTTGCGAATAATGGACAAAAACAGAAAACTCAAATATTTCAGTTTCTTTTTGTTTTTTTTCGAAATTTAGTTGCGAAATATGGACAAAAACAGAAAATTCAAATATTTCAGATACTTTTTTGTTTTTTTTGTTACTTTGTTGCGAAATATGGACAAAAACAGAAAACTCAAATATTTCAGATACTTTCTTGTAATTTTTTCGTTATTTTGTTGCGAAATATGGACAAAAACAGAAAACTCAAATATTTCAGATAGTTTTTTGTTTTTTTTTCGTTATTTTGTTGCGAAATATGGACAAAAACAGAAAACTCAAATATTTCAGTTTCTTGAAAAAAAGAAACTGAAATATTTGAGTAAACTCAAATATTTCAGATACTTTCTTGTAATTTTCTTGTGAAAACTCAAATATTTCAGATACTTTCTTGTAATTTTTTCGTTGTTTTGTTGCGAAATATGGACAAAAACAGAAAACTCAAATATTTCAGATACTTTCTTGTAATTTTTTCGTTATTTTGTTGCGAAATATGGACAAAAACAGAAAACTAAAATATTTCAGATCCTTTTTTGTTTTTTTTCGTTATTTCGTTGCGAATAATGGACAAAAACAGAAAACTCAAATATTTCAGTTTCTTTTTGTTTTTTTTCGAAATTTAGTTGCGAAATATGGACAAAAACAGAAAATTCAAATATTTCAGATACTTTTTTGTTTTTTTCGTTACTTTGTTGCGAAATATGGACAAAAACAGAAAACTCAAATATTTCAGATACTTTCTTGTAATTTTTTCGTTATTTTGTTGCGAAATATGGACAAAAACAGAAAACTCAAATATTTCAGATAGTTTTTTGTTTTTTTTTCGTTATTTTGTTGCGAAATATGGACAAAAACAGAAAACTCAAATATTTCAGATACTTTTTTGGTTTTTTTTTTCGTTATTTCGTTGCGAATAATGGACAAAAACAGAAAACTCAAATATTTCAGTTTCTTTTTGTTTTTTTTCGAAATTTAGTTGCGAAATATGGACAAAAACAGAAAATTCAAATATTTCAGATACTTTTTTGTTTTTTTCGTTACTTTGTTGCGAAATATGGACAAAAACAGAAAACTCAAATATTTCAGATACTTTCTTGTAATTTTTTCGTTATTTTGTTGCGAAATATGGACAAAAACAGAAAACTCAAATATTTCAGATAGTTTTTTGTTTTTTTTTTCGTTATTTTGTTGCGAAATATGGACAAAAACAGAAAACTCAAATATTTCAGTTTCTTGAAAAAAAGAAACTGAAATATTTGAGTAAACTCAAATATTTCAGATACTTTCTTGTAATTTTCTTGTGAAAACTCAAATATTCCAGATACTTTCTTGTAATTTTTTCGTTATTTTGTTCCGAAATATGGACAAAAACAGAAAACTCAAATATTTCTGATAGTTTTTTGGTTTTTTTTTTCGTTATTTCGTTGCGAATAATGGACAAAAACAGAAAACTCAAATATTTCAGTTTCTTTTTGTTTTTTTTCGAAATTTAGTTGCGAAATATGGACAAAAACAGAAAATTCAAATATTTCAGATACTTTTTTGTTTTTTTCGTTACTTTGTTGCGAAATATGGACAAAAACAGAAAACTCAAATATTTCAGATACTTTCTTGTAATTTTTTCGTTATTTTGTTGCGAAATATGGACAAAAACAGAAAACTCAAATATTTCAGATAGTTTTTTGTTTTTTTTTCGTTATTTTGTTGCGAAATATGGACAAAAACAGAAAACTCAAATATTTCAGATAGTTTTTTGTTTTTTTTTCGTTATTTTGTTGCGAAATATGGACAAAAACAGAAAACTCAAATATTTCAGTTTCTTGAAAAAAAGAAACTGAAATATTTGAGTAAACTCAAATATATCAGATACTTTCTTGTAATTTTCTTGTGAAAACTCAAATATTTCAGATACTTTCTTGTAATTTTTTCGTTGTTTTGTTGCGAAATATGGACAAAAACAGAAAACTCAAATATTTCAGATACTTTTTTGGTTTTTTTTTTCGTTATTTCGTTGCGAATAATGGACAAAAACAGAAAACTCAAATATTTCAGATAGTTTTTTGTTTTTTTTTCGTTATTTTGTTGCGAAATATGGACAAAAACAGAAAACTCAAATATTTCAGTTTCTTGAAAAAAAGAAACTGAAATATTTGAGTAAACTCAAATATTTCAGATACTTTCTTGTAATTTTCTTGTGAAAACTCAAATATTTCAGATACTTTCTTGTAATTTTTTCGTTGTTTTGTTGCGAAATATGGACAAAAACAGAAAACTCAAATATTTCAGATACTTTTTTGGTTTTTTTTTTCGTTATTTCGTTGCGAATAATGGACAAAAACAGAAAACTCAAATATTTCAGTTTCTTTTTGTTTTTTTTCGAAATTTAGTTGCGAAATATGGACAAAAACAGAAAATTCAAATATTTCAGATACTTTTTTGTTTTTTTCGTTACTTTGTTGCGAAATATGGACAAAAACAGAAAACTCAAATATTTCAGATACTTTCTTGTAATTTTTTCGTTATTTTGTTGCGAAATATGGACAAAAACAGAAAACTCAAATATTTCAGATAGTTTTTTGTTTTTTTTTCGTTATTTTGTTGCGAAATATGGACAAAAACAGAAAACTCAAATATTTCAGTTTCTTGAAAAAAAGAAACTGAAATATTTGAGTAAACTCAAATATTTCAGATACTTTCTTGTAATTTTCTTGTGAAAACTCAAATATTCCAGATACTTTCTTGTAATTTTTTCGTTATTTTGTTCCGAAATATGGACAAAAACAGAAAACTCAAATATTTCTGATACTTTTTTGGTTTTTTTTTTCGTTATTTCGTTGCGAATAATGGACAAAAACAGAAAACTAAATTATTTCAGATACTTCTTTGTTTTTTTTCGTTATTTTGTTCCGAAATATGGAAAAAAACAGAAAACTCAAATATTTCAGAGAATTTTTGTTTCGTTATTTTGTTGCGAAATATGGACAAACAAAGAGAACTCAAATTTTTCAGATTCTTTTTGTTTTTTTCGATATTTAGTTGCGAAATATGGACCAAAATTGAACACTCAAATATTTCAGAGAATTTTTGTTTCGTTATTTTGTTGCGAAATATGGACAAAGAAAGAAAACTCAAATATTTCAGATTCTTTTTGTTTTTTTCGATATTTAGTTGCGAAATATCGACAACAACAGAAAACTCAAATATTTCAGATACTTTTTTGTTTTTTTTGTCGTTATTTTGTTCTGAAATATGGACAAAAACGGAAAACTCAAATATTTCAGATACTTTCTTGTTATTTTTCCGATATTTTGTTGCGAAATATGGACAAAAGCAGAAAACTCAAATATTTCAGATTTTTTTTTCTTTTTTTTTCGTTATTTTGTTGGGAAATATGGACAAAAAGAGAAAACTCAAATATTTCAGAGAATTTTTGTTTCGTTACTTTGTTGCGAAATATCTACAAAAACAGAAAACTCAAATATTTCAGATACTTCTTTGTTTTTTTTCGCTATTTTGTTCTGAAAAATGGACAAAAACGGAAAACTCAAATATTTCAGATACTTTCTTGTTATTTTTCCGATATTTTGTTGCGAAATATGGACAAAAAATGAAAACTCAAATATTTCAGATACTTTGTCGTTTTTTTCGTTATTTTGTTGCGAAATATGGGCAAAAAAAAAATCAAATATTTCAGATAGTTTTTTGTTTTTTTTCGTTGTTTTGTTGCGAAATATGGACAAAAACAGAAAAGTAAAATATTTCAGTTACGTTGTCGTGTTTTTTTTCGTTATTTTGTTGCGAAATGTGGACAAAACCAGAAAACTCAATTATTTCTGATACTTTTTTTTCGTTATTTTGTTGCGAAATATGGACAAAAACAGAAAGCTCAAATATTTCAGATACTTTTATGTTTTTTTTCATTAATTTGTTGCGAAATATGAACAAAAACAGAAAGCTAAATTATTTCAGATTCTTTTTTGTTTTTTATCTGTTATTTTGCTGCGAAATATGGACAAAAACAGAAAACTCAAATATTTCAGCTTCTTTTTGTCTTTTTCGATATTTAGATGCGAAATATGGACAAAAACAGAAAACTCAAATATTTTAGAAAATTTTTGTTTCGTTATTTTGTTGCGAAATATGGACAAACAAAGAAAACTCAAATATTTCAGATTCTTTTTGTTTTTTTCGATATTTAGTTGCGAAATATCGACAACAACAGAAAACTCAAATATTTCAGATACTTTTTTGTTTTTTTTGTCGTTATTTTGTTCTGAAATATGGACAAAAACGGAAAACTCAAATATTTCAGATACTTTCTTGTTATTTTTCCGATATTTTGTTGCGAAATATGGACAAAAGCAGAAAACTCAAATATTTCAGATTTTTTTTTCTTTTTTTTTCGTTATTTTGTTGGGAAATATGGACAAAAAGAGAAAACTCAAATATTTCAGAGAATTTTTGTTTCGTTATTTTGTTGCGAAATATCGACAAAAACAGAAAACTCAAATATTTCAGATACTTCTTTGTTTTTTTTCGCTATTTTGTTCTGAAAAATGGACAAAAACGGAAAACTCAAATATTTCAGATACTTTCTTATTATTTTTCCGATATTTTGTTGCGAAATATGGCCAAAAAATGAAAACTCAAATATTTCAGATACTTGGTCGTTTTTTTTCGTTATTTTGTTGCGAAATTTGGGCAAAAAAAGAACTCAAATATTTCAGATAGTTTTTCGTTTTTTTTTCGTTGTTTTGTTGCGAAATAGGGAGAAAAACAGAAAACTCAAATATTTCAGATACTTTCTTGTTATTTTTTCGTTATTTTGTTGTGAAATATGGACAAAAACAGAAAGCTCAAATATTTCAGATTCTTTTTGTTTTTTGTGATATTTAGATGCGAAATATGGACAAAAACAGAAAACTAAAATATTTCAGATTCTTTTTGTTTTTTTCGATATTTAGATGCGAAATATGGACAAAAACAGAAAACTCAAATATTTCAGACATTTTTTTGTTTTTTTCGTTATTTTGTTCCGAAATATGGACAAAACGAGAAAACTCAAATATTTCAGATACTTTGTCGTTTTTTTTTTCGTTATTTTGTTGCGCAGTATGGGCAAAAAAAGAACTCAAATATTTCAGATAGTTTTTTGTTTTTTTTCGTTGTTTTGTTGCGAAATAGGGAGAAAAACAGAAAACTCAAATATTTCAGATTCTTTTTGTTTTTTCGATATTTAGTTGCGAAATATGGACAAAAACAGAAAACTCAAATATTTCTGACAACTTTTGTTTCGTTATCTTTTTGCGAAATATGTACAAACAAAGAAAACTCAAATATTTTTGTTTTTTCGATATTTAGTTGCGAAATATGGACAAAAACGGAAATCTCAAATATTTCAGATACTTTGTCGTTTTTTTTTTCGTTATTTTGTTGCGCAGTATGGGCAAAAAAAGAACTCAAATATTTCAGATAGTTTTTTATTTTTTTTCGTTGTTTTGTTGCGAAATATGGACAAAAACAGAAAACTCAAATATTTCAGATACTTTTTTGGTTTTTTTTCGTTATTTCGTTGCGAATAATGGACAAAAACAGAAAACTCAAATATTTCAGATACTTTTTTGTTTTTTTTTCGTTACTTTGTTGCGAAATATGGGCAAAAAAGACGTCAAATATTTCAGATAGTTTTTTGTTTTTTTTCGTTGTTTTGTTGCGAAATAGAGAGAAAAACAGAAAACTCAAATATTTCAGATTCTTTTTAGTTTTTTTTCGTTATATTATTGCGAAATATGGACAAAAGCAGAAAACTCAAATATTTCAGATTTTTTTTTCTTTTTTTTTCGTTATTTTGTTGGGAAATATGGACAAACAATGAGAACTCAAATATTTCAGATTCTTTTTGTTTTTTTCGATATTTAGTTGCGAAATATCGACAACAACAGAAAACTCAAATATTTCAGATACTTTTTTGTTTTTTTTGTCGTTATTTTGTTCTGAAATATGGACAAAAACGGAAAACTCAAATATTTCAGATACTTTCTTGTTATTTTTCCGATATTTTGTTGCGAAATATGGACAAAAGCAGAAAACTCAAATATTTCAGATTTTCTTTTCTTTTTTTTTCGTTATTTTGTTGGGAAATATGGACAAAAAGAGAAAACTCAAATATTTCAGAGAATTTTTGTTTCGTTATTTTGTTGCGAAATATCGACAAAAACAGAAAACTCAAATATTTCAGATACTTCTTTGTTTTTTTTCGCTATTTTGTTCTGAAAAATGGACAAAAACGGAAAACTCAAATATTTCAGATACTTTCTTATTATTTTTCCGATATTTTGTTGCGAAATATGGCCAAAAAATGAAAACTCAAATATTTCAGATACTTGGTCGTTTTTTTTCGTTATTTTGTTGCGAAATTTGGGCAAAAAAAGAACTCAAATATTTCAGATAGTTTTTCGTTTTTTTTTCGTTGTTTTGTTGCGAAATAGGGAGAAAAACAGAAAACTCAAATATTTCAGATACTTTCTTGTTATTTTTTCGTTATTTTGTTGTGAAATATGGACAAAAACAGAAAGCTCAAATATTTCAGATTCTTTTTGTTTTTTGTGATATTTAGATGCGAAATATGGACAAAAACAGAAAACTAAAATATTTCAGATTCTTTTTGTTTTTTTCGATATTTAGATGCGAAATATGGACAAAAACAGAAAACTCAAATATTTCAGACATTTTTTTGTTTTTTTCGTTATTTTGTTCCGAAATATGGACAAAACGAGAAAACTCAAATATTTCAGATACTTTGTCGTTTTTTTTTTCGTTATTTTGTTGCGCAGTATGGGCAAAAAAAGAACTCAAATATTTCAGATAGTTTTTTGTTTTTTTTCGTTGTTTTGTTGCGAAATAGGGAGAAAAACAGAAAACTCAAATATTTCAGATTCTTTTTGTTTTTTCGATATTTAGTTGCGAAATATGGACAAAAACAGAAAACTCAAATATTTCTGAGAACTTTTGTTTCGTTATCTTTTTGCGAAATATGTACAAACAAAGAAAACTCAAATATTTTTGTTTTTTCGATATTTAGTTGCGAAATATGGACAAAAACGGAAATCTCAAATATTTCAGATACTTTGTCGTTTTTTTTTTCGTTTTTTTGTTGCGCAGTATGGGCAAAAAAAGAACTCAAATATTTCAGATAGTTTTTTATTTTTTTTCGTTGTTTTGTTGCGAAATATGGACAAAAACAGAAAACTCAAATATTTCAGATACTTTTTTGGTTTTTTTTCGTTATTTCGTTGCGAATAATGGACAAAAACAGAAAACTCAAATATTTCAGATACTTTTTTGTTTTTTTTTCGTTACTTTGTTGCGAAATATGGGCAAAAAAAGACGTCAAATATTTCAGATAGTTTTTTGTTTTTTTTCGTTGTTTTGTTGCGAAATAGAGAGAAAAACAGAAAACTCAAATATTTCAGATTCTTTTTAGTTTTTTTTCGTTATATTATTGCGAAATATGGACAAAAGCAGAAAACTCAAATATTTCAGATTTTTTTTTCTTTTTTTTTCGTTATTTTGTTGGGAAATATGGACAAAAAGAGAAAACTCAAATATTTCAGAGAATTTTTGTTTCGTTATTTTGTTGCGAAATATCGACAAAAACAGAAAACTCAAATATTTCAGATACTTCTTTGTTTTTTTTTCGCTATTTTGTTCTGAAATATGGACAAACACGGAAAACTCAAATATTTCAGATACTTTCTTGTTATTTTTCCGATATTTTGTTGCGAAATATGGACAAAAAATGAAAACTCAAATATTTCAGATACTTTGTCGTTTTTTTCGTTATTTTGTTGCGAAATATGGGCAAAAAAAAATCAAATATTTCAGATAGTTTTTTGTTTTTTTTCGTTGTTTTGTTGCGAAATATTGACAAAAACACAAAAGTCAAATATTTCAGTTACGTTGTCGTGTTTTTTTTCGTTATTTTGTTGCGAAATGTGGACAAAACCAGAAAACTCAATTATTTCTCATACTTTTTTTTCGTTATTTTGTTGCGAAATATGGACAAAAACAGAAAGCTCAAATATTTCAGATACTTTTATGTTTTTTTTTCATTAATTTGTTGCGAAATATGAACAAAAACAGAAAGCTAAATTATTTCAGATTCTTTTTTGTTTTTTTTTTCTGTTATTTTGCTGCGAAATATGGACAAAAACAGAAAACTCAAATATTTCAGATTCTTTTTGTTTTTTTTCGATATTTAGTTGCGAAATATCGACAAAAACGGAAAACTCAAATATTTCAGATACTTTCTTATTATTTTTCCGATATTTTGTTGCGAAATATGGCCAAAAAATGAAAACTCAAATATTTCAGATACTTGGTCGTTTTTTTCGTTATTTTGTTGCGAAATATGGGCAAAAAAAGAACTCAAATATTTCAAATAGTTTTTTGTTTTTTTTCGTTGTTTTGTTGCGAAATAGGGAGAAAAACAGAAAACTCAAATATTTCAGATTCTTTTTGTTTTTTCGATATTTAGTTGCGAAATATGGACAAAAACAGAAAACTCAAATATTTCTCAGAACTTTTATTTCGTTATCTTTTTGCGAAATATGGACAAAAACAGAAAACTCAAATATTTCACACATTTTTTTGTTTTTTTCGTTATTTTGTTCCGAAATATGGACAAAACGAGAAAACTCAAATATTTCAGATACTTTGTCGTTTTTTTTTCGTTATTTTGTTGCGCAGTATGGGCAAAAAAAGAACTCAAATATTTCAGATAGTTTTTTGTTTTTTTTCGTTGTTTCGTTGCGAAATAGAGAGAAAAACAGAAAACCCAAATATTTCAGATTCTTTTTGTTTTTTTTTCGATATTTAGTTGCGAAATATCGACAAAAACGGAAAACTCAAATATTTCAGATACTTTCTTATTATTTTTCCGATATTTTGTTGCGAAATATGGCCAAAAAATGAAAACTCAAATATTTCAGATACTTGGTCGTTCTTTTTCGTTATTTTGTTGCGAAATATGGGCAAAAAAAGAACTCAAATATTTCAGATAGTTTTTCGTTTTTTTTTCGTTGTTTTGTTGCGAAATAGGGAGAAAAACAGAAAACTCAAATATTTCAGATACTTTCTTGTTATTTTTTCGTTATTTTGTTGTGAAATATGGACAAAAACAGAAAGCTCAAATATTTCAGATTCTTTTTGTTTTTTGTGATATTTAGATGCGAAATATGGACAAAAACAGAAAACTAAAATATTTCAGATTCTTTTTGTTTTTTTCGATATTTAGATGCGAAATATGGACAAAAACAGAAAACTCAAATATTTCAGATACTTTTTTGGTTTTTTTTTCGTTATTTCGTTGCGAATAATGGACAAAAACAGAAAACTCAAATATTTCAGATACTTTTTTGTTTTTTTTTCGTTACTTTGTTGCGAAATATGGGCAAAAAAAGACGTCAAATATTTCAGATAGTTTTTTGTTTTTTTTCGTTGTTTTGTTGCGAAATAGAGAGAAAAACAGAAAACTCAAATATTTCAGATTCTTTTTAGTTTTTTTTCGTTATATTATTGCGAAATATGGACAAAAGCAGAAAACTCAAATATTTCAGATTTTTTTTTCTTTTTTTTTCGTTATTTTGTTGGGAAATATGGACAAAAAGAGAAAACTCAAATATTTCAGAGAATTTTTGTGTCGTTATTTTGTTGCGAAATATCGACAAAAATAGAAAACTCAAATATTTCAGATACTTTTTTGTTTTTTTTTTCGCTATTTTGTTCTGAAATATGGACAAAAACGGAAAACTCAAATATTTCAGATACTTTCTTGTTATTTTTCCGATATTTTGTTGCGAAATATGGACAAAAAATGAAAACTCAAATATTTCAGATACTTTGTCGTTTTTTTCGTTATTTTGTTGCGAAATATGGGCAAAAAAAAATCAAATATTTCAGATAGTTTTTTGTTTTTTTTCGTTGTTTTGTTGCAAAATATTGACAAAAACACAAAAGTCAAATATTTCAGATTCTTTCTGTTTTTTTCGATATTTTGTTGCGAAATATCGACAAAAACAGAAAACTCAAATATTTCAGATTCTTTTTTGTTTTTTTTTCTGTTATTTTGCTGCGAAATATGGACAAAAACAGAAAACTCAAATATTTCAGATTCTTTTTGTTTTTTTTCGATATTTAGTTGCGAAATATCGACAAAAACGGAAAACTCAAATATTTCAGATACTTTCTTATTATTTTTCCGATATTTTGTTGCGAAATATGGCCAAAAAATGAAAACTCAAATATTTCAGATACTTGGTCGTTTTTTTCGTTATTTTGTTGCGAAATATGGGCAAAAAAAAACTCAAATATTTCAGATAGTTTTTCGTTTTTTTTTCGTTGTTTTGTTGCGAAATAGGGAGAAAAACAGAAAACTCAAATATTTCAGATACTTTCTTGTTATTTTTTCGTTATTTTATTGCGAAATATGGACAAAAACAGAAAACTCAAATATTTCAGATATTTTTTCGTTATTTTGTTGTGAAATATGGACAAAAACAGAAAGCTCAAATATTTCAGATTCTTTTTGTTTTTTGTGATATTTAGATGCGAAATATGGACAAAAACAGAAAACTAAAATATTTCAGATTCTTTTTGTTTTTTTCGATATTTAGATGCGAAATATGGACAAAAACAGAAAACTCAAATATTACACACATTTTTTTGATTTTTTCGTTATTTTGTTCCGAAATATGGACAAAACGAGAAAACTCAAATATTTCAGATACTTTGTCGTTTTTTTTTCGTTATTTTGTTGCGCAGTATGGGCAAAAAAAGAACTCAAATATTTCAGATAGTTTTTTGTTTTTTTTCGTTGTTTTGTTGCGAAATAGGGAGAAAAACAGAAAACTCAAATATTTCAGATACTTTCTTGTTATTTTTTCGTTATTTTATTGCGAAATATGGACAAAAACAGAAAACTCAAATATAGCAGATATTTTTTCGTTAATTTGTTGCGAAATATGGACAAAAACAGAAAGCTCAAATATTTCAAAAGCTCAAATATATTCTTTTTTGTTTTTTTTCCGTTATTTTGCTGCGAAATATGGACAAAAAGAGAAAACTCAAATATTTCAGAGAATTTTTGTGTCGTTATTTTGTTGCGAAATATCGACAAAAATAGAAAACTCAAATATTTCAGATACTTTCTTGTTTTTTTTTCGTCATTTTGTTGTGAAATATGAACAAAAACAGAAAACTCAAATATTTCAGAGAATTTGTTGTTTTTTTCCGTTATTTTGTTGCGAAATATAGACAAAACCAGAAAACTGAAATATTTCAGATTCTTTTTGTTTTTTTCGATATTTAGTTTCAAAATATGGAGAAAAAGAAAAAACTCAAATATTTCAGATACTTTCTTGTTATTTTTTAAAAATTTGTTGCGATATATGGACAAAAAATGAAAACTCAAATATTTAAGATACTTTGTCGTTTTTTTTGTTATTTAGTTGCGAAATTTGGACAAAAACCGAAAACTCAAATATTTCAGATTCTTTTTGTTCTTTTTTCGTTATTTAGTTTCAAAATATGGAGAAAAAGAAAAAAACTCAAATATTTCAGAT
The DNA here is from genome assembly GCA_963932195.1 of Empis livida. Classification (NCBI taxonomy): domain Eukaryota; kingdom Metazoa; phylum Arthropoda; class Insecta; order Diptera; family Empididae; genus Empis; species Empis livida. The sequence continues at coordinate 21,804,411 of OZ010646.1, forward strand.
ACTTTCTTGTTATTTTTTAAAAATTTGTTGCGAAAAATAGACAAAAAATGAAAACTCAAATATTTCAGATACTTTGTCGTGCATGTTCGTTATTTAGTTGCAAAATTTGGACCAAAACAGAAAACTCAAATATTTCAGACAGTTTTTTGTTTTTTTTTTCGTTATTTTGTTGTGAAATATAGACAAAAACAACAAGCTCCAATATTTCAGATTCTTTTTTGTTTGTTTTTTCGTTATTTTGTTGGGAAATATGAACAAAAACAGAAAACTCAAATATTTCAGAGAATTTTTGTTTCGTTATTTTGTTGCGAAATATCGACAAAAAGAGAAAACATAAATATTTCAGATTCTTTTTTGTTTTTTTTTTCGTTATTTTGTTCTGAAATATGGACAAAAACGGAAAACTCAAATATTTGAGATACTTTCTTGTTATTTTTCCGATATTTTGTTGCGAAATATGGACAAAACATGAAAACTCAAATATTTCAGATACTTTGTGGTTTTTTTTCCGTTATTTTGTTGCGAAATATGGGCAAAAACAAACCTCAATTATTTCAGATACTTTTTCCCTTTTTTTCGTTATTTTGTTGCGAAATATGGACACAAAGAGAAAACTCAAATATTTCAGATACTTCTTTGCTTTTTTTTCGTTATTTTGTTCCGAAATATGGACAAAAACGTAAAACTAAAATATTTCTGATTCTTTTTTTTTCGTTATTTTGTTGCAAAATATGGACAAAAACAGAAAAGTCAAATATTTCAGATTTTATTTGTTTCTTTCGATATTTAGTTGCGAAATATGGACAAAAACAGAACACTCAAATATTTCAGACAGTTTTTTGTTTTTTTTTTGTCATTTTGCTGCAAAATATGGACAAAACAGAAAGCTCAAATATTTCAGATACTTTTTTCTTTTTTTTTCTTTATTTTGTTGCGAAATATGGACAAAACCAGAAAACTCAAATATTTCAAATACTTCTTTGTTTTTTTTTCGTTATTTTGTTGAGAAATATGGACAAAAGTAGAACTCAAATATTTCAGATACTTTTTTGTTTTTTCGTTATTTTTTTGGGAAATATCGACAAAAACAGAAAACTCAAATATTTCAAAGAATTTGTTGTTGTTTTCCGTTATTTTGTTGCCAAATATGGAGAAAAACAGAAAACTCAAATATTTCAGATTCTTTTTGTTTTTTTTCGTTATTTTGTTGCGAAATACGGACAAAACAGAAAGGTCAAATATTTCAGATTCTTTTTATGTTTTTGGATATTTAGTTGCGCAATATGGACAAAAACAGAAAACTCAAATATTTCTGATACTTTTTTGTTATTTTTTCTTTATTTTGTTGCGAAATATGGACAAAAACAGAAAACTCAAATATTTCAAATAATTTTTTGTTATTTTTTCATTATTTTGTTGCGAAATATGGACAAAAAAAAACTCAAATATTTCAGATACTTTGTCGTTTTTTTTTCGTTATTTTGTTACGAAATATGGGCAACAACAGAAAACTCAAATATTTCAGATTCTTTTTGTTTTTTTCGATATTTAATGGCGAAATATGTACAAAAACAGAAAACTCAAATATTTCATATACTTTTTTGTTATTTTTTCTTTATTTTGTTGCTAAATATGGACAAAAACAGAAAACTCAAATATTTCAAATAATTTTTTGTTATTTTTTCATTATTTTGTTGCGAACTATGGACAAAAAAAAAAACTCAAATATTTCAGATACTTTGTCGTTTTTTTTTCGTTATTTTGTTACGAAATATGGGCAACAACAGAAAACTCAAATATTTCAGATTCTTTTTGTTTTTTTTTGCGATATTTAATTGCGAAATATGGACAAATACAGAAAAATCAAATATTTCAGATAGTTTTTGGTGTTTTTGTTATTTTGTTGCGAAATATGGACAAAAACAGAAAACTCAAATATTTCAGGTACTTTATTGTTATTTTTTCATTATTTTGTTGCGAAATATTGACAAAAAAGAAAACTCAAATATTTCAGATACTTTGTCGTTTTTTTTTCGTTATTTTGTTACGAAATATGGGCAAAAACAGAAAACTCAAATATTTCAGATTCTTTTTTTTTTTCGATATATAATTGCGAAATATAGACAAAAACAGAAAAATCAAATATTTCAGATAGTTTTTTGTGTTTTTTCGTTATTTTGTTGCGAAATATGGACAAAAAGAGAAAACTCAAATATGTCAGATACTTTCTTGTTATTTTTTTGTTATATTATTGCAAAAGCAGAAAACTCAAATATTTCAGATACTTTCTGTTTTTTTTTCGTTATTTTGCTGAGAAATATGAACAAAAACAAAAAACTCAAATATTTCAGAGAATTTGTTGATTTTTTCCGTTATTTTGTTGCCAAATATGGGCAAAACCAAACAACTCAAATATTTCAAAAACCTTTTTTTTCGTTATTTTTTTGCGAAATATGGACAAAACCAGAAAACTAAAATATTTGAGATACTGGTTTTTAGTTATTTTGTTGCGAAATATGTACAAAAACAGAAAACTAAAATATTTCAGATACTTTTTTGTTTGGTTTTTTCCTAATTTTGTTGAGAAATATGGACAAAAGCAGAAAACTCAAATATTTCAGATATTTTTTTTTGTTATTTGGTTGCGAAATATGGGCAAAAACAAAAAACTCAAATATTTAAGATAGTTTTTTGTTTTTTTTCGTTGTTTTGTTGCGAAATACGGACAAAAACAGAAAACTCAAATATGTCAGATACTTTCTTGTTATTTTTTTGTTATATTATTGCAAAAGCAGAAAACTCAAATATTTCAGATACTTTCTGTTTTTTTTTTGTTATTATGTTGGGAAATATGGACAAAAACAGAAAACTCAAATATTTCAGAGAATTTTTGTTTCGTTATTTTGTTGCGAAATATGGACAAAAAGAGAAAACTCAAATATTTCAGATTCTTTTTGTTTTTTCGATATTTAGTTGCGAAATATCGACAAAAACAGAAAACTCAAATATTTCAGATACTTGTTTGTTTTTTTTTTCGTTAATTTATTCCGAAATATGGACAAAAACGGAAAACTCAAATATTTCAGATACTTAAACCGATTTGGTCATATGGTATCCAACTATGGGGTACAGCAGCACCATCTAACATTGAAAAACTTCAAAGATCGCAGTCCAAAATTCTACGAACAATATGTGGAGCACCATGGTATATGAAAAATGCAAACATTCATAAAGATTTAAAAATATCTACAGTGCATGAAGAATTAGGGAAAGTACAGTGCATGAAGAATTAGGGAAGTTAAAAAATTAGGGAAAAATTACATATCTAAACTAAGATTTCATCCAAACAGTCTCGCAAGGAAATTGCTACAAAATAGTGGTCATCGACGGCAAAAAAAAAAAGAAAAAGATATAATTCAACTAGTTTAATTTTTATATGTAAACACTAATTATCAAGTAAAATACTTGTATATTTAAAATTTGAAACTAAAGTATATCTTAGCAATGGTTAAAGATATTTTTAATTAGCTTGTAAGATTTGAAAACATATTGTTAGTTCTGAAAAGATAGATTCAATAAAAATGTAGTCATTTAAAAAAAAAAAATTTCAGATACTTTCTTGTTATTTTTCTGATATTTTGTTGCGAAATATGGACAAAACCAGAAAACTCAAATATTCATATACTTTTTTTTCGTTTTTTGTTGCGAAATATGGATAAAAACAGAAAGCTCAAATATTTCAGATACTTTTATGTTTTTTTCGTTATTTTTTGCTAAATATGGACAAAAAATGAAAACTAAAATATTTCACATACATTTTCGTTTTTTTCCGTTATTTTGTTGCGAAATATGGAGTAAAACAGAAAATTCAAATATTTCAGATTCTTTTTGTTTTTTTTCGTTATTTTGTTGCGAAATACGGACAAAAACAGAAAGGTCAAATATTTCAGATTCTTTTTATTTTTTTCGATATTTAGTTGCGAAATATGGACAAAACAGCAAATTCAAATATATCAGATACTTTTTGTTTTTTTTTTTAATGTTTAGTTGCGAAATATGGACAAAAGCAGAAAACCGAAATATTTCAGACAGTTTTGTTTTTTTTCGTTATTTTGTTGCGAAATATGGACAAAAAACGAAGACTCAAATATTTCAGATTTTTTTTTGTTTTTTGTTTCGTTATTTTGTTGAGAAATATGAACAAAAACAGAAAACTCAAATATTTCAGAGAATTAGTTGATTTTTTCGGTTATTTTGTTGCGAAATATGGACAAAACCAAACAACTCAAATATTTCAAAATCTTTTTTTTCGTTATTTTGTTGCGAAATATGGACAAAACCAGAAAACTCAAATATTTCAGATACTTTTTTTTTCGTTATTTTGTTGCGAAATACGGACAAACACAGAAAACTCAAATATTTCAAATACTTTTATGTTTTTTTTTCGTTATTTTGTTGCGAAAACTGGACAAAAATAGAAAACTAAAATATTTCAGATACTTTGTTGTTGTTTTCCGTTATTTTGTTGCGAAATATGGACAAAAGCAGAAAAATACAATATTTCAGATACTTTTTTGTTTTTTTCGATATTGTGTTGCGAAATATGGACAAAAATAGAAAACTAAAATATTTCAGATACTTTGTTGTTGTTTTCCGTTATTTTGTTGCGAAATATGGATAAAACCAGAAAACTCAAATATTTCATATACTTTTTTTTCGTTTTTTGTTGCGAAATATGGACAAAAACAGAAAGCTCAAATATTTCAGATACTTTTTTGTTTTTTTTCGTTATTTTGTTGCGAAAACTGGACAAAAATAGAAAACTAAAATATTTCAGATACTTTGTTGTTGTTTTCCGTTATTTTGTTGGGAAATATGGACAAAAACAGAAAACTCAAATATTTCAGATACTTTTTTGTTTTTTTGTCGTTATTTTGTTGCAAATTATGGACAAAAACAGAAAACTAAAATATTTCAGATACTTTTTGTATGTTTTTTCCTTATTTTGTTGAGAAATATGGACAAAAGGAGAAAACTCAAATATTTCAGATGTTTTGTTTTCGTTATTTTGTTGGGAAATATGGACAAAAACAGAAAACTCAAATATTTCAGAGAATTTTTGTTTCGTGATTTTGTTGCGAAATATGGACAAAAATAGAAAACTAAAATATTTCAGATACCTTGTTGTTGTTTTCCGTTATTTTGTTGCGAAATATGGACAAAAGCAGAAAAATAAAATATTTCAGATACTTTTTTATTTTTTTTTTTCGTTATTTTGTTGGGAAATATGGACAAAAACAGAAAACTCAAATATTTCAGTTTCTTTTTGTTTTTTTTCGATATTTAGTTGCGAAATATCGACAGAAAACAGAAAACTCAAATATTTCAGATACTTTTTTCTTTTTTTCGTTACTTTATTGGGAAATATGGACAAAAACAGAAAACTTAAATATTTCAGAGAATTTTTTTTTCGTTAATTTGTTCCGAAATATGGACAAAAACAGAAAACTAAAATATTTCAGATACTTTTTTGTTTGTTTTTTTTCCTACTTTTGTTGAGAAATATGGACAAAAAAAGAAAACTCAAATATTTCAGAGAATTTTAGTTTCGTTATTTTGTTGCGAAATATGGACAAAAACAGAAAACTCAAATATTTCAGACAGTTTTGTTTTTTTTCGTTATTTTGTTGCGAAATATGTACAAAAACAGAAAACTCAAATATTTTAGATACTTTTTTGTTTTTTTTCGTTATTTTGTTCCGAAATATGGACAAAAACAGATAACTAAAATATTTCCGATAGTTTTTTATTTGTTTTTTTCCTTATTTTGTTGAGAAATATGGACAATAGTAGAAAACTCAAATATTTCAGATACTTTTCTGTTTTTTTTTTTCGTTATTTTGTTGGGAAATATGAACAAAAACATAAAACTCAAATATTTCAGAGAATTTGTTGTTTGTTTCCGTTATTTTATTGCGAAATATGGACAAAACTAAAAAACTGAAATATTTCAGATATTTTTTTTTCGTTATTTTGTTGCGATATGTGGACGAAAACAGAAAACTCAAATATTTCAGCTTCTTTTTGTTTTTTTAGATATTTAGTTGCGAAATATAGACAAAACCAGAAAACTCCAATATTTCAGATATTTTTTTGTTCTTTTTTTCGTTATTTTGTTGGGAAATATGGACAAAAACAGAAAACTCAAATATTTCAGAGAATTTGTTTTTTTTTTCGTTAATTTGTTGCGATATGTGGACGAAAACAGAAAACTCAAATATTTCAGCTTCTTTTTGTTTTTTTAGAAATTTAGTTGCGAAATATAGACAAAACCAGAAAACTCCAATATTTCAGATATTTTTTTGTTCTTTTTTTCGTTATTTTGTTGGGAAATATGGACAAAAACAGAAAACTCAAATATTTCAGAGAATTTGTTGTTTTTTTTCCGTTATTTTATTGCGAAATATGGACAAAACCAGAAAACTGAAATATTTCAGACAATTTGTTTTCGTAATTTTGTTGGGAAATATGGACAAAAACAGAAAACTCAAATATTTTAGAGAATTTGTTGTTTTTTTCCGTTATTTTGTTGCGAAATATGGACAAAAACAGAAAACTCATATATTTCAGATTCTTTTTGTTTTTTTCGATATTTAGTTGGGAAATATGGACAAAAACAGAAAACTCAAATATTTCAGAGAGTTTTTTGTTTTTTTTTCGTTATTTTGTTGCGAAATATGGACAAAAACAGAAAGCTCAAATATTTCAGATAATTTTATGTTTTTTTTCGTTAAATTGTTGCGATATGTGGACGAAAACAGAAAACTCAAATATTTCAGCTTCTTTTTGTTTTTTTAGATATTTAGTTGCGAAATATAGACAAAACCAGAAAACTCCAATATTTCAGATATTTTTTTGTTCTTTTTTTCGTTATTTTGTTGGGAAATATGGTCAAAAACAGAAAACTCAAATATTTCAGAGAATTTGTTGTTTTTTTCCGTTATTTTATTGCGAAATATGGACAAAACCAGAAAACTGAAATATTTCAGACAGTTTGTTTTCGTAATTTTGTTGGGAAATATGGACAAAAACAGAAAACTCAAATATTTCAGATACTTGTTTGTTTTTTTTTTTCGTTAATTTATTCCGAAATATGGACAAAAACGGAAAACTCAAATATTTCAGATACTTAAACCGATTTGGTCATATGGTATCCAACTATGGGGTACAGCAGCACCATCTAACATTGAAAAACTTCAAAGATCGCAGTCCAAAATTCTACGAACAATATGTGGAGCACCATGGTATATGAAAAATGCAAACATTCATAAAGATTTAAAAATATCTACAGTGCATGAAGAATTAGGGAAAGTACAGTGCATGAAGAATTAGGGAAGTTAAAAAATTAGGGAAAAATTACATATCTAAACTAAGATTTCATCCAAACAGTCTCGCAAGGAAATTGCTACAAAATAGTGGTCATCGACGGCAAAAAAAAAAAGAAAAAGATATAATTCAACTAGTTTAATTTTTATATGTAAACACTAATTATCAAGTAAAATACTTGTATATTTAAAATTTGAAACTAAAGTATATCTTAGCAATGGTTAAAGATATTTTTAATTAGCTTGTAAGATTTGAAAACATATTGTTAGTTCTGAAAAGTTAGATACAAGAAAAATGTAGTCATTTAAAAAAAAAAAATTTCAGATACTTTCTTGTTATTTTTCTGATATTTTGTTGCGAAATATGGACAAAACCAGAAAACTCAAATATTCATATACTTTTTTTTCGTTTTTTGTTGCGAAATATGGATAAAAACAGAAAGCTCAAATATTTCAGATACTTTTATGTTTTTTTCGTTATTTAGTTGGGAAATATGGACAAAAACAGAAAACTCATATATTTCAGACAGCTTTTTGTTTTTTTTTCGTTATTTTGTTGCGAAATATGGACAAAAAGAGAAAGCTCAAATATTTCAGATAATTTTATGTTTTTTTTCGTTAATTTGTTGCGATATGTGGACGAAAACAGAAAACTCAAATATTTCAGCTTCTTTTTGTTTTTTTAGATATTTAGTTGCGAAATATAGACAAAACCAGAAAACTCCAATATTTCAGATATTTTTTTGTTCTTTTTTTCGTTATTTTGTTGGGAAATATGGACAAAAACAGAAAACTCAAATATTTCAGAGAATTTTTTGTTTTTTTCCGTTATTTTATTGCGAAATATGGACAAAACCAGAAAACTGAAATATTTCAGACAATTTGTTTTCGTAATTTTGTTGGGAAATATGGACAAAAACAGAAAACTCAAATATTTTAGAGAATTTGTTGTTTTTTTCCGTTATTTTGTTGCGAAATATGGACAAAAACAGAAAACTCATATATTTCAGATTCTTTTTGTTTTTTTCGATATTTAGTTGGGAAATATGGACAAAAACAGAAAACTCAAATATTTCAGAGAGTTTTTTGTTTTTTTTTTCGTTATTTTGTTGCGAAATATGGACAAAAACAGAAAGCTCAAATATTTCAGATAATTTTATGTTTTTTTTCGTTAAATTGTTGCGATATGTGGACGAAAACAGAAAACTCAAATATTTCAGCTTCTTTTTGTTTTTTTAGATATTTAGTTGCGAAATATAGACAAAACCAGAAAACTCCAATATTTCAGATATTTTTTTGTTCTTTTTTTCGTTATTTTGTTGGGAAATATGGACAAAAACAGAAAACTCAAATATTTCAGAGAATTTGTTGTTTTTTTCCGTTATTTTATTGCGAAATATGGACAAAACCAGAAAACTGAAATATTTCAGACAATTTGTTTTCGTAATTTTGTTGGGAAATATGGACAAAAACAGAAAACTCAAATATTTTAGAGAATTTGTTGTTTTTTTCCGTTATTTTGTTGCGAAATATGGACAAAAACAGAAAACTCATATATTTCAGATTCTTTTTGTTTTTTTCGATATTTAGTTGGGAAATATGGACAAAAACAGAAAACTCAAATATTTCAGAGAGTTTTTTGTTTTTTTTTCGTTATTTTGTTGCGAAATATGGACAAAAACAGAAAACTCAAATATTTCAGAGAATTTTTGTTTCGTTATTTTGTTGCGAAATATGGACAAAAAGAGAAAACTCAAATATTTCAGATTCTTTTTGTTTTTTCGATATTTAGTTGCGAAATATCGACAAAAACAGAAAACTCAAATATTTCAGATACTTGTTTGTTTTTTTTTTCGTTAATTTATTCCGAAATATGGACAAAAACGGAAAACTCAAATATTTCAGATACTTAAACCGATTTGGTCATATGGTATCCAACTATGGGGTACAGCAGCACCATCTAATATTGAAAAACTTCAAAGATCGCAGTCCAAAATTCTACGAACAATATGTGGAGCACCATGGTATATGAAAAATGCAAACATTCATAAAGATTTAAAAATATCTACAGTGCATGAAGAATTAGGGAAAGTACAGTGCATGAAGAATTAGGGAAGTTAAAAAATTAGGGAAAAATTACATATCTAAACTAAGATTTCATCCAAACAGTCTCGCAAGGAAATTGCTACAAAATAGTGGTCATCGACGGCTAAAAAAAAGAAAAAGATATAATTCAACTAGTTTAATTTTTATATGTAAACACTAATTATCAAGTAAAATACTTGTATATTTAAAATTTGAAACTAAAGTATATCTTAGCAATGGTTAAAGATATTTTTAATTAGCTTGTAAGATTTGAAAACATATTGTTAGTTCTGAAAAGATAGATTCAATAAAAATGTAGTCATTTAAAAAAAAAAAAATTCAGATACTTTCTTGTTATTTTTCTGATATTTTGTTGCGAAATATGGACAAAACCAGAAAACTCAAATATTCATATACTTTTTTTTCGTTTTTTGTTGCGAAATACGGACAAAAACAGAAAGGTCAAATATTTCAGATACTTATATATTTTTTTTCGTTATTTTGTTGCGAAATATGGGCAAAAAATGAAAACTAAAATATTTCACATACTTTTTCGTTATTTTGTTGCCAAATGTGGACAACAACAGAAAGCTCAAATATTTCAGATACTTTTATGTTTTTTTTCGTTATTTTGTTGCGAAATATGGAGAAAAACAGAAAACTCAAATATTTCAGATTCTTTTTGTTGTTTTTTCGTTATTTTGTTGCGAAATACGGACCAAAACAGAAAACTCAATTATTTCAGAGAATTTGTTGATTTTTTCCTTTATTTTGTTGCGAAATATGGACAAAACCAGAAAACTCAAATATTTCAAAAACCTTTTTTTTTCGTTATTTTGTTGCGAAATATGGACAAAAGCAGAAAACTCAAATATTTAAAAAAAATTTTGTTTTTTTTTCGTTATATTATTGCGAAATATGGACAAAAAAAAACCTAAATATTTCAGATATTTTTTTGTTTTTTTCCGTTATTTTGTTGCGAAATATGGACAAAACCCGAAAACTCAAATATTTCAGATACTTTTTGTTTTGTTATTTGGTTGCGAAATATGGGCAAAAACAAAAAACTTAAATATTTAAGATAGTTTTTTGTTTTTTTTCGTTGTTTTGTTGCGAAATACGGACAAAAACAGAAAACTCAAATATTTCAGATACTTTCTTGATATTTTTTTGTTATATTATTGCGAAATATGGACAAAAAACGGAGACTCAAATATTTCAGATTTTTTTTTGTTTTTTGTTTCGTTATTTTGTTGAGAAATATGAACAAAAACAGAAAACTCAAATATTTCAGAGAATTAGTTGATTTTTTCGGTTATTTTGTTGCGAAATATGGACAAAACCAAACAACTCAAATATTTCAAAATCTTTTTTTTCGTTATTTTGTTGCGAAATATGGACAAAAACAGAAAGCTCAAATATTTCAGATTCTTTTTGTTTTTTTTTCGATATTTAGTTGCGAAATGTGGACAAAAACAGAAAACTCAAATATTTCAGACAGCTTTTTGTTTTTTTTCGTTATTTTTTTTGCAAAATATGGACAAAACCAGAAAACTAAAATATTTGAGATACTGGTTTTTAATTATTTTGTTGCGAAATATGTACAAAAACAGAAAACTAAAATATTTCAGATACTTTTTTGTTTGGTTTCTTCCTAATTTTGTTGAGAAATATGGACAAAAGCAGAAAACTCAAATATTTCAAATACTTTTTTGTGTTTTTTCGTTATATTATTGCGAAATATGGACAAAAACAGAAAACTAAAATATTTCAGACAGCTTTTTGTTTTTTTTTCGTTATTTTTTTAGCGAAATATGGACAAAACCAGAAAACTAAAATATTTCAGATATTTTTTTGTTTTTTTTTTCGTTATTTTGTTGGGAAATATGGACAAAAACAGAAAACTCAAATATTTCAGATTCTTTTTGTTTTTTTTTCGATGTTTAGTTGCGAAATATGGACAAATAAACTCAAATATTTCAGAAATTTTTTTGTTTCTTTTTTCCGTTATTTTGTTGGGATATATGGACAAAAACAGAAAACTCAAATATTTTAGAGAATTTGTTGTTTTTTCTGTTATTTTGTTGTGAAATATGGACAAAACCCGAAAACTCAAATATTTTTGTTTTGTTATTTTGTTGCGAAATATGGACAAAAACAGAAAACTCAAATATTTCAGATATTTTTTGTTATTTTTTTCATTATTTTGTTGCGAAATATGGACAAAACCCGAAAATTCAAATATTTCCGATACTTTTTGTTTTGTTATTTGGTTGCGAAATATGGACAAAAAAAACTCAAATATTTCAGATAGCTTTTTGTTTTTTTTCGTTGTTTTGTTGCGAAATATGGAGAAAAACAGAAAATTCAAATATTTCAGATTCTTTTTGTTTTTTTTTCGTTATTTTGTTCCGAACTATGGACAAAACCAGAAAACTCAAATATTCATATACTTTTTTTTCGGTTTTTGTTGCGAAATATGGACAAAAACAGAAAGCTCAAATATTTCAGATACTTTTATGTTTTTTTCGTTATTTTGTTGCTAAATATGGACAAAAAATGAAAACTAAAATATTTCACATACATTTTCGTTTTTTTTTCGTTATTTTGTTGCGAAATATGGAGAAAAGCAGGAAATTCAAATATTTCAGATTCTTTTTGTTTTTTTTTCGATGTTTAGTTGCGAAATATGGACAAAAAAACTCAAATATTTCAGAAATTTTTTTGTTTCTTTTTTCCGTTATTTTGTTGGGAAATATGGACAAAAACAGAAAACTCAAATATTTTAGAGAATTTCTTGTTTTTTCTGTTATTTTGTTGTGAAATATGGACAAAACCCGAAAACTCAAATATTTTTGTTTTGTTATTTTGTTGCGAAATATGGACAAAAACAGAAAACTCAAATATTTCAGATACTTTTTTGTTTTTTTTTCGTTATATTATTGCGAAATATGGACAAAAAAAAATCAAATATTTAAGATTATTTTTGTTTTTTTTTGCGTTATTTTGTTGCGATATATGGACAAAACCCAAAAACTCAAATATTTCAGATACTTTTATGTTTTTTTCGTTATTTTGTTGCTAAATATGGACAAAAAATGAAAACTAAAATATTTCACATACATTTTCGTTTTTTTTCGTTATTTTGTTGCGAAATATGGATAAAAACAGAAAATTCAAATATTTCAGATTCTTTTTGTTTTTTTTCGTTATTTTGTTCCGAACTATGGACAAAACCAGAAAACTCAAATATTCATATACTTTTTTTTCGGTTTTTGTTGCGAAATATGGACAAAAACAGAAAGCTCAAATATTTCAGATATTTTTATGTTTTTTTCGTTATTTTGTTGCTAAATATGGACAAAAAATGAAAACTAAAATATTTCACATACATTTTCGTTTTTTTTCGTTATTTTGTTGCGAAATATGGAGAAAAACAGAAAATTCAAATATTTCAGATTCTTTTTGTTTTTTTTCGTTATTTTGTTGCGAAATACGGACAAAAACAGAAAGGTCAAATATTTCAGATTCTTTTTATTTTTTTCGATATTTAGTTGCGAAATATGGACAAAAACAGCAAATTCAAATATATCAGATACTTTTTGTTTTTTTTTCAATGTTTAGTTGCGAAATATGGACAAAAGCAGAAAACCGAAATATTTCAGACAGTTTTTTGTTTTTTTTTCGTTATTTTGTTGCGAAATATGGACAAAACCAGAAAACTCAAATATTTCAGATACATTTTTTTTCGTTATTTTATTGCGAAATACGGACAAACACAGAAAACTCAAATATTTCAGATACTTATATGTTTTTTTTTAGTTATTTTGTTGCGAAATATGGACAAAAACAGAAAGCTCAAATATTTCAGATACTTTTATGTTTTTTTCGTTATTTTGTTGCGAAATATGGACAAAAATAGAAAACTAAAATATTTCAGATAATTTGTTGTTGTTTTCCGTTATTTTGTTGCGAAATATGGACAAAAACAGAAAACTCAAATATTTCATATACTTTTTTTTTCGTTTTTTTGTTGCGAAATATGGACAAAAACAGAAAGCTCAAATATTTCAGATACTTATATGTTTTTTTTAGTTATTTTGTTGCGAAATATGGGCAAAACCCGAAAACTCAAATATTTCCGATACTTTTTGTTTTGTTATTTGGTTGCGAAATATGGACAAAAACAAAAAACTCAAATATTTCAGATAGCTTTTTGTTTTTTTCGTTGTTTTGTTGCGAAATAGGGACAAAAACAGAAAACTCAAATATTTCAGATAATTTGTTGTTATTTTTTCGTTATTTTGTTGAGAAATATGGACAAAAGCAGAAAACTCAAATATTTCAGATACTTTTATGTTTTTTTTTCGTTTTTTGTTGCGAATTATGGACAAAAACAGAAAACTAAAATATTTCAGATACTTTTTTGTTTGTTGTTTTCCTTGTTTTGTTGCGAAATAGGGACAAAAGCAGAAGACTCAAATATTTCAGATACTTTCTTGTTATTTTTTCGTTATTTTGTTGGGAAATATGGACAAAAAGAGAAAATTCAAATATTTCAGATACTTTTATGTTTTTTTTTCGTTTTTTGTTGCGAATTATGGACAAAAACAGAAAACTAAAATATTTCAGATACTTTTTTGTTTGTTGTTTTCCTTGTTTTGTTGCGAAATAGGGACAAAAACAGAAGACTGAAATATTTCAGATACTTTCTTGTTATTTTTTCGTTATTTTGTTGGGAAATATGGACAAAAACAGAAAATTCAAATATTTCAGATACTTTTATGTTTTTTTTTCGTTATTTTGTTGCGAATTATGGACAAAAGCAGAAAACTCAAATATTTCAGATATTTTTTTGTTTTTTTTCGTTATTTTGTTGCGAAATATGGACAAAACCCGAAAACTCAAATATTTCCGATACTTTTTGTTTTGTTAATTGGTTGCGAAATATGGCCAAAAACAAAAAACTCAAATATTTCAGATAGCTTTTTGTTTTTTTCGTTGTTTTGTTGCGAAATAGGGACAAAAACAGAAAACTCAAATATTTCAGATACTTTCTTGTTATTTTTTCGTTATTTTGTTGAGAAATATGTACAAAAGCAGAAAACTCAAATATTTCAGATACTTTTATGTTTTTTTTTTCGTTTTTTGTTGCGAATTATGGACAAAAACAGAAAACTAAAATATTTCAGATACTTTTTTGTTTGTTGTTTTCCTTGTTTTGTTGCGAAATAGGGACAAAAACAGAAGACTGAAATATTTCAGATACTTTCTTGTTATTTTTTCGTTATTTTGTTGGGAAATATGGACAAAAACAGAAAATTCAAATATTTCAGATACTTTTATGTTTTTTTTTCGTTATTTTGTTGCGAATTATGGACAAAAGCAGAAAACTCAAATATTTCAGATATTTTTTTGTTTTTTTTCGTTATTTTGTTGCGAAATATGGACAAAACCCGAAAACTCAAATATTTCCGATACTTTTTGTTTTGTTATTTGGTTGCGAAATATGGACAAAAACAAAAAACTCAAATATTTCAGATAGCTTTTTGTTTTTTTCGTTGTTTTGTTGCGAAATAGGGACAAAAACAGAAAACTCAAATATTTCAGATACTTTTTTGTTTGTTGTTTTCCTTGTTTTGTTGCGAAATAGGGACAAAAACAGAAGACTCAAATATTTCAGATACTTTCTTGTTATTTTTTCGTTATTTTGTTGGGAAATATGGACAAAAACAGAAAATTCAAATATTTCAGATACTTTTATGTTTTTTTTTCGTTATTTTGTTGCGAATTATGGACAAAAGCAGAAAACTCAAATATTTCAGATATTTTTTTGTTTTTTTTTCGTTATTTTGTTGCGAAATATGGACAAAACCCGAAAACTCAAATATTTCCGATACTTTTTGTTTTGTTATTTGGTTGCGAAATATGGACAAAAAAAAAACTCATATATTTCAGATAGCTTTTTGTTTTTTTTCCTTGTTTTGTTGCGAAATAGGGACAAAAATAGAAAACTCAAATATTTCAGATACTTTCTTGTTATTTTTTAGTTATTTTGTTGGGAAATATAGACAAAAACAGAAAATTCAAATATTTCACATACTTTTTCGTTTTTTATCGTTATTTTGTTGCGAAATATGGAGAAAAACAGAAAACTCAAATATTTCAGATTGTTTTTGTTTTTTTTTCGATGTTTAGTTGCGAAATATGGACAAAAAAATTCAAATATTTCAGAAATTTTTTTGTTTCTTTTTTCGTTATTTTGTTGGGAAATATGGACAAAACCCGAAAACTCAAATATTTCAGATACTTTTTGTTTTGTTATTTGGTTGCGAAATATGGACAAAAACAAAAAACTCAAATATTTCAGATAGTTTTTTGTTTCTTTTTCGTTGTTTGGTTGCGAAATAGGGAGAAAAACAGGAAACTCAAATATTTCAGATAGTTTCTTGTTATTTTTTCGTTATTTTGTTGCGAAATATCGACAAAAACAGAACACTCATATATTTCAGATATTTTTTTGTTTTTTTTCGTTATTTTGTTGGGAAATATGGACAAAAACAGAAAACTCAAATATTTCAGATACTTTTTTGTTTTTTTTTTCGTTATTTTATTGCGAAATTTGGACAAAAACAAAAAATTCAAATATTTCAGATAGTTTTTTATTTTTTTCGTATTTTGTTGCGAAATACGGACAAAACCCGAAAACTCAAATATTTCAGATACTTTTTGTTTTGTTATTTGGTTGCGAAATATGGACAAAAACAAAAAACTCAAATATTTCAGATAGTTTTTTCTTTCTTTTTCGTTGTTTGGTTGCGAAATATGGTCAAAAACAGAAAACTCAAATATTTCAGATACTTTTATGTTTTTTTTTTCCTTATTTTGTTGCGAATTATGGACAAAAACAGAAAACTAAAATATTTCAGATAATTTTTTGTTTGTTGTTTTCCTTATTTTGTTGAGAAATATGGACAAAAACAGAAAATTCAAATATTTCAGATACTTTTATGTTTTTTTTTCGTTATTTTGTTGCGAATTATGGACAAAAGCAGAAAACTCAAATATTTCAGATAGTTTCTTGTTATTTTTTCGTTATTTTGTTACGAAATATCGACAAAAACAGAACACTCAAAAATTTCATATATTTTTTTTGTTTTTTTTCATTATTGTGTTGGGAAATATGGACAAAAACAGAAAACTCAAATATTTCAGATATTTTTTTGTTTTTTTTCGTTATTTTGTTGGGAAATATGGACAAAAACAGAAAACTCAAATATCTCAGATACTTTTATGTTTTTTTTTCCTTATTTTGTTGCGAATTATGGACAAAAACAGAAAACTAAAATATTTCAGATACTTTTTGTTTTGTTATTTGGTTGCGAAATATGGACAAAAACAAAAAACTCAAATATTTCAGATAGCTTTTTGTTTTTTTCGTTGTTTTGTTGCGAAATAGGGACAAAAACAGAAAACTCAAATATTTCAGATACTTTTTTGTTTGTTGTTTTCCTTATTTTGTTGAGAAATATGGACAAAAACAGAAAATTCAAATATTTCAGATACTTTTATGTTTTTTTTTCGTTATTTTGTTGCGAATTATGGACAAAAGCAGAAAACTCAAATATTTCAGATATTTTTTTGTTTTTTTTTCGTTATTTTGTTGCGAAATATGGACAAAACCCGAAAACTCAAATATTTCCGATACTTTTTGTTTTGTTATTTGGTTGCGAAATATGGACAAAAAAAAACTCAAATATTTAAGATAGCTTTTTGTTTTTTTTCCTTGTTTTGTTGCGAAATAGGGACAAAAATAGAAAACTCAAATATTTCAGATACTTTCTTGTTATTTTTTAGTTATTTTGTTGGGAAATATGGACAAAAACAGAAAATTTAAATATTTCACATACTTTTTCGTTTTTTATCGTTATTTTGTTGCGAAATATGGAGAAAAACAGAAAACTCAAATATTTCAGATTCTTTTTGTTTTTTTTTTCGATGTTTAGTTGCGAAATATGGACAAAAAAATTCAAATATTTCAGAAATTTTTTTGTTTCTTTTTTCGTTATTTTGTTGGGAAATATGGACAAAACCCGAAAACTCAAATATTTCAGATAGTTTTTTGTTTCTTTTTCGTTGTTTGGTTGCGAAATAGGGAGAAAAACAGGAAACTCAAATATTTCAGATAGTTTCTTGTTATTTTTTCGTTATTTTGTTGCGAAATATCGACAAAAACAGAACACTCAAATATTTCAGATATTTTTTTGTTTTTTTTCGTTATTTTGTTGGGAAATATGGACAAAAACAAAAAACTCAAATATTTCAGATAGTTTTTTGTTTCTTTTTCGTAGTTTGGTTGCGAAATAGGGAGAAAAACAGGAAACTCAAATATTTCAGATAGTTTCTTGTTATTTTTTCGTTATTTTGTTACGAAATATCGACAAAAACAGAACACTCAAAAATTTCAGATATTTTTTTTATTTTTTTTTCATTATTGTGTTGGGAAATATGGACAAAAACAGAAAACTCAAATATTTCAGATACTTTTATGTTTTTTTTCGTTATTTTGTAACGAAATATGGACAAAAGCAGCAAGTTCAAATATTTCAGATTCTTTTTTGTTTTTTTCCTAATTTTGTTGAGAAATATGGACAAAAGCAGAAAATACTTTTTTGGATATGTCTTATATAGTAGATTCGGAAATTTGATCAAAAAAGGACTTATTTTTTTCCAAAAATGGTGCGAATTAAGGATATATATTGAAATTTTGTAGAAAAACTTTTTTTTGTTGTATATTATAGTTTTTACATCTTGTTTAATTTTTGGATTTAACAATGTTGAATAATTTTGCAGATTTAGTTTTTTTTGTTTTTGAAGGAAAAGGATTTAATGGAAGAGCATAAATTTGATATTTTTTAGTGTCTTATAAAAAAAAAAAAAACAAATAAACAGATTCTTGCATTTCAAATTTAATAAAAACTTTTTATAAAAGTCTTAAATTTTATATCAGCTTTTATAATTAAAGTTTTTTTTCAAATTTATGTTGTTCGGTCAATAATTTAAATTATATTATAACTGGTAGACCATATAGTTATGTGATATTCTATGTGAGACAATGCCACTAATCTGATCTACCGTACTGATTTCAGTTCGTTTTACAGTACTGTGATCATGTCCACTAACGACTGAATATAACTTGAAAATTCTGAAAAAATGAATAAAATTATAGTTAAAATGTGTCCATATCTACATTAATTTACTATTATTTAGTTTTTGTTCACTATTCTTGATCGATTTCCAGCAAATTTTTCTTTAAATAACAATTTAAATTCACCGAAATTGTTAGGAGATATTGCCATATTGTCTCCAATTTATTAATTTTATTTCGTTTGAATTTAGTACGCGTATTCTCCATCTAATACAGATATATATTTATGAGACTTTTGGTCATTCCCTCCAAATAATCTTGGTAAACATAAGAATGTTACAAAATATGCAATAAAAACGAATTAGAATTTCCTTTTTTCTGAAATTGAAATAAATTTTCAATATAAAATCATTTTTGCCTTCAGGAACATTAAATATCTAAGTTTTTTTTAATACCATATGAGACCATACTTAATTTTTTTCATTCATTTTAAATATTTTTAAATATAAATTAACAAAATGATATCATTTTAGATTCCCTTTTATTTATCTCAAATTTGTTTTTTGTTTTTTTTAGCTAATAAAGATTAGGGCATTTGGCTTCTGTA
Organism: Empis livida; assembly: GCA_963932195.1. Taxonomy (NCBI): domain Eukaryota; kingdom Metazoa; phylum Arthropoda; class Insecta; order Diptera; family Empididae; genus Empis; species Empis livida. The sequence goes on from OZ010646.1 coordinate 21,823,636, forward strand.
AAGAATTTTTATCTATATTTCTCACTGATTGTGATGATGATGCTATTCTATTGTCTTGTTTTTTAATTTAAAATCCAGAAAAATAGATATAATTGTATTTTTCTGCTGGCTTTTTTTGGGGGAAGAGGACAATTGTAGATTGTTATCATATTATATCCACATTCCTACTTCAAATAAAACTTTAGTATTATTCTATAAAAATATTAATGGTTTTATATAGTCGAAATTTAGTATATAATATATTATCGTGCTATTTTTATTGGATGGAAACGACAACCCTTCACAGAAACTTAAAGAACCCTTCTAGTGTGTCGGAATTTGTAGTTAAAGTTTTCCATATATATTAAATTTATGTCCTTCTAGAAAAATTGGATGAAAAAAAAACTATTAATAATTCGTATCATGTTCGAGAAATAAACAAATACAGGGGGACAGATTAAAGAGGATTTTACCTTATTTTATAAAACAATTCCAATTAAATAGTTTGAATTAGAAAGTATAACTGGTATTTATATCAATTTGGATTTTCTGAACAAAAATTTCTAATTTTTGTTATATTTTCGATTTATTTCCGCAACTTTACCTATAACACCCTGTACTAACACTATTTTCCAATAAATTTTTCGTACAAAAAAAGGTAAAATCAATTATTTATAGGTTAGCTAGAAATTGCGAAATATGGACAAAAACAGAACACTCAAATATTTCAGATATTTTATGTTTTTTTTTTCATTTTGTTGGGAAATATGGACAAAACAGAAAACTCAAATATTTCAGAGAGTTTGTTGGTTTTTCCGATATTTTGTTCCGAAATACGGACAAAAACAGAAAGCTAAAATATTTCTGATACTCTTTTGCTTTTTTTTGCGTTATATTGTTGCGCAATAAGGACAAAAACAGAAAACTCATCAATGGCAGATACTTTTTTGGTTTTTTTTGTTAGTTTGTTGCGAAATATGGACAAAAACAGAGAGCACAAATATTTCAGATACTTTTAGGATTTTTTTTGTTACATTGTTGCGAAATATGGTTAAAAAACGAAAACTCAAATATTTCAGATACTTTCTTGTTATTTTTTCGTTATTTTGTTGCGAAATATGGACAAAAAGAGAAAACTCAAATATTTCAGATTCTTTTTGTTTTTTTCGATATTTAGTTGCGAAATATGGACAAAATCAGAAAACTCAAATATTTCAGATACTTTTTTGTTTGTTTTTTTTCTTATTTTGTTCAGAAATATGGACAAAAGCAGAAAACTCATATACTTTAGATACTTTTTTGTTTTTTTTTTGTTAATTTGTTGCGAAATATGGACAAAAAAGAAACCTCAAATATTTCAGATATTTTTTGTTTTTTTTTCGTGATTTTGTTGGGAAATATCGACAAAAACAGAAAACTAAAATATTTCAGAGAATTTGTTGTTTTTGCGGTTATTTTGTTGCGCAATATGGACAAACACAGAAAGCTCAAATATTTCAGATACCTTTATGTTTTTTTCAGTTATTTTGTTGCGAAATATGGACAAAAATAGAAACCTCAAATATTTCAGATTCTTTTAGTTTTTTTCGATATTTAGTCAAATGGTCAAATATTTCAGATACTTTTATGTTTTTTTTCGTTATTTTGTTGCGAAAAATCAACAAAAACAGAAAACTCAAATATTTCAGATAGTTTTTTATTATTTTTTCGTTATTTTGTTTCGGAATATGGACAAAAACAGAAAACTCAAATATTTCAGATACTTGTTATTTTTCGTTATTTTGTTGCGAAATATGAAAAAAAACAGAAAACTAAAATATTTCAGATACTTTTTTGTTGGGTTTTTTCCTTATTTTGTTGAGAAATATGGAAAAAACAGAAAACTCAAATATTTCAGATAGTTTTTTTTTCTTTTTTCGTTATTTTGTTGCGAAACATGTACAAAAACAGAAAACTCAAATATTTTAGATTCTTTTTGTGTTTTTTGTTTCGTTATTTTGTTGAGAAATTTGGACAAAACCAGAAAACTCAAATATTTCAGATACTTTTTTTTTCGTTATTTTGTTGCGAAATATGGACAAAAACAGAAAACTCAAATATTTCAGAGAATTTGTTATTTTTTCCGTTATTTTGTTGCGAAATATCGACAAAAACGGAAAACTCAAATATTTCAGATAGTTTTTTATTATTTTTTCGTTATTTTGTCGCGAAATATGGACAAGAAATGAAAACTCAAATATATCAGATACTTTTTTTCGTTATTTTGTTGCGAAATAAGGAGAAAAACAGAATGCTCAAATTTTTCAGATACTTTTATGTTTTTTTTCGTTATTTTGTTGAGAAATATGGATAAAAACAGAAAACTCAAATATTTCAGAGAATTTGTTCTTTTTCCGTTATTTTGTTGCGAAATATGGACAAAACCAGAAAACTCAAATATTTCTGATACTTTTTAGTATTTTTTTTCGTTATATTATTGCGAAATATGGACAAAAACAGAAAACTCAAATATTTCAGAGAATTTGTTGTTTTTTTCCGTTATTTTGTTGCGAAATATGGACAAAACCAGAAAACTGAAATATTTCACATACTTTTTTTTCGTTATTTTGTTGCGAAATATGGACAAAAACAGAATGCTGAAATATTTCAGATACTTTTTGTAATTTTTTTGTTATTTTTTGGCGAATTATGAGAAAAACAGAAAACTCAAATATTTCAGATTCTTTTTGTTTTTTCGCTATTTAGTTGCGAAATATGGACAAAAACAGAAAACTCAAATATTTCAGAGAATTTGTTGTTTTTTTCCGTTATTTTGTTGCGAAATATGGACAAAACCAGAAAACTCAAATATTTCTGATACTTTTTTTTTCGTTATTTTGTTGCGAAATATGGACAAAAACAGACAGCACAAATATTTCAGATACTTTTAGTTTTTTTTTGTTAATTTGTTGCGAAATATGGTTAACAAATGAAAACTCAAATATTTCAGATACTTTTTCCTGTTTTTTTCGTAATTTTGTTGCGAAATATGGAGACTAAACTCAAATATTTCAGATTGTTGTTTTTTTCGTCATTTTGTTGGGAAATATGGACAAAAACAGAAAACTCAAATATTTCAGATACTTTTTTGTTTTTTTCGTTATTTTGTCGCGAAATATCGACAAAAACAGAAAACTCAAATATTTCAGATAGTTTTTTAATATTTTTTCGTAATTTTGTTGCGAAATGTGGAGAAAAACAGAAAACACAAATATTCGAGATATTTTCTTGTTATTTTTTCGTTATTTTGTCGCGAAATATGGACTAGAAATGAAAACTCAAATATATCAGATACTTTTCTTTTCGTTATTTTGTTGCGAAATATGGACAAAAACAGAATGCACAAATATTTTAGATACTTTTATGTTTTTTTTGTTATTTTTTTGCGAAATATGGACAAAAACAGAAAACTCAAATATTTCAGATTCTTTTTGTTTTTTTTCGATATTTAGTTGCGAAATACGGACAAAAACAGAAAGCTAAAATATTTCTGATAATTTTTTTCCTTATTTTGTTGCGAAATATGGATAAAAAAACAGAAAGCTCATATATTTCAGATATTTTTAGGTTTTTTTTCGTTAATTTGTTGCGAAATATGGTTAAAAAATGAAAACTCAAATATTTCAGATACTTTTTCCTGTTTTTTTCACTATTTTGTTGCGAAATATGGACAAAAACAGAAAACTCAAATATTTCAGAGAATTTGTTGTTTTTTTCCGTTTTTTTTTGCGAAAAATAGACAAAACCAGAAAACTCAAATATTTCAGATACTTTTTTTTTCGTTATTTTGTTGCGAAATATGGACGAAAACAGAATGCTCAAATATTTCAGATACTTTCTTGTTATTTTTTTGTTATTTTGTGGCGAATTATGGACAAAAACAGAAAACTCAAATATTTTAGAGAATTTGTAGTTTTTTTCCGTTATTTTGTTACGAAAAATAGACAAAACCAGAAAACTCAAATATTTCAGATACTTTTTTTTCGTTATTTTGTTGCGAAATATGGACGAAAACAGAATGCTCAAATATTTCAGATACTTTCTTGTTATTTTTTTGTTATTTTGTGGCGAATTATGAACAAAAACAGAAAACTCAAATATTTTAGAGAATTTGTTGTTTTTTTCCGTTATTTTGTTGCGAAATATTGACAAATCCAGAAAACTCAAATATTTCAGATACTTTTTTTTTCGTTATTTTGTTGCGAAATATGGACAAAAACAGAAAACTCAAATATTTCAGAGAATTTGTAGTTTTTTTCCGTTATTTTGTTACGAAAAATAGACAAAACCAGAAAACTCAAATATTTCAGATACTTTTTTTTTCGTTATTTTGTTGCGAAATATGGACGAAAACAGAATGCTCAAATATTTCAGATACTTTCTTGTTATTTTTTTGTTATTTTGTGGCGAATTATGGACAAAAACAGAAACCTCAAATATTTTAGAGAATTTGTTGTTTTTTTCCGTTATTTTGTTGCGAAATATTGACAAATCCAGAAAACTCAAATATTTCAGATACTTTTTTTCGTTATTTTGTTGCGAAATATGGACAAAAACAGAAAACTCAAATATTTCAGAGAATTTGTTGTTTCTTTCCGTTATTTTGTTGTGAAATATGGACAAAACCAGAAAACTCAAATATTTCAGATACTTTTTTTTCGTTATTTTGTTGCGAAATATGGACAAAACCAGAAAACTCAAATATTTCTGATAATTTTTTTCATTATTTTGTTGCGGAATATGGATAAAAAAACAGAAAGCTCATATATTTCAGATATTTTTAGGTTTTTTTTTTCGTTATTTTGTTCGGAATAGGGACAAAAACAGAGAACTCAAATATTTCAGATTCTCTTTTTTTTCGATATGTAGTTGCGAAATAAACTCAAATATTTCAGTTATTTTTTTGGTTTTTTTCGTTATATTATTGTGAAATATGGACAAAAAAAGAAAACTCTAATATTTCAGAGAATTTCTTGTTTTTTCCGTTATTTTGTTGCGAAATATGGATAAAAACAGAAAACTCATATATTTCAGAGAATTTGTTGTTTCTTTCCGTTATTTTGTTGTGAAATATGGACAAAACCAGAAAACTCAAATATTTCAGATACTTTTTTTTCGTTATTTTGTTGCGAAATATGGACAAAACCAGAAAACTCAAATATTTCTGATAATTTTTTTCATTATTTTGTTGCGAAATATGGATAAAAAACAGAAACCTCATATATTTCAGATATTTTTAGGTTTTTTTTTTCATTATTTTGTTCGGAATAGGAACAAAAACCAGAAAACTCAAATATTTCGGATACTTTTTTTTCGTTATTTTGTTCGGAATAGGGACAAAAACAGAGAACTCAAATATTTCAGATTCTCTTTTTTTTCGATATGTAGTCGCGAAATATACTCAAATATTTCAGTTATTTTTTTGGTTTTTTTCGTTATATTATCGTGAGAAATATGGACAAAAACAGAAAACTCAAATATTTCAGAGAATTTCTTGTTTTTTCCGTTATTTTGTTACGAAATATGGACAAAACCAGAAAACTCAAATATTTCGGATACTTTTTTGTTTTTTTTCGTTATATTATCGTGAGAAATATGGACAAAAACAGAAAACTCAAATATTTCACAGAATTTCTTGTTTTTTCCGTTATTTTGTTACGAAATATGGACAAAACCAGAAAACTCAAATATTTCGGATACTTTTTTTTCGTTATTTTGTTCGGAATAGGGACAAAAACAGAGAACTCAAATATTTCAGATTCTCTTTTTTTTCGATATGTAGTTGCGAAATATAGTCAAATCTTTCAGTTATTTTTTTGGTTTTTTTCGTTATATTATTGTGAAATATGGACAAAAAAAGAAAACTCAAATATTTCAGAGAATTTCTTGTTTTTTCCGTTATTTTGTTGCGAAATATGGACAAAACCAGAAAACTCAAATATTTCGGATACTTTTTTTTCGTTATTTTGTTCGGAATAGGGACAAAAACAGAGAACTCAAATATTTCAAATTCTCTTTTTTTTCGATATGTAGTTGCGAAATATAGTCAAATATTTCAGTTATTTTTTTGGGTTTTTTCGTTATATTATTGTGAAATATGGACAAAAAAAGAAAACTCAAATATTTCAGAGAATTTCTTATTTTTTCCGTTATTTTGTTGCGAAATATGGACAAAACCAGAAAACTCAAATATTTCGGATAGTTTTTTTCCGTTATTTTGTTCGGAATAGGGACAAAAACAGAGAACTCAAATATTTCAGATTCTCTTTTTTTCGATATGTAGTTGCGAAATATTAACAAAAACAGAAAACTCAAATATTTCAGTTATTTTTTTGTTTTTTTTCGTTATATTATCGTGAGAAATATGGACAAAAACAGAAAACTCAAATATTTTACAGAATTTGTTGTTTTTTCCATTATTTTGTTGCGAAATATTGACAAAACCAGAAAACTCAAATATTTCTGATACTTTTTTTTCGTTATTTTGTTGCGAAATATGGACAAAAAGAGAAAGCTCAAATATTTCAAAAAATTTGTTGTTTTTTTTCGTTATATTATTGCGAAATATCGACAAAAACGAAGACTCAAATATTTCAGATTTTTTTTGTTTTTTGTTTCGTTATTTTCTTGAGAAATATGGACAAAAACAGAAAACTCAAATATTTCAGAGAATTTGTTGTTTTTTCCGTTATTTTGTTGCGAAATATGGACAAAACCAGAAAACTCAAATATTTCTGATAATTTTTTTCATTATTTTGTTGCGAAATATGGATAAAAAAACAGAAAGCTCATATATTTCAGATATTTTTAGGTTTTTTTTCGTTAATTTGTTGCGAAATATGGTTAAAAAATGAAAACTCAAATATTTCAAATACTTTTTCCTGTTTTTTTCATTATTTTGTTGCGAAATATGGACAAAAACAGAAAACTCAAATATTTCAGAGAATTTGTTGTTTTTTTTCGTTATTTTGTTGCGAAATATGGACAAAACCAGAAAACTCAAATATTTCAGATACTTTTTTTTTCGTTATTTTGTTGCGAAATATGGACAAAAACAGAATGCTCAAATATTTCAGATACTTTCTTGTTATTTTTCTGATATTTTGTTGCGAAATATAAAAATAGATATTTTGTTGCGAAATATAAAAACAGAAAACTCAAATATTCTGATATTTTGTTGCGAAATATAAAAACAGAAAACTCAAATATTTCAGGTACTTTTTTTGTTTTTTTTTTTCGTTATTTTGTTCCGAACTATGGACAAAACCAGAAAACTCAAATATTCATATACTTTTTTTTCGTTTTTTGTTGCGAAATATGGACAAAAACAGAAAGCTCAAATATTTCAGATACTTATATGTTTTTTTTTAGTTATTTTGTTGCGAAATATGGGCAAAAAATGAAAACTAAAATATTTCACATACTTTTTCGTTTTTTTTCGTTATTTTGTTGCCAAATGTGGACAAAAACAGAAAACTGAAATATTTCTGATACTTTTTTGTTTTTTTGTCGTTATTTTGTTGCAAATTATGGACAAAAACAGAAAACTAAAATATTTCAGAAACTTTTTGTATGTTTTTTCCTTATTTTGTTGAGAAATATGGACAAAAGCAGAAACTTCAGATATTTCATATACTTTTATGTTTTGTTTTCGTTATTTTGTTGCGAAATATGGACAAAAGCAGGAAACTCAAATATTTCAAATACTTTTTTGTTTTTTTTCGTTATATTATTGCGAAATATGGACAAAAACAGAAAACTCAAATATTTCAGACAGCTTTTTGTTTTTTTTCGTTATTTTTTTAGCGAAATATGGACAAAACCAGAAAACTAAAATATTTGAGATACTGGTTTTTAGTTATTTTGTTGCGAAATATGTACAAAAACAGAAAACTCAAATAATTCAGATACTTTTTTTGTTTTTTTGTCGTTATTTTGTTGCAAATTATGGACAAAAACAGAAAACTAAAATATTTCAGATACTTTTTTTATGTTTTTTTCCTTCTTTTGTTGAGAAATATGGACAAAAGGAGAAAACTCAAATATTTCAGATGTTTTGTTTTCGTTATTTTGTTGCGAAATATCGACAAAAGCAAAAAACTCAAATATTTCACATACTTTTTTGTTTTTTTTTCGTTATTTTGTTGGGAAATATGGACAAAAACAGAAAACTCAAATATTTCAGAGAATTTTTGTTTCGTGATTTTGTTGCGAAATATGGACAAAAAAAGAAAACTCAAATATTTCAGATTCTTTTTGTTGTTTTTTCGTTATTTTGTTGCGATATACGGACAAAAACAGAAAGGTCAAATATTTCAGATTCTTTTTATTTTTTTCGATATTTAGTTGCGAAATATGGACAAAAATAGAAAACTAAAATATTTCAGATACTTTGTTGTTGTTTTCCGGTATTTTGTTGCGAAATATGGACAAAACCAGAAAACTCAAATATTTCATATACTTTTTTTTCGTTTTTTGTTGCGAAATATGGACAAAAACAGAAAGCTCAAATATTTCAGATACTTATATGTTTTTTTTAGTTATTTTGTTGCGAAATATGGGCAAAAAATGAAAACTAAAATATTTCACATACTTTTTCGTTTTTTTTTCGTTATTTTGTTGCCAAATGTGGACAAAAACAGAAAACTCAAATATTTCAGATACTTTTTTGTTTTTTTGTCGTTATTTTGTTGCAAATTATGGACAAAAACAGAAAACTAAAATATTTCAGATACTTTTTGTATGTTTTTTCCTTATTTTGTTGAGAAATATGGACAAAAGCAGAAACCTCAAATATTTCATATACTTTTATGTTTTGTTTTCGTTATTTTGTTGCGAAATATGGACAAAAGCAGGAAACTCAAATATTTCAAATACTTTTTTGTTTTTTTTCGTTATATTATTGCGAAATATGGACAAAAACAGAAAACCGAAATATTTCAGACAGTTTTTTGTTTTTTTTTTCGTTATTTTGTTGCGAAATATGGACAAAACCAGAAAACTCAAATATTTCAGATACATTTTTTTTCGTTATTTTGTTGCGAAATACGGACAAAAACAGAAAACTCAAATATTTCAGATACTTTTATATTTTTTTTCGTTATTTTGTTGCGAAATATGTACAAAAACTTAAAACTAAAATATTTCAGATACTTTTTCGTTTTTTTTTCGTTATTTTGTTGCGAAATATGGAGAAAAACAGAAAACTCAAATATTTCAGATTCTTTTTGTTGTTTTTTCGTTATTTTGTTGCGATATACGGACAAAAACAGAAAGGTCAAATATTTCAGATTCTTTTTATTTTTTTCGATATTTAGTTGCGAAATATGGACAAAAATAGAAAACTAAAATATTTCAGATACTTTGTTGTTGTTTTCCGGTATTTTGTTGCGAAATATGGACAAAACCAGAAAACTCAAATATTTCATATACTTTTTTTTCGTTTTTTGTTGCGAAATATGGACAAAAACAGAAAGCTCAAATATTTCAGATACTTGTATGTTTTTTTTTAGTTATTTTGTTGCGAAATATGGGCAAAAAATGAAAACTAAAATATTTCACATACTTTTTCGTTTTTTTTCGTTATTTTGTTGCCAAATGTGGACAAAAACAGAAAACTCAAATATTTCAGATACTTTTTTGTTTTTTTGTCGTTATTTTGTTGCAAATTATGGACAAAAACAGAAAACTAAAATATTTCAGATACTTTTTGTATGTTTTTTCCTTATTTTGTTGAGAAATATGGACAAAAGCAGAAACCTCAAATATTTCATATACTTTTATGTTTTGTTTTCGTTATTTTGTTGCGAAATATGGACAAAAGCAGGAAACTCAAATATTTCAAATACTTTTTTGTTTTTTTTCGTTATATTATTGCGAAATATGGACAAAAACTGAAAACTCAAATATTTCAGATACTTTTTTGTTTTTTTGTCGTTATTTTGTTGCAAATTATGGACAAAAACAGAAAACTAAAATATTTCAGATACTTTTTGTATGTTTTTTCCTTATTTTGTTGAGAAATATGGACAAAAGCAGAAACCTCAAATATTTCATATACTTTTATGTTTTGTTTTCGTTATTTTGTTGCGAAATATGGACAAAAACAGAAAACTCAAATATTTCAGAGAATTTTTGTTTCGTGATTTTGTTGCGAAATATGGACCAAAAAAGAAAACTCAAATATTTCAGATTCTTTTTGTTGTTTTTTCGTTATTTTGTTGCGATATGCGGACAAAAACAGAAAGGTCAAATATTTCAGATTCTTTTTATTTTTTTCGATATTTAGTTGCGAAATATGGACAAAAATAGAAAACTAAAATATTTCAGATACTTTGTTGTTGTTTTCCGGTATTTTGTTCCGAACTATGGACAAAACCAGAAAACTCAAATATTCATATACTTTTTTTTCGTTTTTTGTTGCGAAATATGGACAAAAACAGAAAGCTCAAATATTTCAGATACTTATATGTTTTTTTTTAGTTATTTTGTTGCGAAATATGGGCAAAAAATGAAAACTAAAATATTTCACATACTTTTTCGTTTTTTTTCGTTATTTTGTTGCCAAATGTGGACAAAAACAGAAAACTCAAATATTTCAGATAATTTTTGTATGTTTTTTCCTTATTTTGTTGAGAAATATGGACAAAAGGAGAAAACTCAAATATTTCAGATGTTTTGTTTTCGTTATTTTGTTGCGAAATATCGACAAAAGCAAAAAACTCAAATATTTCAAATACTTTTTTGTTTTTTTTCGTTATTTTTTTAGCGAAATATGGACAAAAACAGAAAACTCAAATATTTCAGACAGCTTTTTGTTTTTTTTTCGTTATTTTTTTAGCGAAATATGGACAAAACCAGAAAACTAAAATATTTGAGATACTGGTTTTTAGTTATTTTGTTGCGAAATATGTACAAAAACAGAAAACTCAAATATTTCAGATACTTTTTTTGTTTTTTTGTCGTTATTTTGTTGCAAATTATGGACAAAAACAGAAAACTAAAATATTTCAGATACTTTTTTTATGTTTTTTTCCTTATTTTGTTGAGAAATATGGACAAAAGGAGAAAACTCAAATATTTCAGATGTTTTGTTTTCGTTATTTTGTTGCGAAATATCGACAAAAGCAAAAAACTCAAATATTTCAGATACTTTTTTGTTTTTTTTCGTTATTTTGTTGGGAAATATGGACAAAAACAGAAAACTCAAATATTTCAGAGAATTTTTGTTTCGTGATTTTGTTGCGAAATATGGACAAAAAAAGAAAACTCAAATATTTCAGATTCTTTTTGTTGTTTTTTCGTTATTTTGTTCCGATATACGGACAAAAACAGAAAGGTCAAATATTTCAGATTCTTTTTATTTTTTTCGATATTTAGTTGCGAAATATGGACAAAAATAGAAAACTAAAATATTTCAGATACTTTGTTGTTGTTTTCCGGTATTTTGTTGCGAAATATGGACAAAACCAGAAAACTCAAATATTTCATATACTTTTTTTTCGTTTTTTGTTGCGAAATATGGACAAAAACAGAAAGCTCAAATATTTCAGATACTTATATGTTTTTTTTAGTTATTTTGTTGCGAAATATGGGCAAAAAATGAAAACTAAAATATTTCACATACTTTTTCGTTTTTTTCGTTATTTTGTTGCCAAATGTGGACAAAAACAGAAAACTCAAATATTTCAGATACTTTTTTGTTTTTTTGTCGTTATTTTGTTGCAAATTATGGACAAAAACAGAAAACTAAAATATTTCAGATACTTTTTGTATGTTTTTTCCTTATTTTGTTGAGAAATATGGACAAAAGCAGAAACCTCAAATTTTTCATATACTTTTATGTTTTTTTTAGTTATTTTGTTGCGAAATATGGGCAAAAAATGAAAACTAAAATATTTCACATACTTTTTCGTTTTTTTTTCGTTATTTTGTTGCCAAATGTGGACAAAAACAGAAAACTCAAATATTTCAGATACTTTTTTGTTTTTTTGTCGTTATTTTGTTGCAAATTATGGACAAAAACAGAAAACTAAAATATTTCAGATACTTTTTGTATGTGTTTTACTTATTTTGTTGAGAAATATGGACAAAAGCAGAAACCTCAACTATTTCATATACTTTTATGTTTTGTTTTCGTTATTTTGTTGCGAAATATGGACAAAAGCAGGAAACTCAAATATTTCAAATACTTTTTTGTTTTTTTCGTTATATTATTGCGAAATATGGACAAAAACAGAAAACTCAAATATTTCAGACAGCTTTTTGTTTTTTTTCGTTATTTTTTTAGCGAAATATGGACAAAACCAGAAAACTAAAATATTTGAGATACTGGTTTTTAGTTATTTTGTTGCGAAATATGTACAAAAACTGAAAACTCAAATATTTCAGATACTTTTTTTGTTTTTTTGTCGTTATTTTGTTGCAAATTATGGACAAAAACAGAAAACTAAAATATTTCAGATACTTTTTTTATGTTTTTTTCCTTATTTTGTTGAGAAATATGGACAAAAGGAGAAAACTCAAATATTTCAGATGTTTTGTTTTCGTTATTTTGTTGCGAAATATCGACAAAAGCAAAAAACTCAAATATTTCAGATACTTTTTTGTTTTTTTTTCGTTATTTTGTTGGGAAATATGGACAAAAACAGAAAACTCAAATATTTCAGAGAATTTTTGTTTCGTGATTTTGTTGCGAAATATGGACAAAAAAAGAAAACTCAAATATTTCAGATTCTTTTTGTTTTTTTTTTTCGATATTTTGTTGCGAAATACGGACAAAAACAGAAAATTCAAATATTTCAGATACTTTTTTGTTTTTTTTCGTTATTTTTTTGCGAAATATGGACAAAAATAGAAAACTAAAATATTTCAGATACTTTGTTGTTGTTTTCCGTTATTTTGTTGCGAAATATGGACAAAAGCAGAAAAATCAAATATTTCAGATACTTTTTTGTTTTTTTTTCGTTATTTTGTTGGGAAATATGGACAAAAACAGAAAACTCAAATATTTCAGATTCTTTTTGTTTTTTTTCGATATTTAGTTGCGAAATATCGACAGAAAACAGAAAACTCAAATATTTCAGATACTTTTTTCTTTTTTTTTCGTTACTTTGTTGGGAAATATGGACAAAAACAGAAAACTCAGATATTTCAGAGAATTTTTGTTTCGATATTTTGTTGCGAAATATGGACAAAAACAGAAAACTCAAATATTTCAGATTCTTTTTGTTTTTTTTCGATATTTAGTTGCGAAATATCGACAGAAAACAGAAAACTCAAATATTTCAGATACTTTTTTCTTTTTTTTTCGTTACTTTGTTGGGAAATATGGACAAAAACAGAAAACTCAGATATTTCAGAGAAATTTTGTTTCGTTATTTTGTTGCGAAATACGGACAAAAAGAGAAAACTCAAATATTTCAGATTCTTTTTGTTGTTTTCGATATTTAGTTGCGAAATATAGACAAAAACAGAAAACTCAAATATTTCAGATACTTTTTTGTTTTTTTTTCGTTAATATGTTCCGAAATATGGACAAAAACAGAAAACTAAAATATTTCAGATACTTTTTTTTTGTTTTTTTTCCTAATTTTGTTGAGAAATATGGAGAAAAAAAGAAAACTCAAATATTTCAGGAATTTTTGTTTCGTTATTTTGTTGCGAAATATGGACAAAAACAGAAAACTCAAATATTTCAGACAGTTTCGTTTTTTTTCGATATTTAGTTGCGAAATATAGACAAAACCAGAAAACTCCAATATTTCAGATATTTTTTTGTTTTTTTTTCGTTATTTTGTTGGGAAATATGGACAAAAACAGAAAACTCAAATATTTCAGAGAATTTGTTGTTTTTTTCCGTTATTTTATTGCGAAATATGGACAAAACCAGAAAACTGAAATATTTCAGACAATTTGTTTTCGTAATTTTGTTGCGAAATATGGACAAAAACAGAAAATTCTAATATTTCAGATACTTTTTTGTTTTTTTTCGTTATTTTGTTGCGAAATATCTACAAAAACAGAAAACTAAAATATTTCAGATACTTTTTTGTTTGTTTTTTGCCTAATTTTGTTGAGAAATATGGACCAAAAAAAGAAAACTCAAATATTTCAGATATTTTTTTCTTTTTTTTCGTTATTTTGTTGGGAAATATGGACAAAAACAGAAAACTCAAATATTTCAGAGAATTTTTGTTTCGTTATTTTGTTACGAAATATGGACAAAAACAGAAAACTCAAATATTTCAGATTCTTTTTGTTTTTTTTTCGATATTTAGTTGCCAAATATGGAAAAAAAACAGAAAACTCAAATATTTCAGACAGTTTTTTGTTTTTTTTTCGTTATTTTGTTGCGAAATATGGACAAAAACAGAAATCTCAAATATTTCAGATACTTTCTTGTTATTTTTGCGATATTTTGTTGCGAAATATGGGCAAAAAAAAAACTTAAATATTTCAGATTAATTTTATTTTTTCGATATTTAATTGCGAAATATCTACAAAAACAGAAAACTAAAATATTTCAGATACTTTTTTGTTTGTTTTTTTCGATATTTAGTTGCGAAATATGGACAAAACTAGAAAACTCAATATTGCAGATATTTTTTTGTTTTTTTTTCGTTATTTTGTTGGGAAATATGGACAAAAACAGACAACTCAAATATTTTAGAGAATTTGTTGTTTTTTCTGTTATTTTGTTGCGAAATATAGACAAAACCCGAAAACTCAAATATTTTTGTTTTGTTATTTTGTTGCGAAATATGGATTAAAACAGAAAGCTCAAATATTTCCGATATTTTATGTTTTTTTCCTTTATTCTGTTGCGAAATATGGACAAAAGCAGAAAACTCAAATACTTCAAGTAACTTTTTGTTTTTTTTCGTTATATTATTGCGAAATATGGACAAAAAAACTCAAATATTCCAGATATTTTTTTGTTTTTGTTCGTTATTTTGTTGCGAAATATGGACAAAACCAGAAAACTCAAATATTTCAGATACATTTTTTTTCGTTATTTTGTCGCAAAATACGGACAAAAACAGAAAACTCAAATATTTCAGATACTTTTATGTTTTTTTTCGTTATTTTGTTGCGAAATATGGAGAAAAACAGAAAACTCAAATATTTCAGATTCTTTTTGTTGTTTTTTCGTTATTTTATTGCGAAATACGGACAAAAACAGAAAGGTAAAATATTTCAGATTCTTTTTATTTTTTTCGATATTTAGTTGCGAAATATGGACAAAAATAGAAAACTAAAATATTTCAGATACTTTGTTGCTGTTTTCCGGTATTTTGTTGCGAAATATGGACAAAACCAGAAAACTCAAATATTTCATATACTTTTTTTTCGTTTTTTGTTGCGAAATATGGACAAAAACAGAAAGCTCAAATATTTCAGATACTTATATGTTTTTTTTTAGTTATTTTGTTGCGAAATATGGGCAAAAAATGAAAACTAAAATATTTCACATACTTTTTCGTTTTTTTTCGTTATTTTGTTGCCAAATGTGGACAAAAACAGAAAACTCAAATATTTCAGATACTTTTTTGTTTTTTTGTCGTTATTTTGTTGCAAATTATGGACAAAAACAGAAAACTAAAATATTTCAGATACTTTTTGTATGTTTTTTCCTTATTTTGTTGAGAAATATGGACA
This sequence comes from Empis livida, assembly GCA_963932195.1. Taxonomy (NCBI): domain Eukaryota; kingdom Metazoa; phylum Arthropoda; class Insecta; order Diptera; family Empididae; genus Empis; species Empis livida. The sequence continues at coordinate 21,839,314 of OZ010646.1, forward strand.
AAAGCAGAAAACTCAAATATTTCAGATACTTTTATGTTTTGTTTTCGTTATTTTGTTGCGAAATATGGACAAAAGCAGGAAACTCAAATATTTCAAATACTTTTTTGTTTTTTTTCGTTATATTATTGCGAAATATGGACAAAAACAGAAAACTCAAATATTTCAGACAGCTTTTTGTTTTTTTTCGTTATTTTTTTAGCGAAATATGGACAAAACCAGAAAACTAAAATATTTGAAATACTGGTTTTTAGTTATTTTGTTGCGAAATATGTACAAAAACAGAAAACTCAAATATTTCAGATACTTTTTTTGTTTTTTTGTCGTTATTTTGTTGCAAATTATGGACAAAAACAGAAAACTAAAATATTTCAGATACTTTTTTTATGTTTTTTTCCTTATTTTGTTGAGAAATATGGACAAAAGGAGAAAACTCAAATATTTCAGATGTTTTGTTTTCGTTATTTTGTTGCGAAATATCGACAAAAGCAAAAAACTCAAATATTTCAGATACTTTTTTGTTTTTTTTCGTTATTTTGTTGGGAAATATGGACAAAAACAGAAAACTCAAATATTTCAGAGAATTTTTGTTTCGTGATTTTGTTGCGAAATATGGACAAAAAAAGAAAACTCAAATATTTCAGATTCTTTTTTGTTTTTTTTTTTGATATTTTGTTGCGAAATACGGACAAAAACAGAAAATTCAAATATTTTAGATACTTTTTCGTTTTTTTTCGTTATTTTTTTGCGAAATATGGACAAAAATAGAAAACTAAAATATTTCAGATACTTTGTTGTTGTTTTCCGTTATTTTGTTGCGAAATATGGACAAAAGCAAAAAAATCAAATATTTCAGATACTTTTTTTGTTTTTTTTTCGTTATTTTGTTGGGAAATATGGACAAAAACAGAAAACTCAAATATTTCAGAGAATTTTTGTTTCGATATTTTGTTGCGAAATATGGACAAAAACAGAAAACTCAAATATTTCAGATTCTTTTTGTTTTTTTTTCGAAGTTTAGTTCGAAATTTTTTTCATTCTTTTTTCGTTATTTTGTTGGGAAATATGGACAAAAACAGAAAACTCAAATATTTTTGTTTTGTTATTTTGTTGGGAAATATGGACAAAAACAGAAAACTCAAATATTTTAGAGAATTTGTTGTTTTTTTCCGTTATTTTGTTGTGAAAAATGGACAAAAACAGAAAACTCAAATATTTCAGATTCTTTTTGTTTTTTTTTCGAAGTTTAGTTGCGAAATTTTTTTCTTTCTTTTTTCGTTATTTTGTTGGGAAATATGGACAAAAACAGAAAACTCAAATATTGTAGAGAATTTGTTGTTTTTTTCCGTTATTTTGTTGCGAAATATGGACAAAAACAGAAAACTCAAATATTTTAGATACTTTTTGTTTTTTCGATATTTAGTTGGGAAATATGGACAAAAACAGAAAACTCAAATATTTCAGAGAATTTGTTGTTTTTTTCCGTTATTTTATTGCGAAATATGGACAAAACCAGAAAACTGAAATATTTCAGACAATTTTTTTTCGTAATTTTGTTGCGAAATATGGACAAAAACAGAAAACTCAAATATTTCATACAGTTTTTTGTTTTTTTTCGTTATTTTGTTGCGAAATATCTACAAAAACAGAAAACTAAAATATTTCAGATACTTTTTTGTTTGTTTTTTGCCTAATTTTGTTGCGAAATATGGACAAAAAAAAGAAAACTCAAATATTTCAGATATTTTTTTCTTTTTTTTCGTTATTTTGTTGGGAAATATGGACAAAAACAGAAAACTCAAATATTTCAGAGAATTTTTGTTTCGTTATTTTGTTACGAAATATGGACAAAAACAGAAAACTCAAATATTTCAGATTCTTTTTGTTTTTTTTTCGATATTTAGTTGCCAAATATGGAAAAAAAACAGAAAACTCAAATATTTCAGATATTTTTTTGTTTTTGTTCGTTATTTTGTTGCGAAATAGGGACAAAAACAGAAGACTCAAATATTTCAGATACTTTCTTGTTATTTTTTCGTTATTTTGTTGCGAAATAGGGACAAAAACAGAAAACTCAAATATTTCAGATACTTTCTTGTTATTTTTTCGTTATTTTGTTGGGAAATATGGACAAAAACAGAAAATTCAAATTTTTCACATACTTTTTCGTTTTTTATCGTTATTTTGTTGCGAAATCTGGAGAAAAACAGAAAACTAAAATATTTCAGATTCTTTTTGTTTTTTTTTCGATGTTTAGTTGCGAAATATGGAGATAAAAACTCAAATATTTCAGAACTTTTTTTGTTTCTTTTTTCGTTATTTTGTTGGGAAATATGGACAAAACCCGAAAACTCAAATATTTCAGATACTTTTTGTTTTGTTATTTGGTTGCGAAATAGGGAGAAAAACAGGAAACTCAAATATTTCAGATAGTTTCTTGTTATTTTTTCGTTATTTTGTTGCGAAATATCGACAAAAACAGAACACTCAAATATGTCAGATATTTTTTTGTTTTTTTTCGTTATTTTATTGGGAAATATGGACAAAAACAGAAAACTCAAATATTTCAGATACTTTTATATTTTTTTTCGATATTTTGTAACGAAATATGGACACAAGCAGAAACTCAAATATTTCAGATACTTTTTTGTTTTTTTTTTTGCGTTATATTATTGCGTAATATGGACAAAAACAAAAACTAAACTATTTCAGAGAATTTTTTGTTTTTTTCGTATTTTGTTGCGAAATACGGACAAAACCCGAAAACTCAAATATTTCAGATACTTTTTGTTTTGTTATTTGGTTGCGAAATATGGACAAAAACAAAAAACTCAAATATTTCAGATAGTTTTTTGTTTCTTTTTCGTTGTTTGGTTGCGAAATAGGGAGAAAAACAGGAAACTCAAATATTTCAGATAGTTTCTTGTTATTTTTTCATTATTATGTTGCGAAATATCGACAAAAACAGAACACTCAAATATTTCGGAAATTTTTTTGTTTTTTTTCATTATTTTGTTGGGAAATATGGACAAAAACAGAAAACTCTAATATTTCAGATTCTTTTATGTTTTTTTCGTTATTTTGTAACGAAATATGGACAAAAGCAGCAACTCAAATATTTCAGATACTTTTTTTTTTTTTTGTCGTTATTTTATTGCGAAATTTGGACAAAAACAGAACACTCAAATATTTCAGATATTTTTTTGTTTTTTTTTTTCGTTATTTTGTTGGGAAATATGAACAAAAACAGAAAACTCAAATATTTCAGAGAATTTGTTGTTTTTTGGTATTTTGTTGCGAAATACGGGCAAAACCAGAAATCGGAAATATTTCACATACTTTTTTTCGTTATTTTGTTACGAAAAATGGACAAAAACAGCAAGTTCAAATATTTCAGATTCTTTTTTGTTTTTTTCCTAATTTTGTTGAGAAATATGGACAAAAGCAGAAAATACTTTTTTGGATATGTCTTATATAGTAGATTCGGAAATTTGATCAAAAAAGGACATATTTTTTTCCAAAAATGGTGCGAATTAAGGATATATATTGAAATTTTGTAGAAAAACTTTTTTTTGTTGTATATTATAGTTTTTACATCTTGTTTAATTTTTGGATTTAACAATGTTGAATAATTTTGCAGATTTAGTTTTTTTGTTTTTGAAGGTAAAGGATTTAATGGAAAAGCATAAATTTGATATTTTTTGTGTCTTATAAAAAAAAAAAACCAAATAAACAGATTCTTGCATTTTAAATTTAATAAAAACTTTTTATAAAAGTCTTAAATTTTATATCAGCTTTTATAATTAAAGTTTTTTTTAAAATTTATGTTGTTCGTTCAATAATTTAAATTATATTATAACTGGTAGACCATATCGTTATGTGATATTCTATCTGAGACAATGCCACTAATCTGATCTACCGTACTGATTTCAGTTCGTTTTACAGTACTGTGATCATGTCCACTAACGACTGAATATAACTTGAAAATTCTGAAAAAATGAATAAAATTATAGTTAAAATGTGTCCATATCTACATTAATTTACTATTATTTAGTTTTTGTTCACTATTCTTGATCGATTTCCAGCAAATTTTTCTTTAAATAACAATTTTAAATTCACCCAAATTGTTAGGAGATATTGCCATACTGTCTCCAATTTATTAATTTTATTTCGTTTGAATTTAGAACGCGTATTCTCCATCTAATACAGATATATATTGATGAGACTTTTGGTCATTCCCTCCAAATAATCTTGGTAAACATAAGAATGTTACAAAATATGCAATAAAAACGAATTAGAATTTCCTTTTTTCTGATATTGAAATAAATTTTCAATATAAAATCATTTTTGCCTTCAGGAACATTAAATATCTAAGTTTTTTTTAATACCATATGAGACCATACTTAATTTTCTTCATTCATTTTAAATATTTTTAAATATAAATTAACAAAATGATATCATTTTATATTCCCTTTTATTTATCTCAAATTTGTTTTTTGTTTTTTTTAGCTAATAAAGATTAGGGCATTTGCCTTCTGTAAAGAATTTTTATCTATATTTCTCACTGATTGTGATGATGATGCTATTCTATTGTCTTGTTTTTTAATTTAAAATCCAGAAAAATAGATATAATTGTATTTTTCTGCTGGCTTTTTTTGGGGGAGGAGGACAATTGTAGATTGTTATCATATTATATCCCCATTCCTACTTCAAAAAAAACTTTAGTATTATTCTATAAAAATATTAATGGTTTTATATAGTCGAAATTTAGTATATAATATATTATCGTGCTATTTTTATTGGATGGAAACGACAACCCTTCACATAAACTTAAAGAACCCTTCTAGTGTGTCGGAATTTGTAGTTAAAGTTTTCCATATAAATTAAATTTATGTCCTCACAGAAAAATTGGATGAAAAAAAAACTATTAAAAATACGTATCATGTTCGAGAAATAGTAATAAACAAATACAGGTGGACAGATTAAAGAGGATTTTACCTTATTTTATAAAAGAATTCCAATTAAATAGTTTGAATTTGAAAGTATAACTGGTATTTATATCAATTTGGATTTTCTGAACAAAAATTTCTAATTTTTGTTATATTTTCGATATATTTCCGCAACTTTACCTATAACACCCTGTACTAACACTATTTTCCAATAAATTTTTCGTACAAAAAAAGGTAAAATCAATTATTTATGGGTTAGCTAGAAATTGCGAAATATGGACAAAAACAGAACACTCAAATATTTCAGATATTTTATGTTTTTTTTTCGTTATTTTGTTGCGAAATATGGACAAAAACAGAAAACTAAAATATTTCAGATACTTTGTCGTTTTTTTTCGTTATATTATTGTGAAATATGGACAAAAACAGAAAACTCATCAATGGCAGATACTTTTTTGTTTTTTTTTGTTAGTTTGTTGCGGAATATGGACTAAAACAGAAAACTCAAATATTTCAGATATTTTGTTGTTTTTTTTGTCATTTTGTTGGGAAATATGGACAAAAACAGAAAACTCAAATATTTCAGAGAATTTGTTGTTTTTCCCTTATTTTGTTGCGCAATATGGACAAATCCAGAAAACTAAAATATTTCTGATTCTTTTTGTGTTTTTTCCATATTTAGTTGCGAAATTCGGACAAAAACAGAAAGCTAAAATATTTCCGATACTCTTTTGCTTTGTTTTCGTTATATTGTTGCGCAATAAGGACAAAAACAGAAAACTCAAATATTTCAGATACTTTCTTGTTATTTTTTCGTTATTTTGTTGCGAAATATGGACAAAAAAGAAACCTCAAATATTGCAGATTCTTTTTGTTTTTTTCGATATATCGTTGTGAAATATCGACAAAAACAGAAAACTCAAATATTTTAGATACTTTTTTGTTTTTCTTCGTTATTTTCTTCCGAAATATGGACAAAAACAGAAAACTCAAATATTTCAGATACTTTTTTGTTTTTTTTCGTTATTTTCTTCCGAAATATGGACAAAAACAGAAAACTCAAATATTTCAGATTCTTTTTGTTTTTTTCGATATTTAGTTGCGAAATACGGACAACAACAGAAAGCTAAAATATTTCCGATACTGTTTTGCTTTTTTTTCGTTATATTGTTGCGCAATCAGGACCAAAACAGAAAACTCATCAATGGCAGATACTTTTTTGTTTTTTTTTTGTTAGCTTGTTGCGAAATATGGACTAAAACAGAAAACTCAAATATTTCAGATAGTTTTTTATTTTTTTTTCGTTATTTTGTGCTCTCTGTTTTTGTCCATATGAAATATGGACAAAAACAGAGAGCACAAATATTTCAGATACTTTTAGGATTTTTTTTGTTACATTGTTGCGAAATATAGTTAAAAAACGAAAACTCAAATATTTCAGATACTGTTTCCTGCTTTTTTCGTAATTTTGTTGCGAAATATGGACAAAAAAAGAAAACTCAAATATTTCAGATATTTTGTTGTTTTTGCCGTTATTTTGTTGCGTAATATGGACAAACCCAGAAAACTCAAATATTTCAGAAAAAATTTTTTCGTTAGTTTGTTGCGAAATATGGACAAAAAGAGAAAACTCAAATATTTCAGATTCTTTTTGTTTTTTTCGATATTTAGTTGCGAAATATGGACAAAATCAGAAAACTCATATACTTTAGATACTTTTTTGTTTTTTTTGTTAATTTGTTGCGAAATATGGACAAAAAAGAAACCTCAAATATTTCAGATATTTTTTGTTTTTTTTGCGTGATTTTGTTGGGAAATATCGACAAAAACAGAAAACTAAAATATTTCAGAAAATTTGTTGTTTTTGCCGTTATTTTGTTGCGAAATATGGACAAAAACAGAAAACTCATCAATGGCAGATACTTTTTTGTTTTTTTTTGTTAGTTTGTTGCGAAATATGGACAAAAAAAGAAAACTCAAATATTTCAGATATTTTGTTGTTTTTTTTGTCATTTTGTTGGGAAATATGGACAAAAACAGAAAACTCAAATATTTCAGAGAATTTGTTGTTTTTCCCTTATTTTGTTGCGCAATATGGACAAATCCAGAAAACTAAAATATTTCTGATTCTTTTTGTGTTTTTTCCATATTTAGTTGCGAAATTCGGACAAAAACAGAAAGCTAAAATATTTCCGATACTCTTTTGCTTTGTTTTCGTTATATTGTTGCGCAATAAGGACAAAAACAGAAAACTCAAATATTTCAGATACTTTCTTGTTATTTTTTCGTTATTTTGTTGCGAAATATGGACAAAAAAGAAACCTCAAATATTGCAGATTCTTTTTGTTTTTTTCGATATATCGTTGTGAAATATCGACAAAAACAGAAAACTCAAATATTTTAGATACTTTTTTGTTTTTCTTCGTTATTTTCTTCCGAAATATGGACAAAAACGGAAAACTCAAATATTTCAGATACTTTTTTGTTTTTTTTCGTTATTTTCTTCCGAAATATGGACAAAAACAGAAAACTCAAATATTTCAGATTCTTTTTGTTTTTTTCGATATTTAGTTGCGAAATACGGACAACAACAGAAAGCTAAAATATTTCCGATACTGTTTTGCTTTTTTTTCGTTATATTGTTGCGCAATCAGGACCAAAACAGAAAACTCATCAATGGCAGATACTTTTTTGTTTTTTTTTTGTTAGCTTGTTGCGAAATATGGACTAAAACAGAAAACTCAAATATTTCAGATAGTTTTTTATTTTTTTTTCGTTATTTTGTGCTCTCTGTTTTTGTCCATATGAAATATGGACAAAAACAGAGAGCACATATATTTCAGATACTTTTAGGATTTTTTTTGTTACATTGTTGCGAAATATAGTTAAAAAACGAAAACTCAAATATTTCAGATACTGTTTCCTGCTTTTTTCGTAATTTTGTTGCGAAATATGGACAAAAAAAGAAAACTCAAATATTTCAGATATTTTGTTGTTTTTGCCGTTATTTTGTTGCGTAATATGGACAAACCCAGAAAACTCAAATATTTCAGAAAAAATTTTTTCGTTAGTTTGTTGCGAAATATGGACAAAAAGAGAAAACTCAAATATTTCAGATTCTTTTTGTTTTTTTCGATATTTAGTTGCGAAATATGGACAAAATCAGAAAACTCATATACTTTAGATACTTTTTTGTTTTTTTTGTTAATTTGTTGCGAAATATGGACAAAAAAGAAACCTCAAATATTTCAGATATTTTTTGTTTTTTTTGCGTGATTTTGTTGGGAAATATCGACAAAAACAGAAAACTAAAATATTTCAGAAAATTTGTTGTTTTTGCCGTTATTTTGTTGCGAAATATGGACAAACACAGAAAGCTCATATATTTCAGATACCTTTATGTTTTTTTCAGTTATTTTGTTGCGAAATATGGACAAAAATAGAAAACTCAAATATTTCAGATTCTTTTAGTTTTTTTCGATATTTAGTTGCGAAATATGGAGAAATTCAGAAAACACAAATATTTCAGATAGTTTTTGTTTTTTTTTTCGTTATTTTGTCGCGAAATATGGACAAAAAATGAAAACTCAAATATTTCAAATAGTTTTTTTCGTTATTTTGTTGCGAAATAACGAGAAAAACAGAATGCTCAAATATTTCAGATACTTTTATGTTTTTTTTCGTTATTTTGTTGCGAAAAATCAACAAAAACAGAAAACTCAAATATTTCAGATAGTTTTTTATTATTTTTTCGTTATATTGTTGCGAAATGTGGAGAAAAACAGAAAACACAAATATTCCAGATATTTTCTTGTTATTTTTTCGTTATTTTGTCGCGAAATATGGACAAGAAATGAAAACTCAAATATATCAGATACTTTGTTTTTCGTTATTTTGTTGCGAAATATGGACAAAAACAGAAAACTCAAATATTTCAGATACTTTTATATTTTTTTTCGATATTTTGTAACGAAATATGGACACAAGCAGAAACTCAAATATTTCAGATACTTTTTTGTTTTTTTTTTTTGCGTTATATTATTGCGTAATTTGGAAAAAAACAAAAACTCAACTATTTCAGAGAATTTTTTGTTTTTTTCGTATTTTGTTGCGAAATACGGACAAAACCCGAAAACTCAAATATTTCAGATACTTTTTGTTTTGTTATTTGGTTGCGAAATATGGACAAAAACAAAAAACTCAAATATTTCAGATAGTTTTTGTTTCTTTTTCGTTGTTTGGTTGCGAAATATCGACAAAAACAGAACACTCAAATATTTCAGATATTTTTTTGTTTTTTTTCGTTATTTTGTTGGGAAATATGGACAAAAACAGAAAACTCAAATATTTCAGATACTTTTATATTTTTTTTCGATATTTTGTAACGAAATATGGACACAAGCAGAAACTCAAATATTTCAGATACTTTTTTGTTTTTTTTTTGCGTTATATTATTGCGTAATATGGACAAAAACAAAAACTCAACTATTTCTGAGAATTTTTTGTTTTTTTCGTATTTTGTTGCGAAATACGGACAAAACCCGAAAACTCAAATATTTCAGATACTTTTTGTTTTGTTATTTGGTTGCGAAATATGGACAAAAACAAAAAACTCAAATATTTCAGATAGTTTTTTGTTTCTTTTTCGTTGTTTGGTTGCGAAATAGGGAGAAAAACAGGAAAGTCAAATATTTCAGATAGTTTCTTGTTATTTTTTCATTATTATGTTGCGAAATATCGACAAAAACAGAACACTCAAATATTTCAGATATTTTTTTGTTTTTTTTCATTATTTTGTTGGGAAATATGGACAAAAACAGAAAACTCTAATATTTCAGATTCTTTTATGTTTTTTTCGTTATTTTGTAACGAAATATGGACAAAAGCAGCAACTCAAATATTTCAGATACTTTTTTTTTTTTTTTGTCGTTATTTTATTGCGAAATTTGGACAAAAACAGAACACTCAAATATTTCAGATATTTGTTTGTTTTTTTTTTCGTTATTTTGTTGGGAAATATGAACAAAAACAGAAAACTCAAATATTTCAGAGAATTTGTTGTTTTTTGGTATTTTGTTGCGAAATACGGGCAAAACCAGAAATCGGAAATATTTCACATACTTTTTTTCGTTATTTTGTTACGAAAAATGGACAAAAACAGCAAGTTCAAATATTTCAGATTCTTTTTTGTTGTTTTCTTAATTTTGTTGAGAAATATGGACAAAAGCACAAAATACTTTTTTGGATATGTCTTATATAGTAGATTCGGAAATTTGATCAAAAAAGGACATATTTTTTTCCAAAAATGGTGCGAATTAAGGATATATATTGAAATTTTGTAGAAAAACTTTTTTTTGTTGTATATTATAGTTTTTACATCTTGTTTAATTTTTGGATTTAACAATGTTGAATAATTTTGCAGATTTAGTTTTTTTTTGTTTTTGAAGGAAAAGGATTTAATGGAAAAGCATAAATTTGATATTTTTTGTGTCTTATAAAAAAAAAAAACCAAATAAACAGATTCTTGCATTTTAAATTTAATAAAAACTTTTTATAAAAGTCTTAAATTTTATATCAGCTTTTATAATTAAAGTTTTTTTTAAAATTTATGTTGTTCGGTTAATAATTTAAATTATATTATAACTGGTAGACCATATCGTTATGTGATATTCTATCTGAGACAATGCCACTAATCTGATCTACCGTACTGATTTCAGTTCGTTTTACAGTACTGTGATCATGTCCACTAACGACTGAATATAACTTGAAAATTCTGAAAAAATGAATAAAATTATAGTTAAAATGTGTCCATATCTACATTAATTTACTATTCTTTAGTTTTTGTTCACTATTCTTGATCGATTTCCAGCAAATTTTTCTTTAAATAACAATTTTAAATTCACCCAAATTGTTAGGAGATATTGCCATACTGTCTCCAATTTATTAATTTTATTTCGTTTGAATTTAGAACGCGTATTCTCCATCTAATACAGATATATATTGATGAGACTTTTGGTCATTCCCTCCAAATAATCTTGGTAAACATAAGAATGTTACAAAATATGCAATAAAAACGAATTAGAATTTCCTTTTTTCTGATATTGAAATAAATTTTCAATATAAAATCATTTTTGCCTTCAGGAACATTAAATATCTAAGTTTTTTTTAATACCATATGAGACCATACTTAATTTTCTTCATTCATTTTAAATATTTTTAAATATAAATTAACAAAATGATATCATTTTATATTCCCTTTTATTTATCTCAAATTTGTTTTTTGTTTTTTTTAGCTAATAAAGATTAGGGCATTTGCCTTCTGTAAAGAATTTTTATCTATATTTCTCACTGATTGTGATGATGATGCTATTCTATTGTCTTGTTTTTTAATTTAAAATCCAGAAAAATAGATATAATTGTATTTTTCTGCTGGCTTTTTTTGGGGGAGGAGGACAATTGTAGATTGTTATCATATTATATCCCCATTCCTACTTCAAAAAAAACTTTAGTATTATTCTATAAAAATATTAATGGTTTTATATAGTCGAAATTTAGTATATAATATATTATCGTGCTATTTTTATTGGATGGAAACGACAACCCTTCACATAAACTTAAAGAACCCTTCTAGTGTGTCGGAATTTGTAGTTAAAGTTTTCCATATAAATTAAATTTATGTCCTCACAGAAAAATTGGATGAAAAAAAAACTATTAAAAATACGTATCATGTTCGAGAAATAGTAATGAACAAATACAGGTGGACAGATTAAAGAGGATTTTACCTTATTTTATAAAAGAATTCCAATTAAATAGTTTGAATTTGAAAGTATAACTGGTATTTATATCAATTTGGATTTTCTGAACAAAAATTTCTAATTTTTGTTATATTTTCGATATATTTCCGCAACTTTACCAATAACACCCTGTACTAACACTATTTTCCAATAAATTTTTCGTACAAAAAAAGGTAAAATCAATTATTTATGGGTTAGCTAGAAATTGCGAAATATGGACAAAAACAGAACACTCAAATATTTCAGATATTTTATGTTTTTTTTTCGTTATTTTGTTGCGAAATATGGACAAAAACAGAAAACTAAAATATTTCAGATACTTTGTCGTTTTTTTCGTTATTTTGTTGCGAAATATGGACAAAACCAGAAAACTCATCAATGGCAGATACTTTTTTGTTTTTTTTTGTTAGTTTGTTGCGAAATATGGACAAAAAAAGAAAACTCAAATATTTCAGATATTTTGTTGTTTTTTTTGTCATTTTGTTGGGAAATATGGACAAAAACAGAAAACTCAAATATTTCAGAGAATTTGTTGTTTTTCCCTTATTTTGTTGCGCAATATGGACAAATCCAGAAAACTAAAATATTTCTGATTCTTTTTGTGTTTTTTCCATATTTAGTTGCGAAATTCGGACAAAAACAGAAAGCTAAAATATTTCCGATACTCTTTTGCTTTGTTTTCGTTATATTGTTGCGCAATAAGGACAAAAAAGAAACCTCAAATATTGCAGATTCTTTTTGTTTTTTCGATATTTCGTTGTGAAATATCGACAAAAACAGAAAACTGAAATATTTTAGATACTTTTTTGTTTTTCTTCGTTATTTTCTTCCGAAATATGGACAAAAACGGAAAACTCAAATATTTCAGATACTTTTTTGTTTTTTTTCGTTATTTTCTTCCGAAATATGGACAAAAACAGAAAACTCAAATATTTCAGATTCTTTTTGTTTTTTTCGATATTTAGTTGCGAAATACGGACAACAACAGAAAGCTAAAATATTTCCGATACTGTTTTGCTTTTTTTTCGTTATATTGTTGCGCAATCAGGACAAAAACAGAAAACTCATCAATGGCAGATACTTTTTTGTTTTTTTTTTGTTAGCTTGTTGCGAAATATGGACTAAAACAGAAAACTCAAATATTTCAGATAGTTTTTTATTTTTTTTTCGTTATTTTGTGCTCTCTGTTTTTGTCCATATGAAATATGGACAAAAACAGAGAGCACAAATATTTCAGATACTTTTAGGATTTTTTTTGTTACATTGTTGCGAAATATAGTTAAAAAACGAAAACTCAAATATTTCAGATACTGTTTCCTGCTTTTTTCGTAATTTTGTTGCGAAATATGGACAAAAAAAGAAAACTCAAATATTTCAGATATTTTGTTGTTTTTGCCGTTATTTTGTTGCGTAATATGGACAAACCCAGAAAACTCAAATATTTCAGAAAAAATTTTTTCGTTAGTTTGTTGCGAAATATGGACAAAAAGAGAAAACTCAAATATTTCAGATTCTTTTTGTTTTTTTCGATATTTAGTTGCGAAATATGGACAAAATCAGAAAACTCATATACTTTAGATACTTTTTTGTTTTTTTTGTTAATTTGTTGCGAAATATGGACAAAAAAGAAACCTCAAATATTTCAGATATTTTTTGTTTTTTTTTCGTGATTTTGTTAGGAAATATCGACAAAAACAGAAAACTAAAATATTTCAGAAAATTTGTTGTTTTTGCCGTTATTTTGTTGCGAAATATGGACAAACACAGAAAGCTCATATATTTCAGATACCTTTATGTTTTTTTCAGTTATTTTGTTGCGAAATATGGACAAAAATAGAAAACTCAAATATTTCAGATTCTTTTAGTTTTTTTCGATATTTAGTTGCGAAATATGGAGAAATTCAGAAAACACAAATATTTCAGATAGTTTTTGTTTTTTTTTCGTTATTTTGTCGCGAAATATGGACAAAAAATGAAAACTCAAATATTTCAAATAGTTTTTTTCGTTATTTTGTTGCGAAATAACGAAAAAAACAGAATGCTCAAATATTTCAGATACTTTTATGTTTTTTTTCGTTATTTTGTTGCGAAAAATCAACAAAAACAGAAAACTCAAATATTTCAGATAGTTTTTTATTATTTTTTCGTTATATTGTTGCGAAATGTGGAGAAAAACAGAAAACACAAATATTCCAGATATTTTCTTGTTATTTTTTCGTTATTTTGTCGCGAAATATGGACAAGAAATGAAAACTCAAATATATCAGATACTTTTTTTTTCGTTATTTTGTTGCGAAATATGGACAAAAATAGAAAACTCAAATATTTCAGATTCTTTAAGTTTTTTTCATTATTTAGTTGCGAAATATGGACAAATTCAGAAAACACAAATATTTCAGATAGTTTTTTGTTTTTTTTTCGTTATTTTGTCGCGAAATATGGACAAAAAATGAAAACTCAAATATTTCAGATAGTTTTTTATTATTTTTTCGTTATTTTGTTGCGAAATGTGGAGAAAAACAGAAAACACAAATATTCCAGATATTTTCTTGTTATTTTTTCGTTATTTTGTCGCGAAATATGGACATGAAATGAAAACTCAAATATATCTGATACTTTTTTTTTCGTTATTTTGTTGCGAAATATGGATAAAAACAGAAAACTCAAATATTTCAAATACTTTGCTGTTATTGTTTCGTTATTTTGTTGTGAAATATGGACAAAAACAGAAAGCTAAAATATTTCAGATACTCTTTCGTTGTTTTTTCGTTATTTTGTTTCGGAATATGGACAAAAACAGAAAACTCAAATATTTCAGAGAATTTGTTGTTTTTTCCGTTATTTTGTTGCGAAAAATCAACAAAAACAGAAAACTCAAATATTTCAGATAGTTTTTTATTATTTTTTCGTTATTTTATTGCGAAATGTGGAGAAAAACAGAAAACACAAATATTCCAGATATTTTCTTGTTATTTTTTCGTTATTTTGTCGCGAAATATGGACAAGAAATGAAAACTCAAATATATCAGATACTTTTTTTTTCGTTATTTTGTTGCGAAATATGGACAAAAATAGAAAACTCAAATATTTCAGATTCTTTTAGTTTTTTTCGATATTTAGTTGCGAAATATGGACAAATTCAGAAAACACAAATATTTCAGATAGTTTTTGTTTTTTTTTTTCGTTATTTTGTCGCGAAATATGGACAAAAAATGAAAACTCAAATATTTCAAATAGTTTTTTTCGTTATTTTGTTGCGAAATAAGGAGAAAAACAGAATGCTCAAATATTTCAGATACTTTTATGTTTTTTTTTCGTTATTTTGTTGCGAAAAATCAACAAAAACAGAAAACTCAAATATTTCAGATAGTTTTTTATTATTTTTTCGTTATATTGTTGCGAAATGTGGAGAAAAACAGAAAACACAAATATTCCAGATATTTTCTTGTTATTTTTTCGTTATTTTGTCGCGAAATATGGACAAGAAATGAAAACTCAAATATATCAGATACTTTTTTTTTCGTTATTTTGTTGCGAAATATGGACAAAAATAGAAAACTCAAATATTTCAGTTTCTTTTAGTTTTTTTCGATATTTAGTTGCGAAATATGGACAAATTCAGAAAACACAAATATTTCAGATAGTTTTTTGTTTTTTTTTTCGTTATTTTGTCGCGAAATATGGACAAAAAATGAAAACTCAAATATTTCAGATAGTTTTTTATTATTTTTTCGCTATTTTGTTGCGAAATGTGGATAAAAACAGAAAACACAAATATTCCAGATATTTTCTTGTTATTTTTTCGTTATTTTGGCGCGAAATATGGACAAGAAATGAAAACTCAAATATATCAGATACTTTTTTTTTCGTTATTTTGTTGCGAAATATGGATAAAAACAGAAAACTCAAATATTTCAAATACTTTGCTGTTATTGTTTCGTTATTTTGTTGTGAAATATGGACAAAAACAGAAAGCTAAAATATTTCATATACTCTTTCGTTGTTTTTTCGTTATTTTGTTTCGGAATATGGACAAAAACAGAAAATTCAAATATTTCAGAGAATTAGTTGTTTTTTCCGTTATTTTGTTGCGAAATATCGACAAAAACAGAAAACTAAAATATTTCAGATAGTTTTTTAATATTTTTTCGTTATTTTGTTGCGAAATGTGGAGAAAAACAGAAAACACAAATATTCCAGATATTTTCTTGTTATTTTTTCGTTGTTTTGTCGCGAAATATGGACAAGAAATGAAAACTCAAATATTTCAGATTCTTTTTGTTTTTTTCGATATTTAGTTGCGAAATACGGACAAATACAGAAACCTAAAATATTTCCAATACTCTTTTGCTTTTTTTTCGTTATATTGTTGCGCAATAAGGACAAAAACAGAAAACTCATTAATGGCAGATACTTTTTTGTTATTTTTTCGTTATTTTGTTGTGAAATATGGACAAAAACAGAAAGCTAAAATATTTCAGATACTCTTTCGTTGTTTTTTCGTTATTTTGTTGAGAAATATGGACAAAAGCAGAAAACTCAAATATTTCATATACTTTTTGCTTTTTTTTCGTTATATTATTGCGTAATATGGACAAAAACGAAGACTCAAATATTTCAGATCTTTTTGTGTTTTTGTTTCGTTATTTTGTTGAGAAATATGGACAAAAACAGAAAACTCAAATATTTCAGAGAATTTGTTTTTTTTTCCGTTATTTTGTTGCGAAATATTGACAAAACCAGAAAACTCAAATATTTCTGATACTTTTTTTTTCGTTATTTTGTTGCGAAATATGGACAAAAACAGAAAACTCAAATATTTCAGATAGCTTTTTATTATTTTTTCGTTATTTTGTTGCGAAATGTGGAGAAAAACAGAACACACAAATATTCCAGATATTTTCTTGTTATTTTTTCGTTGTTTTGTCGCGAAATATGGACAAGAAATGAAAACTCAATATTTTAGATTCTTTTTGTTTTTTTCGATATTTAGTTGCGAAATATGGACAAAAAAAAGAAAACTCAAATATTTCAGATTGTTGTTTTTTTCGTCATTTTGTTGGGAAATATGGACAAAAACAGCAAACTCAAATATTTCAGAGAATTTGTTGTTTTTTCCGTTATTTTGTTGCGAAATATCGACAAAAACGGAAAACTCAAATATTTCAGATTCTTTTCTGTTTGTTTATTTCCTTATTTTGTTGAGAAATATGGAAAAAAGCAGAAAACTCAAATATTTCATATACTTTTTGCTTTTTTTTCGTTATATTATTGCGTAATATGGACAAAAACGAAGACTCAAATATTTCAGATCTTTTTGTGTTTTTGTTTCGTTATTTTGTTGAGAAATATGGACAAAAACAGAAAACTCAAATATTTCAGAGAATTTGTTTTTTTTTCCGTTATTTTGTTGCGAAATATTGACAAAACCAGAAAACTCAAATATTTCTGATACTTTTTTTTTCGTTATTTTGTTGCGAAATATGGACAAAAACAGAAAACTCAAATATTTCAGATAGTTTTTTATTATTTTTTCGTTATTTTGTTGCGAAATGTGGACAAAACCAGAAAACTCAAATATTTCAGATACTTTTTTGTTTTTCTTCGTTATTTTGTCGCGAAATATGGACAAGAAATGAAAACTCAAATATATCAGATACTTTTTTTCGTTATTTTGTTGCGAAATAAGGAGAAAAACAGAATGCTCAAATTTTTCAGATACTTTTATGTTTTTTTTCGTTATTTTGTTGAGAAATATGGATAAAAACAGAAAACTCAAATATTTCAGAGAATTTGTTTTTTTTCCGTTATTTTGTTGCGAAATATGGACAAAACCAGAAAACTGAAATATTTCTGATACGTTTTAGTATTTTTTTTCGATATATTATTGCGAAATATGGACAAAAACAGAAAACTCAAATATTTCAGAGAATTTGTTGTTTTTTTTGCGTTATATTATTGCAAAATATCGACAAAAACGAAGACTATGTCAGATATTTTTTTGTTTTTTGTTTCGTTATTATCGTGAGAAATATTGACAAAACCAGAAAACTCAAATATTTCTGATAATTTTTTTCGTCATTTTGTTGGGAAATATGGACAAAAACAGAAAACTCAAATATTTCAGAGAATTTGTTGTTTTTTTCCGTTATTTTGTTGGGAAATATGGACAAATCCAGAAAATTCAAATAATTCAGATACTTTTTTTTTCGTTATTTTGTTGCGAAATATGGACAAAAACAGAATGCTCAAATATTTCAGATACTTTCTTGTTATTTTTCTGATATTTTGTTGCGAAATATGGACAACAACAGAGAACTCAAATATTTAAGATACTCTTTTTTTTCGATATGTAGTTGCGAAATATACTCAAATATTTCTGTTATTTTTTTGGTTTTTTTCGTTATATTATTGTGAAATATGGACAAAAACAGAGAACTCAAATATTTCAGATTCTCTTTTTTTTCGATATGTAGTTGCGAAATATTAACAAAAACAGAAAACTCAAATATTTCAGTTATTTTTTTGTTTTTTTTCGTTATATTATCGTGAGAAATATTGACAAAACCAGAAAACTTAAATATTTCTGATACTCTTTTTTCGTTATTTTGTTGCGAAATATGGACAAAAACAGAAAGCTCAAATATTTCAGATACTTTTATGTTTTTTTTCGTTAATTTGTTGCGAAATATGGTTAAAAAATGAAAACTCAAATATTTCAGATACTTTTTCCATTTTTTTCGTTATATTGTTGCGAAATATGGACAAAAACAGAAAACTCAAATATTTCAGAGAATTTGTTGTTTTTTCCGTTATTTTGTTGCGAAATATTGACAAAACCAGAAAACTCAAATATTTCTGATACTTTTTTTTCATTATTTTGTTGCGAAATGTGGACAAAAACAGAATGCTCAAAAATTTCAGAGAATTTGTTGTTTTTCTCTGTTATTTTGTTGCGAAATATGGACAAAACCAGAAAACTCAAATATTTCTGATAATTTTTTTCGTTATTTTGTTGCGAAATATGGATAAAAAAACAGAAAGCTCATATATTTCAGATATTTTTAGGTTTTTTTTTCGTTAATTTGTTGCGAAATATGGTTAAAAAATGAAAACTCAAATATTTCAGATACTTTTTCCAGTTTTTTTCATTATTTTGTTGCGAAATATGGACAAAAACAGAAAACTCAAATATTTCAGAGAATTTGTTGTTTTTTTCCGTTATTTTGTTGCGAAATATGGACAAAACCAGAAAACTCAAATATTTCAGATACTTTTTTTTTCGTTATTTTGTTGCGAAATATGGACAAAAACAGAATGCTCAAATATTTCAGATACTTTCTTGTTATTTTTCTGATATTTTGTTGCGAAATATGGACAACAACAGAAAACTCAAATATTTCCGGTACTTTTTTGTTTTTTTTTCGTTATTTTGTTCCGAACTATGGACAAAACCAGAAAACTCAAATATTCATATACTTTTTTTTCGTTTTTTGTTGCGAAATATGGACAAAAACAGAAAGCTCAAATATTTCAGATACTTTTATGTTTTTTTCGTTATTTTGTTGCTAAATATGGACAAAAAATGAAAACTAAAATATTTCACATACATTTTCGTTTTTTTTCGTTATTTTGTTGCGAAATATGGAGAAAAACAGAAAATTCAAATATTTCAGATTCTTTTTGTTTTTTTTCGTTATTTTGTTGCGAAATACGGACAAAAACAGAAAGGTCAAATATTTCAGATTCTTTTTATTTTTTTCGATATTTAGATGCGAAATATGGACAAAAACAGCAAATTCAAATATATCAGATACTTTTTGTTTTTTTTTCAATGTTTAGTATATGGACAAAAGCAGAAAACCGAAATATTGCAGACAGTTTTTTGTTTTTTTTCGTTATTTTGTTGCGAAATATGGACAAAACCAGAAAACTCAAATATTTCAGATACAATTTTTTTCGTTATTTTGTTGCGAAATACCGACAAAAACAGAAAACTCAAATATATCAGATACTTTTATGTTTGTTTTTTCGTTATTTTGTTGCGAATATGTACAAAAACTTAAAACTAAAATATTTCAGATACTTTTTCGTTTTTTTCGTTATTTTGTTGCGAAATATGGAGAAAAACAGAAAACTCAAATATTTCAGATTCTTTTTGTTGTTTTTTCGTTATTTTGTTGCGAAATACGGACAAAAACAGAAAGGTTAAATATTTCAGATTCTTTTTATTTTTTTCGATATTTAGTTGCGAAATATGGACAAAAATAGAAAACTAAAATATTTCAGATACTTTGTTGTTGTTTTCCGTTATTTTGTTGCGAAATATTGACAAAACCAGAAAACTCAAATATTTCATATACCTTTTTTTCGTTTTTTGTTGCGAAATATGGACAAAAACAGAAAGCTCAAATATTTCAGATACTTATATGTTTTTTTTTAGTTATTTTGTTGCGAAATATGGGCAAAAAATGAAAACTAAAATATTTCACATACTTTTTCGTTATTTTGTTGCCAAATGTGGACAAAAACAGAAAATTCAAATATTTCAGATACTTTTTTGTTTTTTTTCGTTATTTTGTTGCGAAAACTGGACAAAAATAGAAAACTAAAATATTTCAGATACTTTTTGTATGTTTTTTCATTATTTTGTTGAGAAATATGGACAAAAGGAGAAAACTCAAATATTTGAGATGTTTTGTTTTCGTTATTTTGTTGCGAAATATCGACAAAAGCAAAAAACTCATATATTTCAGATACTTTTTTGTTTTTTTTTCGTTATTTTGTTGGGAAATATGGACAAAAACAGAAAACTCAAATATTTCAGAGAATTTTTGTTTCGTGATTTTGTTGCGAAATATGGACAAAAAAAGAAAACTCAAATATTTCAGATTCTTTTTGTTTTTTTTTCGATATTTTGTTGCGAAATACGGACAAAAACAGAAAATTCAAATATTTCAGATACTTTTTTGTTTTTTTTTCGTTATTTTTTTGCGAAATATGGACAAAAATAGAAAACTAAAATATTTCAGATACTTTGTTGTTGTTTTCCGTTATTTTGTTGCGAATTTGTTGTTTTTTTCCGTTATTTTGTTGTAAAATATGGACAGAAACAGAAAACTCAAATATTTCAGATTCTTTTTGTTTTTTTTTCGAAGTTTAGTTGCGAAATTTTTTTGTTTCTTTTTTCGTTATATTGTTGGGAAGTATGGACAAAAACAGAAAACTCAAATATTTCAGACAATTTTTTGTTTTTTTTTCGTTATTTTGTTGCGAAATATGGACAAAAACAGAAAGCTCAAATATTTCAGATAATTTTATGTTTTTTTTCGTTAATTTGTTGCGATATGTGGACGAAAACAGAAAACTCAAATATTTCAGCTTCTTTTTGTTTTTTTCGATATTTAGTTGCGAAATATAGACAAAACCAGAAAACTCCAATATTTCAGATATTTTTTTGTTTTTTTTCGATATTTTGTTGCGAAATACGGACAAAAACAGAAAATTCAAATATTTCAGATACTTTTTTGTATTTTTTTCGTTATTTTTTTGCGAAATATGGACAAAAATAGAAAACTAAAATATTTCAGATACTTTGTTGTTGTTTTCCGTTATTTTGTTGCGAATTTGTTGTTTTTTTCCGTTATTTTGTTGTCAAATATGGACAAAAACAGAAAACTCAAATATTTCAGATTCTTTTTGTTTTTTTTTCGAAGTTTAGTTGCGAAATTTTTTTGTTTCTTTTTTCGTTATTTTGTTGGGAAGTATGGACAAAAACAGAAAACCCAAATATTTCAGACAGTTTTTTGTTTTTTTTTCGTTATTTTGTTGCGAAATATGGACAAAAACAGAAAGCTCAAATATTTCAGATAATTTTATGTTTTTTTTCGTTAATTTGTTGCGATATGTGGACGAAAACAGAAAACTCAAATATTTCAGCTTCTTTTTGTTTTTTTAGATATTTAGTTGCGAAATATAGACAAAACCAGAAAACTCCAATATTTCAGATATTTTTTTGTTTTTTTTTCCTTATTGTGTTGGGAAATATGAACAAAAACAGAAAATTCAAATATTTCAGAGAATTTGTTGTTTTTTCTGTTATTTTATTGCGAAATATGGACAAAAACAGAAAATTCAAATATTTCAGATACTTTTTTGTTTTTTTTTCGTTATTTTTTTGCGAAATATGGACAAAAACAGAAAACTAAAATATGTCAGATACTTTTTTGTTTGTTTTTTGCCTAATTTTGTTGAGAAATATGGACAAAAAAAAGAAAACTCAAATATTTCAGATATTTTTTTCTTCTTTTTTCGTTATTTTGTTGGGAAATATGGACATAAACAGAAAACTCAAATATTTCAGAGAATTTTTGTTTCGTTATTTTGTTACGAAATATGGACAAAAACAGAAAACTCAAATATTTCAGATTCTTTTTGTTTTTTTTTTCGATATTTAGTTGCCAAATATGGAAAAAAACAGAAAACTCAAATATTTCAGACAGTTTTTTGTTTTTTTTCGTTATTTTGTTGCGAAATATGGACAAAAACAGAAAACTCAAATATTTCAGACAGTTTTTTGTTTTTTTTTTCGTTATTTTGTTGCGAAATATGGACAAAAACAGAAAGCTCAAATATTTCAGATAATTTTATGTTTTTTTTTTTCGTTAATTTGTTGCGATCTGTGGACGAAAACAGAAAACTCAAATATTTCAGCTTCTTTTTGTTTTTTTCGATATTTAGTTGCGAAATATAGACAAAACCAGAAAACTCCAATATTTCAGATATTTTTTTGTTTTTCTTTCGTTATTTTGTTGGGAAATATGGACAAAAAACGAAAACTAAAATATTTCAGATACTTTTTTGTTTGTTTTTTTCCTAATTTTGTTGAGAAATATGGACAAAAAAAAGAAAACTCAAATATTTCAGATATTTTTTTCTTCTTTTTTCGTTATTTTGTTGGGAAATATGGACATAAACAGAAAACTCAAATATTTCAGAGAATTTTTGTTTCGTTATTTTGTTACGAAATATGGACAAAAACAGAAAACTCAAATATTTCAGATTCTTTTTGTTTTTTTTTGATATTTAGTTGCCAAATATGAAAAAAAAACAGAAAACTCAAATATTTCAGACAGTTTTTTGTTTTTTTTCGTTATTTTGTTGCGAAATATGGACAAAAACAGAAAGCTCAAATATTTCAGAAACTTCTTTGTTTATTTTTTGTTATTTTGTTCCGAAATATGGACAAAAAATGAAAACTCAAATATTTCAGATACTGTGTCGTTTTTCTTTCGTTATTTTGTTGCGAAATATGGGCAAAAAAAAACTTAAATATTTCAGATTATTTTTATTTTTTCGATATTTAATTGCGAAATATGTACAAAAACAGAAAACTCAAATATTTTAGATACTTTTTTGTTTTTTTTTCGTTATTTTGTTCCCAAATATGGACAAAAACAGAAAGCTCAAATATTTCAGATATTTTTTTGTTTCGTTATTTTGTTGAGAAATATGGACAAAACAGAAAACTCAAATATTTCAGTTTTTTTTGTTTTTTTCGATATTTAGTTGCGAAATATGGACAAAACCCGAAAACTCAAATATTTTTGTTTTGTTATTTTGTTGCGAAATATGGACAAAAACAGAAAGCTCAAATATTTCAGATATTTTTATGTTTTTTTCCTTTATTTTGTTGCGAAATATGGACAAAAGCAGAAAACTCAAATATTTCAAAAAACTTTTTTTTTTTTTCGTTATATTATTGCGAAATATGGACAAAAAAACTCAAATATTTCAGATATTTTTTTGTTTTTTTTTCGTTATTTTGTTGCGATATATGGACAAAACCCGAAAACTCAAATATTTCAGATACTTTTTATTTTGTTATTTGGTTGCGAAATATGGACAAAAACAGAAAGCTCAAAAATTTCAGATATTTTTATGTTTTTTTTCCGTTATTTTGTTGCGAAATATGGACAAATGCAGAAAACTCAAATATTTCTGATACTTTTTGTTTTGTTATTTGATTGCGAAATATGGACAAAAACAAAAAACTCAAATATTTCAGATAGCTTTTTGTTTTTTTCGTTATTTTGTTGGGAAATATGGACAAAAACAGAAAACTCAAATATTTCATATACTTTTTTGTTTTTTTTTCGTTATATTATTGCGAAATATGGACAAAAAAATTCAAATATTTCAGATAGTTTTTTGTTTTTTTTCGTTATTTTGTTGCGAAATATGGACAAAACCCGAAAACTCAAATATTTCTGATACTTTTTGTTTTGTTATTTGATTGCGAAATATGGACAAAAACAGAAAACTCAAATATTTCAGCTTTTGTTTTGTTTTTTTCGATATTTAGTTGCGAAATATGGACAAAACCAGAAAACTCAAATATTGCAGATATTTTTTTGTTTTTTTTTTCGTTATTTTGTTGGGAAATATGGACAAAAACAGAAAACTCAAATATTTCAGATACTTTTTGTTTTGTTATTTTGCTGCGAAATACGGACAAAACCCGAAAACTCAAATATTTCAGATACTTTTTGTTTTGTTATTTGGTTGCGAAATATGGACAAAAACAAAAAACTCAAATATTTCAGATAGTCTTTTGTTTCTTTTTCGTTGTTTGGTTGGGAAATATGGACAAAAACAGAAAACTCAAATATTTCAGATTATTTTATGGTTTTTTTCGTTATTTTGTAACGAAATATGGACAAAAGCAGCAACTCAAATATTTCAGATACTTTTTTGTTTTTTGTTTTCGTTATTTTATTGCGAAATTTGGACAAAAACAGAACACTCAAATATTTCAGGTTTTTTTTTTTGTTTTTTTTTTCGTTATTTTGTTGGGAAATATGAACAAAAACAGAAAACTCAAATATTTCAGAGAATTTGTTGTTTTTTCGTATTTTGTTGCGAAATACGGGCAAAACCAGAAATCGGAAATATTTCACATACTTTTTTTCGTTATTTTGTTACGAAATATGGAGGAATACACAATGGCAGCTTTTCTAGACATAGAAGGCGCATTTAACAACGTTAGGACGGAAGCGATCGAAAGATCGCTGGAAGAATTAGGACTCCACAGTGGAATTGTGAAGTGGGTGGGCCGGCTATTGAACACACGGCAGATAACGTCTAACTGGGGAAACTGTGAGAATAAAGTAAAGGTTACGAGAGGCACTCCGCAGGGAGGAGTTCTATCTCCCCTCCTATGGGTGCTGGTAATGAATAGGGTTCTAATGAAACTAGAGAGAGAAGGCTTCAGCGTCATTGCATATGCGGATGACCTAGCAATACTCATCACAGGGAAGTTCTTAGAAACAATCAGTATGCTGATGGAGAAAGCCTTCGACATACTGACGAAGTGGACAATGAATTATGGTCTATCGGTAAATCCATCAAAGACGGAAATGGTCTTATTCACAAAACGAAGGAAAATATCGGCATTTAAGATGCCCGTACTCAAAGGCAAGATGATGGTACTTTCAGAGAGTGCAAAGTACTTAGGGATCATTCTTGATTCCAAACTTAGTTGGAATAAAAATGTGGAGGAAAGAGCAAGGAAAGCCACGAACGCATTATTTGCGTGTAAACGGTTCTCAGGCACAAAGTGGGGCATCAGCCCAAAGATGGGTCACTGGCTGTACACCAGTGTAGTACGACCAATACTCACGTACGGTGCTACAGTATGGTGGCCAGCAGTAAATAGGAAGACAAATATCAAAAAACTGGAAAAGGTGCAAAGGCTGGCGTGCATAAGCATCACTGGTGCACTGCGCACGACACCAACCTTAGCTATGGAAATCATGCTAAATCTGCATCCTCTGGAAGAGCATATAAAGAACATAGCGGCAAAGAGTGCAATAAGACTAAGAGAGTCAGGTGCACTTAGATATAGGGGATACACACATAGCAGGATCTTGGAAGAATTCAATCTGGACACTAGGGGAGTGCATACAGACTACCTGACTCCATATTTTGATTTTCGCAGAGACTTCGACATTCGTATCCCAACAAGGAACGAATGGGAGGAGGGAACTGTGAACACAGAAATTGGAATATCCATTTTCACAGACGGGTCTAAAACAGCTGAAGGTGCAGGATCGGGTATATACTCCGAATTCCTAGATATCAGGGAATCGGTAAGGCTGCCGGATCACAGCAGTGTCTTCCAGGTGGAAATCCTGGCAATAGTTAGGGCGGCTGAATTGGCTGAGGCTAGACTGATATCACAGGAGCATATCATAATCTATGTCGACAGCCAGGCAGCTATCAGAGCGCTAGGGTCTAATAACATCAAGTCCAGCCTGGTAAAAAGCTGCCGAGAAGTACTTCAGGTACTTTGTAGGCATTGCATCGTTGAACTGTGCTGGGTCCCCGGCCACAGCAACATTGAAGGTAATGAAATAGCTGATGAGCTCGCTAGATCAGGATCTGAGGCAGACATTGGAACAGCCGATATATCTGTACTCAGTCCACTAGGGGTGGAAAAAGGTAAGGTGGACACTATCACAATGAGAAGGATTGATCACATGTGGGAGACTACGAACACATGCCACATAGCAAAAACTATGTGGCCTCGAAGGAACCTAAGGAACACGGGAATCCTACTAAATATGAGCAGGACAAGCCTCAGACTTGCCATTGGTGTTCTGACAGGCCACTGCCTGCTAGGAAAAATGGCTAAGAGGATGGGATTAGCTACGGCTGATCTGTGCAGGGGCTGCCAGGACTTAGCAATGACGGAGGATATAGCTCACATGCTCTGCGACTGTCCTAGTCTCAGCAGAAGGAGGCTAAATATTCTAGGGAGGTACAGATACGGTGGACTACATGAGCTGGTAGGTATCCCGATAAAGGTAATCCTTAATTTTGTTAGGGGAGCAGCTTGGATTTAGCGAGGGTAAGTAGCCGGGTAGTTGTTGTAATTAAAAAGGGATACCAATGGGCCAATCAATGGCCTAGGTCGGGGTTCTGTTCAGGCATCAGCAGACAGTTAACCCCCCCTTATAAAACTAACTAAACTAACTAACTACGAAATATGGACAAAAACAGAAAGTTCAAATATTTCAGATTCTTTTTTGTTTTTTTCCTAATTTTGTTGAGAAATATGGACAAAAGCAGAAAATAATTTTTTGGATATGTCTTATATAGTAGATTCGGAAATTTGATCAAAAAAGGACATATTTTTTTCCAAAAATGGTGCGAGTTAAGGATATATATTGAAATTTTGTAGAAAAACTTTTTTTTGTTGTATATTATAGTTTTTACATCTTGTTTAATTTTTGGATTTAACAATGTTGAATAATTTTGCAGATTTAGTTTTTTTTGTTTTTGAAGGAAAAGGATTTAATGGAAAAGCATAAATTTGATATTTTTTGTGTCTTATAAAAAAAAAAAAACCAAATAAACAGATTCTTGCATTTTAAATTTAATAAAAACTTTTTAGAAAAGTCTTAAATTTTATATCAGCTTTTATAATTAAAGTTTTTTTTAAAATTTATGTTGTTCGGTCAATAATTTAAATTATATTATAACTGGTAGACCATATCGTTATGTGATATTCTATCTGAGACAATGCCACTAATCTGATCTACCGTACTGATTACAGTTCGTTTTACAGTACTGTGATCATGTCCACTAACGACTGAATATAACTTGAAAATTCTGAAAAAATGAATAAAATTATAGTTAAAATGTGTCCATATCTACATTAATTTACTATTATTTAGTTTTTGTTCACTATTCTTGATCGATTTCCAGCAAATTTTTCTTTAAATAACAATTTTAAATTAGAATTTCCTTTTTTCTGATATTGAAATAAATTTTCAATATAAAATCATTTTTGCCTTCAGGAACATTAAATATCTAAGTTTTTTTTAATACCATATGAGACCATACTTA
Organism: Empis livida; assembly: GCA_963932195.1. Taxonomy (NCBI): domain Eukaryota; kingdom Metazoa; phylum Arthropoda; class Insecta; order Diptera; family Empididae; genus Empis; species Empis livida. The sequence goes on from OZ010646.1 coordinate 21,866,966, forward strand.
ATTTTCTTCATTCATTTTAAATATTTTTAAATATAAATTAACAAAATGATATCATTTTATATTCCCTTTTATTTATCTCAAATTTGTTTTTTGTTTTTTTTAGCTAATAAAGATTAGGGCATTTGCCTTCTGTAAAGAATTTTTATCTATATTTCTCACTGATTGTGATGATGATGCTATTCTATTGTCTTGTTTTTTAATTTAAAATCCAGAAAAATAGATATAATTGTATTTTTCTGCTGGCTTTTTTTGGGGGAGGAGGACAATTGTAGATTGTTATCATATTATATCCCCATTCCTACTTCAAAAAAAACTTTAGTATTATTCTATAAAAATATTAATGGTTTTATATAGTCGAAATTTAGTATATAATATATTATCGTGCTATTTTTATTGGATGGAAACGACAACCCTTCACATAAACTTAAAGAACCCTTCTAGTGTGTCGGAATTTGTAGTTAAAGTTTTCCATATAAATTAAATTTATGTCCTCCCAGAAAAATTGGATGAAAAAAAAAACTATTCAAAATACGTATCATGTTCGAGAAATAGTAATGAACAAATACAGGTGGACAGATTAAAGAGGATTTTACCTTATTTTATAAAAGAATTCCAATTAAATAGTTTGAATTTGAAAGTATAACTGGTATTTATATCAATTTGGATTTTCTGAACAAAAATTTCTAATTTTTGTTATGTTTTCGATATATTTCCGCAACGTTACCTATAACACCCTGTACTAACACTATTTTCCAATAAATTTTTCGTACAAAAAAAGGTAAAATCAATTATTTATGGGTTAGCTAGAAATTGCACAAAACATATGGACAAAAACGGAACACTCAAATATTTCAGATACTTTGTCGTTTTTTTCGTTATTTTGTTGCGAAATATGGACAAAAACAGAAAACTCAAATATTGCAGATTCTTTTTGTTTTTTTCGATATTTTGTTGCGAAATATGGACAAAAACAGAAAACTCAAATATTTCAGAGAATTTGTTGTTTTTCCGATATTTTGTTGCGCAATAAGGACAAAACCAGAAAACTCATCAATGGCAGATAGTTTTTTGTTTTTTTTTGTTAGTTTGTTGCGAAATATGGACAAAAAAAGAAAACTCAAATATTTCAGATATTTTGTTGTTTTTTTTGTCATTTTGTTGGGAAATATGGACAAAAACAGAACACTCAAATATTTTAGAGAATTTGTTGTTTTTCCGTTATTTTGTTGCGAAATATGGACAAATCCAGAAAACTAAAATATTTCTGATTCTTTTTGTTTTTTTTCCATATTTAGTTGCAAAATTCGGACAAAAACAGAAAGCTAAAATATTTCCGATACTTTCTTGTTATTTTTTCGATATTTTGTTGCGAAATATGGACAAAAAAATAAAACTCAAATATTTCAGATAGTTTGTTGTTTTTGTCGTTATTTTGTTGCGTAATATGGACAAACCCAGAAAACTCAAATATTTCAGAAAAATTTTTTTTGTTAGTTTGTTGCGAAATATGGACAAAAAGAGAAAACTCAAATATTTCAGATTCTTTTTGTTTTTTTCGATATTTAGTTGCGAAATATGGACAAAATCAGAAAACTCATATACTTTAGATACTTTTTTGTTTTTTTTTTGTTAATTTGTTGCGAAATATGGACAAAAAAGAAACCTCAAATATTACAGATATTTTTTGTTTTTTTTTCGTGATTTTGTTGGGAAATATCGACAAAAACAGAAAACTAAAATATTTCAGAGAATTTGTTGTTTTTGCCGTTATTTTGTTGCGAAATATGGACAAACACAGAAAGCTCATATATTTCAGATACCTTTATGTTTTTTGCAGTTAGTTTGTTGCGAAATATGGACAAAAATAGAAAACTCAAATATTTCAGATTCTTTTAGTTTTTTTCGATATTTAGCTGCGAAATATGGACAAATTCAGAAAACACAATTATTTCAGATAGTTTTTTGTTTTTTTTTCGTTATTTTGTCGCGAAATATGGACAAAAAATGAAAACTCAAATATTTCAAATAGTTTTTTTCGTTATTTTGTTGCGAAATATGGACAAAAAACAGAAAACTCAAATATTTCAGATAGTTTTTTATTATTTTTTCGTTATCTTGTTGCGAAATGTGGAGAAAAACAGAAAACACAAATATTCCAGATATTTTCTTGTTATTTTTTCGTTATTTTGTCGCGAAATATACACAACAAATGAAAACTCAAATATATCAGATACTTTTTTTTTCGTTATTTTGTTGCGAAATATGGACAAAAATAGAATACTCAAATATTTCAGATTCTTTTAGTTTTTTTCGATATTTAGCTACGAAATATGGACAAATTCAGAAAACACAAATATTTCAGATAGTTTTTTGTTTTTTTTTCGTTATTTTGTCGCGAAATATGGACAAAAAATGAAAACTCAAATATTTCAAATAGTTTTTTTCGTTATTTTGTTGCGAAATAAGGAGAAAAACAGAATGCTCAAATATTTCAGATACTTTTATGTTTTTTTCGTTATTTTGTTGCGAAAAATCAACAAAAACAGAAAACTCAAATATTTCAGATAGTTTTTTATTATTTTTTCGTTATTTTGTTGCGAAATGTGGAGAAAAACAGAAAACACAAATATTCCAGATATTTTCTTGTTATTTTTTCGTTATTTTGTCGCGAAATATGGACAAGAAATGAAAACTCAAATATATCAGATACTTTTTTTTTCGTTATTTTGTTGCGAAATATGGACAAAAACAGAAAACTCAAATATTTCAGATACTTTGCTGTTATTTTTTCGTTATTTTGTTGTGAAATATGGACAAAAACAGAAAGCTAAAATATTTCAGATACTCTTTCGTTGTTTTTTCGTTATTTTGTTTCGGAATATGGACCAAAACAGAAAACTCAAATATTTCAGATACTTGTTATTTTTTCGTTATTTTGTTGCGAAATATGTAAAAAAACAGAAAACTAAAATATTTCAGATACTTTTTTGTTTGTTTTTTTCCTTATTTTGTTGAGAAATATGGAAAAAACAGAAAACTCAAATATTTCAGATAGTTTTTTTTTTTCTTTTTTCGTTATTTTGTTGCGAAACATGGACAAAAACAGAAAACTCAAAAATTTTAGATTCTTTTTTATTAGTTTTTTTCTTTATTTTGTTGAGAAATATAGACAATAGCAGAAAACTCAAATATTTCATATACTTTTTGCTTTTTTTTCGTTATATTATTGCGAAATATAGACAAAAAACGAATACTCAAATATTTCAGATCTTTTTGTGTTTTTTGTTTCGTTATTTTGTTGAGAAATATGGACAAAAACAGAAAACTAAAATATTTCAGAGAATTTGTTTTTTTTTCGTTATTTTGTTGCGAAATATGGACAAAAATTGAAAGCTGAAATATTTCAGATACTTTTATGTTTTTTTTTCCTTATTTTTTTCGAAATAGGGACAAAAACAGAAAACTCAAATATTTCAGATACTTTTTAGTATTTTTTTTTCGTTATATTATTGTGAAATATGGACAGAAACTTTTTAGTATTTTTTTTTTTTCCGTTATTTTGTTGCGAAATATTGACAAAAGCAGAAAACTCAAATATTTCTGATACTTTTTTTTCGTTATTTTGTTGCGAAATATGGACAAAAACAGAAAGCTCAAATATTTCAGACTCTTTGTTATTTTTTTTTTGCGTTTTATTATTGCGAAATATCGACAAAAACGAAAACTCAAATATTTCAGATATTTTTTTGTTTTTTGTTTCGTTATTATCGTGAGAAATATGGACAAAAACAGAAAACTCAAATATTTTAGAGAATTTGTTCTTTTTCCGTTATTTTGTTGCGAAATATTGACAAAACCAGAAAACTCAAATATTTCTGATACTTTTTTTTCGTTATTTTGTTGCAAAATATGCACAAAAACAGAAAGCTCAAATATTTCAGACTCTTTTTGTTTTTTTTTTGCGTTATGTTATTGCGAAATATCGACAAAAACGAAGACTCAAATATTTCAGATTTTTTTTTGTTTTTGTTTCGTTATTTTCTTGAGAAATATGGACAAAAACAGAAAACTCAAATATTTCAGAGAATTTGTTTTATTTTCCGTTATTTTGTTGCGAAATATGGCCAAAACCAGAAAACTCAAATATTTCTGATACTTTTTTTTCGTTATTTTGTTGCGAAATATGGACAAAAACAGAGAGCACAAATATTGCAGATATTTTTAGGTTTTTTTTTTGTTAATTTGTTGCGAAATATGGTTAAAAAATGAAAACTCAAATATTTCAGATACTTTTTCCTGTTTTTTTTCGTTATTTTGTTGCAAAATATGGAGACTAACAGAAAACTCAATATTTTAGATTCTTTTTGTTTTTTTCGATATTTAGTTGCGAAATGTGGACAAAAACAGAAAACTCAAATATTTCAGAGAATTTGTTGTTTTTTCCGTTATTTTGTTGCGAAATATAAACAAAACCAGAAAACTCAAATATTTCTGATACTTTTTTTTCGTTATTTTGTTGCGAAATATGGACAAAAACAGAGAGCACAAATATTGCAGATATTTTTAGGTTTTTTTTGTTAATTTGTTGCGAAATATGGTTAAAAAATGAAAACTCAAATATTTCAGATACTTTTTCCTGTTTTTTTTCGTTATTTTGTTGCGAAATATGTACAAAAATATTTCAGATAATTTTTTGTTTTTTTTACGTTATTTTGTTGCAAAATATGGACAAAAATAGTAAACTAAAATATTTTAGATACTTTTTTGTTTGTTTTTCCCTTATTTTGTTGAGAAATATGGACAAAAGCAGAAAACTCAAATATTTCAGATACTTTTTTGTTATTTTTTTCGTTATATTATAGCGAAATATGGACAGAAAAAGAAAACTGAAATATTTAAAATATTTTTTTGTTTTTTTTTCGTTATTTTGTTGGGAAATATGGACAAAAACAGAAAATTCAAATATTTCAGAGAATTTGTTGTTTTTTTCCGTTATTTTGTTGCGAAATATGGACAAATCCACAAAACTCAAATATAATTTTTTATTTATATTTGAGTTTTGATAATTTTCAAAAGATAATTTTTTTTTCGTTATTTTGTTGCGAAATATGGATAACAACAGAATGATCAAATATTTCAGATACTTTCTTGTAATTTTTTTGTTATTTTGTTGCTAAATATGGACAAAAACAGAAAACTAAAATATTTCCGTTACTTTTTGTTAGTTTTTTTCCTTATTTTGTTGAGAAATATGGACAAAAGCAGAAAACTCAAATATTTCAGAGAATTTGTTGTTTTTTTTTGCGTTATATTATTGCGAAATATCGACAATAACGAAGACTCAAATATTTCAGATATTTTTTTGTTTTTTGTTTCGTTATTTTTTTGAGAAATATGGACAAAAACAGAAAACTCAAATATTTCAGATACTTTTTTATTATTTTTTTCGTTATATTATAGCGAAATATGGACAGAAAAAGAAAACTGAAATATTTAAAGTATTTTTTTGTTTTTTTTTCGCTATTTTGTTGGGAAATATGGACAAAAACAGAAAATTCAAATATTTCAGAGAATTTGTTGTTTTTTTTCGTTATTTTGTTGCGAAATATGGACAAAAACAAAAAACTCAAATATTTCAGATTCTTTTTGTTTTTTCGATATTTAGTTGCGAAATACGGACAAAAACAGAAAGCTAAAATATTTCCGATACTCTTTTGCTTTTTTTCGTTATATTGTTGCGCAATAAAGACAAAAACAGAAAACTCAAATATTTCAGAGAATTTGTTGTTTTTTTCGTTATTTTGTTGTGAAATATGGACAAAAACAGAAAACTCAAATATTTTAGATACTTTTCTGTTATTTTTTCGTTATTTTGTTGCGAAATATGGACAAAAACCGAAAACTCAAATATTTCAGAGAATTTGTTGTTTTTTTCCGTTATTTTGTTGCGAAATATGGACAAAACCAGAAAACTCAAATATTTCAGATACTTTTTTTTTCGTTAAAAAAAAAAAGCGAAATATGGACAAAAATTGAAAGCTGAAATATTTTAGGTACTTTTATGTTTTTTTTTTCGTTATTTTGTTCGGAATAGGGACAAAAACAGAGAACTGAAATATTTTAGATTCTCTTTTTTTTCGATATGTAGTTGCGAAATATTAACAAAAACAGAAAACTCAAATATATCAGTTATTTTTTTGTTTTTTTTCGTTATATTATCGTGAGAAATATGGGACAAAAACAGAAAACTCAAATATTTTAGAGAATTTGTTGTTTTTTTCCGCTATTTTGTTGCGAAATATTGACAAAACCAGAAAACTCAAATATTTCTGATACTTTTTTTCGTTATTTTGTTGCGAAATATGGACAAAAACAGAGAGCTCAAATATTTCAGATACTTTTATGTTTTTTTTCGTTAATTTTTCGCGAAATATGGTTAAAAAATGAAAACTCAAATATTTCAGATACTTTTTCCATTTTTTTTCGTTATTTTGTTGCGAAATATGAACAAAACCAGAAAACTCAAATATTTCTTATACTTTTTTTTTCGTTATTTTGTTGCGAAATATGGACAAAAACAGAAAACTCAAATATTTCAGAGAATTTGTTGTTTTTTTCCGTTATTTTGTTGCGAAATATGGACAAAACCAGAAAACTAAAATATTTCAGATACTTTTTTTTTCGTTATTTTGTTGCGAAATATGGACAAAAACAGAATGCTCAAATATTTCAGATACTTTCTTGTTATTTTTTTGTTATTTTGTGGCGAATTATGGAGAAAAACAGAAAACTCAAATATTTCAGATTCTTTTTGTTTTTTTCGATATTTAGTTGCGAAATACGAACAAAAACAGAAAGCTAAAATATTTCCGATACTCTTTTGCTTTTTTTTTATATTGTTGCGCAATAATGACAAAAACAGAAAACTCATTAATGGCAGATACTTTTTTGTTATTTTTTCATTATTTTGTTGTGAAATATGGACAAAAACAGAAAGGTAAAATATTTCAGATACTCTTTCGTTGTTTTTTCGTTATTTTTTTTCGGAATATGGACAAAAACAGAAAACTCAAATATTTCAGATACTTTCTTGTAATTTTTTCGTTATTTTGTTGCGAAATAAGGAGAAAAACAGAATGCTCAAATATTTCAGATACTTTTGAGTTTTTTTTCGTTATTTTGTTGCGAAATATCGACAAAAACAGAAAACGCATATATTTCAGATTCTTTTTGTTTTTTTTCGATATTTAGTTGCGAAACACGGACAAAAACAGGAAGCTAAAATATTTCCGATACTCTTTTGCTTTTTTTTTATATTGTTGCGTACATACTTTTTTTGTTATTTTTTCGTTATTTTGTTGTGAAATATGGACAAAAACAGAAAGCTAAAATATGTCAGAAACTCTTTCGTTGTTTTTTCGTTATTTTGTTTCGGAATATGGACAAAAACAGAAAACTCAAATATTTCAGATACTTTCTTGTAATTTTTTCCTTATTTTGTTGTGAAATATGGACAAAAACCGAAAACTCAAATATTTTAGATACTTTCCAGTTATTTTTTCGTTATTTTGTTGCGAAATATGGACAAAACAGAAAACTCAAATATTTCAGATTCTTTTTGTTTTTTTCGATATTTAGTTGCGAAATACGGACAAAAACAGAAAACTAAAATATTTCAGATTCTTTTTTGTTTGTTTTTTTCCTTATTTTGTTGAGAAATATGGACAAAACCAGAAAACTCAAATATTTCATATACTTTTTGCTTTTTTTTTGTTATATTATTGCGAAATATAGACAAAAAACGAATACTCAAATATTTCAGATCTTTTTGTGTTTTTTGTTTCGTTATTTTTTTGAGAAATATGGATAAAAACAGTAAACTCAAATATTTCAGAGAATTTGTTTTTTTTTTCCGTTATTTTGTTGCGAAATATGGACAAAACCAGAAAACTCAAATATTTCAGATACTGTTTTATCGTTATTTTGTTGCGAAACATGGACAAAAATTGAAAGCTGAAATATTTCAGATACTTTTATGTTTTTTTTCCTTATTTTTTTCGAAATAGGGACAAAAACAGAAAACTCAAATATTTCAGATTCTTTCTTGTAATTTTTTCGTTATTTTGTTGTGAAATATGGACAAAAACAGAAAACTCAAATATTTTAGATACTTTCCAGTTATTTTTTCGTTATTTTGTTGCGAAATATGGACAAAACAGAAAACTCAAATATTTCAGATTCTTTTTGTTTTTTTTCGATATTTAGTTGCGAAATACGGACAAAAACAGAAAACTCAAATATTTCAGATTCTTTTTTGTTTGTTTTTTTCCTTATTTTGTTGTGAAATATGGACAAAAACAGAAAACTCAAATATTTCAGATACTTTCTTGTAATTTTTTCGTTATATTGTTGTGAAATATGGACAAAAACAGAAAACTCAAATATTTTAGATACTTTCCAGTTATTTGTTCGTTATTTTGTTGCGAAATATGGACAAAAACAGAAAACTCAAATATTTCAGATTCTTTTTGTTTTTTTCGATATTTAGTTGCGAAATACAGACAAAAAAAGAAAACTCAAATATTTCAGATTTTTTTTGTTTTTTCGTTATTTTGTTGACAAATATGGACAAAAGCAGAAAACTCAAATATTTCATATACTTTTTGCTTCTTTTTCGTTATATTATTGCGAAATATGGACAAAAAACGAATACTCAAATATTTCAGATCTTTTTGTGTTTTTTGTTTCGTTATTTTGTTGGGAAATATGGATAAAAACAGAAAACTCAAAAATTTCAGAGAATTTGTTTTTTTTCCGTTATTTTGTTGCGAAATATGGACAAAACCAGAAAACTCAAATATTTCCGATACTTTTTTTTTCGTTGTTTTGTTGCGAAATATGAACAAAAGCAGAAAACTCAAATATTTCAGATATTTTTTTGTTTTTTTTGCGTTATACTATTGCGAAATATGGACAAAAAACGAAGACGTTATAAAAACGAAGACGTTATGTTATGGACAGAAACAGAAAACTCAAATCTTTCAGAGAATTTGTTGTTTTCTTCCGTTATTTTGTTGCGAAATATGGACAAATCCAGAAAATCGAAATATTTCAGATAATTTTTTTTCGTTATTTTGTTGCGAAATATGGACAAAAACAGAAAACTCAAATATTTCAGATAGTTTTTTGTTTTTTTTTTCATTATTTTATTGCGAAATATGGGCAACAAATTAAAACTAAAATATTTCAGATACTTTTTCGTTTTTTTTTCGTTATTTTGTTGCGAAATATGGAGAAAAACAGAAAATTTAAATATTTCATATTCTTTTTGTTTTTTCGATATTTAGTTGCGAAATATGTACAAAAATAGAAAACTCAAATATTTCAGATACTTTGTTGTAATTTTTTCGTTATTTTGTTGCTAATAATGGACAAAAACAGAAAACTAAAATATTTCCGTTACTTTTTTGTTTATTTTTTTCCTTATTTTGTTGAGAAATATGGACAAAAGCAGAAAACCCAAATATTTCAGATACTTTCTTGTTTTTTTGAGTTATTTTGTTGTTAAATATGGACAAAAAGAGAAAACTAAAATATTTCCGTTACTTTTTTGTTTGTTTTTTTCCTTATTTGGTTGAGAAATATGGACAAAAGCAGAAAACTCAAATATTTCAGAGAATTTGTTGTTTTTTTCCGTTATTTTGTTGCGAAATATGGACAAATCCAGAAAATTGAAATATTTCAGATAATTTTTTTTTCGTTATTTTGTTGCGAAATATGGACAAAACCAGAAAACTCAAATATTTCGGATACTTTTTTTTTCGTTATTTTGTTTCGAAATATGGACAAAAAACAGCAAACTTAAATATTTCAGATACTATTTCCCTTTTTTTCGTTATTTTGTTGCGAAATATGGACAAAAACAGAAACCTCAAATATTTCTGAGAATTTGTAGTTTTTTTCCGTTATTTTGTTGCGAAATACGGACAAAAACAGAAAACTCAAATATTTCAGAGAATTTGTTGTTTTCTTCCTTTTATGTTTTTTTTCGTTAACTTGATACGAAATATGGTTAAAATATGAAAACTCAAATATTTCAGATACTTTTTCCTTTTTTTTCGTTATTTTGTTGCAAAATATGGACAAAAACAGAAACCTCAAATATTTCTGAGAATTTGTTGTTTTTTCCGTTATTTTGATGCGAAATACCGACAAAAAATGAAAACTCAAATATTTCAGTACTTTGTGCTCTTTGTTCGTTATTTTGTTGCGAAATATGGACAAAAGCAGAAAACTCAAATATTTCAGATACTTTTTTGTTTTTTTTGCGTTATATTATTGCGAAATATGGACAAAAAAGAAGAAGTTATTTTCTTGGGAAATATGGACAAAAACAGAAAACTCAAATATTTCAGAGAATTTGTTGTTTTTGTCCGTTATTTTGTTGCGAAATACGGACAAAAAATTAAAACTCAAATATTTTGTTGCGAAATATTTTTTTGTTTTTTTTTGCGTTATATTATTGCGAAATATGGACAAAAAAGAAGAAGTTATTTTCTTGGGAAATATGGACAAAAACAGAAAACTCAAATATTTCAGAGAATTTGTTGTTTTTTTCCGTTATTTTGTTGCGAAATATGGACAAAACCAGAAAACTCAAATATTTCCGATACTTTTTTTTTCGTTATTTTGTTTCGAAATATGGACAAAAAATTAAAACTCAAATATTTCAGTACTTTGTCCCTTTTTCTTCGTTGTTTTGTTGCGAAATATGAACAAAATCAGAAAACTCAAATATTTCAGATATTTTTTTGTTTTTTTTGCGTTATATTATTGCGAAATATGGACAAAAAACGAAGACTTTATTTTCTTGTGAAATATGGACAAAAACAGAAAACTCAAATCTTTCAGAGAATTTGTTGTTTTCTTCCGTTATTTTGTTGCGAAATATGGACAAATCCAGAAAATCGAAATATTTCAGATAATTTTTTTTCGTTATTTTGTTGCGAAATATGGACAAAAACAGAAAACTCAAATATTTCAGATAGTTTTTTGTTTTTTTTTCGTTATTTTATTGCGAAATATGGGCAAAAAATTAAAACTAAAATATTTCAGATACTTTTTCGTTTTTTTTCGTTATTTTGTTGCGAAATATGGAGAAAAACAGAAAATTTAAATATTTCATATTCTTTTTGTTTTTTCGATATTTAGTTGCGAAATATGTACAAAAATAGAAAACTCAAATATTTCAGATACTTTGTTGTAATTTTTTCATTATTTTGTTGCTAATAATGGACAAAAACAGAAAACTAAAATATTTCCGTTACTTTTTTGTTTATTTTTTTCCTTATTTTGTTGAGAAATATGGACAAAAGCAGAAAACCCAAATATTTCAGATACTTTCTTGTTTTTTTGAGTTATTTTGTTGTTAAATATGGACAAAAAGAGAAAACTAAAATATTTCGGTTACTTTTTTGTTTGTTTTTTTCCTTATTTGGTTGAGAAATATGGACAAAAGCAGAAAACTCAAATATTTCAGAGAATTTGTTGTTTTTTTCCGTTATTTTGTTGCGAAATATGGACAAATCCAGAAAATTGAAATATTTCAGATAATTTTTTTTTCGTTATTTTGTTGCGAAATATGGACAAAACCAGAAAACTCAAATATTTCGGATACTTTTTTTTTCGTTATTTTGTTTCGAAATATGGACAAAAAACAGCAAACTCAAATATTTCAGATACTATTTCCCTTTTTTTCGTTATTTTGTTGCGAAATATGGACAAAAACAGAAACCTCAAATATTTCTGAGAATTTGTTGTTTTTTTCCGTTATTTTGTTGCGAAATACGGACAAAAAATTAAAACTCAAATATTTCAGTACTTTGTCCCTTTTTCTTCGTTGTTTTGTTGCGAAATATGGACAAAAGCAGAAAACTCAAATATTTCAGATATTTTTTTGTTTTTTTTGCGTTATATTATTGCGAAATATTGACAAAAAACGAAGACGTTATTTTCTTGAGAAATATGGACAAAAACAGAAAACTCAAATCTTTCAGAGAATTTGTTGTTTTTTTCCGTTATTTTGTTGCGAAATATGGACAAATCCAGAAAATTGAAATATTTCAGATAACTTTTTTTTCGTTATTTTGTTGCGAAATATGGACAAAAACAGAATGCTGAAATATCTCAGATACTTTTATATTTTTTTTCGTTATTTTGTTGCGAAATATGGACAAAAACAGAAAACTCAAATATTTCAGATAGTTTTTTGTTTTTTTTTCGTTATTTTGTTGCGAAATATGGGCAAAAAATTAAAACTAAAATTTTTGAGATACTTTTTCGTTTTTTTTCGTTATTTTGTTGCGAAATATGGAGAAAAACAGAAAATTTAAATATTTCATATTCTTTTTGTTTTTTCGATATTTAGTTGCGAAATATAGACAAAAACAGAAAACTAAAATATTTCCGTTACTTTTTTGTTTATTTTTTCCTTATTTGGTTGAGAAATATGGACAAAAGCAGAAAACCCAAATATTTCAGATACTTTCTTGTTTTTTGAGTTATTTTGTTGTTAAATATGAACAAAAAGAGAAAACTAAAATATTTCCGTTACTTTTTTGTTTGTTTTTTTCCTTATTTGCTTGAGAAATATGGACAAAAACAGAAACCTCAAATATTTCTGAGAATTAGTTGTTTTTTTCCGTTATTTTGTTGCGAAATACGGACAAAAAATTAAAACTCAATTATTTCAGTACTTTGTCCCTTTTTCTTCGTTGTTTTGTTGCGAAATATGGACAAAAGCAGAAAACTCAAATATTTCTGAGAATTTGTTGTTTTTTTCCGTTATTTTGATGCGAAATACCGACAAAAAATGAAAACTCAAATATTTCAGTACTTTGTGCTCTTTCTTCGTTATTTTGTTGCGAAATATGGACAAAAGCAGAAAACTCAAATATTTCAGATACTTTTTTGTTTTTTTTTGCGTTATTTTATTGCGAAATATGGACAAAAAACGTAGGCGTTATTTTCTTGATAAATATGGACAAAAACAGAAAGCTCAAATATTTCAGAGAATTTGTTGTTTTTTTCCATTATTTTATTGCGAAATATGGACAAATCCAGAAAACTCAAATATTTCAGATACAATTATGTGTTTTTTTTTTATTTTGTTAGTAAATACCGACAAAAACAGAAAACTCAAATATTTCAGATTTTTTTTGTTTTTTTCGATATTTAGTTGCGAAATATGGATAAAAACAGAAAACTCAAATATTTCAGATACATTCCTGTTATTTTTTCGTTATTTTGTTGCGAAATATGGACAAAAGCAGAAAACTCAAATATTTCTGATACTTACTTGTTTTTTTTGCGTTATATTATTGCGAAATATGGACGAAAAACGAAGACGTTATTTTCTTGAGAGATGTGGATAAAAACAGAATTCTCAAATATTTCAAAGAATTTGTTGTTTTCTTCCGTTGTTTTGTTGCGAAATATTGACAAAACCAGAAAAATCAAATATTTCTCATACTTTTTTTCGTTATTTTGTTGCAAAATATGGACAAAAACAAAAAACTCAAATATTTCAGATACTTTCTTGTTATTTTTTCGTTATATTATTGCGAAAAATGGACAAAAACGAAGACTTAAACATTTCATTGTGAAATATGGACAAAACTAGAAAACTGAAATATTTCGGATACTTTTTTTTTATTTATTTTGTTGCGAAATATGCACAAAAAACAGAAAGATAAAATATCTCAAATACTTTTATGTTTTTTTTCGTTAACTTGATACGAAATATGGTTAAAATATGAAAACTCAAATATTTCAGATACTTTTTCCTTTTTTTCGTTATTTTGTTGCAAAATATGGACAAAAACAGAAACCTCAAATATTTCAGAGAATTTGTTGCTTTTTTCCGTTATTTTGTTGCGAAAAATGGACAAAACCACAAAACTAAAATATTTCTGATACTTTTTTTTTCGTTATTTCTGATACTTTTTTTTTCGTTATTTCTTTTTTTCGTTATTTTTTTGAAATATGGACAAAAAACAGAAAGCTCAAATATTTCAGATACTTTTATGTTTTTTTTCGTTAACCTGATATGAAATATGGTTAAAATACTCAAATATTTCAGATACTTTTTCCTTTTTTTTAGTTATTTTGTTGCAAAATATGGACAAAAACAGAAACCTCAAATATTTCTGAGTATTTGTTGTTTTTTTCCGTTATTTTGATGCGAAATACCGACAAAAAATGAAAACTCAAATATATCAGTACTTTGTCCCTCTTTCTTCGTTATTTTGTTGCGAAATATGGACAAAAGCAGAAAACTCAAATATTTCAGATACTTTTTTGTTTTTTTTGCGTTATATTATTTCGAAATATGGACAAAAAACGAAGACGTTATTTTCTTGGGCAATATGGACAAAAACAGAAAACTCAAATATTTCAGAGAATTTGTTGTTTTTTTCCGTTATTTTGTTGCGAAATATGGACAAAACCAGAAAACTCAAATATTTCCGATACTTTTCTTTTCGTTATTTTGTTGCGAAATATGGACAAAAACAAAAAACTCAAATATTTCAGATACTTTCTTGTTATCTTTTCGTTATTTTGTTGCGAAATATGGACAAAAACAGAAAATTCAAATATTTCCGATACTTTTTTGTTTGTTTTTTTCCTTATTTTGTTGAGAAATATGTACAAAAGCAGAAAACTCAAATATTTCAGATACTTTTTTGTTTTTGTTTCGTTATTTTCTTGAGAAATATGGACAAAACAGAAAACTCAAATATTTTAAAGAATTTTTTGTTTTTTTCCGTTATTTTGTTGCGAAATATGGACAAAACCAGAAAACTCAAATATTTCTGATACTTTTTTTTCGTTATTTTGTTGCGAAATATGGACAAACACAGAAAGCTCAAATATTTTAGATACTTTTATATTTTTTTTCGTTAATTTGTTGCGAAATTTGGTTAAAAAATGAAAACTCAAATATTTCAGATACTTTTTCTTTTTTTTCGTTATTTTGTTACGAAATATGGACAAAACCAGAAAACTCAAATATTGCAGATATTTTCTTTTCGTTATTTTGTTGGGAAATATGGACAAAAATTTAAAGATGAAATATTTCAGGTACTTTTATGTTTTTTTTCGTTATTTTGTTCGAAATATGGACAAAAACAGAAAACTCAAATATTTCAGATAGGTTTTTTTTTCGTTATTTTGTTGCAAAATATGGGCAAAAAATGAAAACTAAAATATTTATGATATTTTTTCGTTTTTTTTTCGTTATTTTGTTGGGAAATATGGACAAAAACAGAAAACTCAAATATTTCAGATACTTTCTTGTTATTTTTTCGTTATTTTGTTGAGAAATATGGACAAAAACAGAAAACTCAAATATTTCAGATACTTTTTTGTTTTCTTTTGCGTTATATTATTGTGAAATATTGACAAAAAACGAAGACTCAAATATTTCAGATATTTTTTTGTTTTTTGTTTCGTTATTTTGTTGAGAAATTAGGACAAAAACAGAAAACTCAAATATTTCAGATACTTTCTTATTATTTTTTCGTTATTTGGTTGAGAAATATGGACAAAAGCAGAAAACTCAAATATTTCAGATACTTTCTTGTTTTTTTGCGTTATATTATTGCGAAATATGGACAAAAAACGAAGACGTTATTTTCTTGGGCAATATGGACAAAAACAGAAAACTCAAATATTTCAGAGAATTTGTTGTTTTTTTCCGTTATTTTGTTGCGAAATATGGACAAAACCAGAAAACTCAAATATTTCCGATACTTTTCTTTTCGTTATTTTGTTGCGAAATATGGACAAAAACAGAAAACTCAAATATTTCAGATACTTTCTTGTTATCTTTTCGTTATTTTGTTGCGAAATATGGACAAAAACAGAAAATTCAAATATTTCCGATACTTTTTTGTTTGTTTTTTTCCTTATTTTGTTGAGAAATATGTACAAAAGCAGAAAACTCAAATATTTCAGATACTTATTTGTTTTTGTTTCGTTATTTTCTTGAGAAATATGGACAAAACAGAAAACTCAAATATTTTAGAGAATTTGTTGTTTTTTTCCGTTATTTTGTTGCGAAATATGGACAAAACCAGAAAACTCAAATATTTCTGATACTTTTTTTTCGTTATTTTGTTGCGAAATATGGACAAACACAGAAAGCTCAAATATTTTAGATACTTTTATATTTTTTTTCGTTAATTTGTTGCGAAATTTGGTTAAAAAATGAAAACTCAAATATTTCAGATACTTTTTCTTTTTTTTCGTTATTTTGTTGCGAAATATGGACAAAACCAGAAAACTCAAATATTGCAGATATTTTCTTTTCGTTATTTTGTTGGGAAATATGGACAAAAATTGAAAGATGAAATATTTCAGGTACTTTTATGTTTTTTTTCGTTATTTTGTTCGAAATATGGACAAAAACAGAAAACTCAAATATTTCAGATAGGTTTTTTTTTCGTTATTTTGTTGCAAAATATGGGCAAAAAATGAAAACTAAAATATTTATGATATTTTTTCGTTTTTTTTCGTTATTTTGTTGGGAAATATGGACAAAAACAGAAAACTCAAATATTTCAGATACTTTCTTGTTATTTTTTCGTTATTTTGTTGAGAAATATGGACAAAAACAGAAAACTCAAATATTTCAGATACTTTTTTGTTTTCTTTTGCGTTATATTATTGTGAAATATTGACAAAAAACGAAGACTCAAATATTTCAGATATTTTTTTGTTTTTTGTTTAGTTATTTTGTTGAGAAATTAGGACAAAAACAGAAAACTCAAATATTTCAGATACTTTCTTATTATTTTTTCATTATTTGGTTGAGAAATATGGACAAAAGCAGAAAACTCAAATATTTCAGATACTTTCTTGTTTTTTTGCGTTATATTATTGCGAAATATGGACAAAAAACGAAGACGTTATTTTCTTGCGAAATATGGACAAAAACAGAAAACTCAAATATTTCAGAGAATTTGTTGTTTTCTTCCGTTATTTTGTTGCGAAATATGGACAAAACAAGAAAACTCAAATATATCTGATACTTTTTTTCGTTATTTTGTTGCGAAATATGGACAAAAACAGAAAACTCAAATATTTCAGATACTTTCTTGTTATTTTTTCGTTATTTTGTTGCGAAATATGGACAAAAACAGAAAACTCAAATATTTCAGAGAATTTGTTGTTTTTTCCGGTTATTTTGTTGCGAAATATCGACAAAACCAGAAATCTGAAATATTTCAGATACTTTTCGTTATTTTGTTGCTAAATATGGACAAAAACAGAAAGGTCAAATATTTCAGACACTTTTAGGTTTTTTTTGTTAATTTGTTGCGAAATATGGTTCAAAAATGAAAACTCAAATATTTCAGACACTTTTTGCTTTTGTTGAGTTATTTTGGTGCTAAATATGGACAAAAAGAGATAACACAAATATTTCAGATTCTTTTTGTTTTTTTTTCGATATTTAGTTGCAAAATATGGACAAAAACAGAAAACTAAAATATTTCAGATACTTTTTTGTTTGTTTTTTGTCCTAATTTTGTTGAGAAATATGGACAAAAGCAGAAAACTCAAATATTTCAGATACATTTTGTTTTTTTTCGTTATTTGGAGTCGAAATATGGAAAAAAACAGCAAACTCAAATATTTCAGAGAATTTTTGTTTCGTTATTTGGTTGCAAAATATGGACAAAAACAGAACACTCAAATATTACAGATAGTTTTTTGTTTTTTTTCGTAATTTTGTTGCGAAATTTGGACAAAAACAGAAAACTAAAATATTTCAGATACTTATTTGTTTGTTTTTTTCCTAATTTTGTTGAGAAATATGGACAAAAGCACAAAACTCAAATATTTCAGATACTTTTTTTTCGTTAAGTTGTTGCAAAATATGGACAAAAAAAGAAAACTCAAATATTTCAGGTATTTTTTCCTTTTTTTTCGTTATTTTGTTGCGAAATATGGACAAAAACAGAAAACTCAAATATTTCAGATAGTTTTTTGTTTTTTTTTCGTTATTTTGTTGCGAAAAATGGACAAAAACAGAAAACTAAAATATTTCAGATACTTTTTTGTTTGTTCTTTTCCTAATTTTGTTGAGCAATATCGACAAAAACAGAAAACTCAAATATTTCAGAGAATTTGTTGTTTTCTTCCGTTATTTTGTTGCGAAATATGGAGAAAACCAGAAAACTCAAATATTTCTGATACTTTTTTTTCGTTATTTTGTTGCGAAATATGGACAAAAACAGAAAACTAAAATATTTCAGATACTTTTTTGTTTGTTCTTTTCCTAATTTTGTTGAGGAATATGGACAAAAGCAAAAAACTGAACTATTTCAGATACTTTTTTGTTTTTTTTTCGTTATTTTGTTGCGAAATATGGACAAAAACAGAAAACTAAAATATTTCAGATACTTTTTTGTTTGTTTTTTTCCTAATTTTGTTGAAAAATATCGACAAAAACAGAAAACTCAAATATTTCAGAGAATTTGTTGTTTTCTTCCGTTATTTTGTTCCGAAATATGAAGAAAACCAGAAAACTCAAATAGTTCAGATACTTTTTTGTTTTTTTTTCATTATATTATTGCGAATAATGGACCAAAAAAGAAAACTCAAATATTTCAGATTCTTTTTGTTTTTTTTTGATATTTAGTTGCGAAATATGAACAAAAACAGAAAACTCAAATATTTCAGATAGTTTTTGGTTTTTTCTCGTTTTTTTTTTGCGAAATATGGACAAAAACAGAAAACTGGACAAAAAACGAAGGCGTTATTTTCTTGAGAAATATGGACAAAAACAGAAAGCTGAAATATTTTAGAGAATTTGGTGTTTTTTTCGTTATTCTGTTGCGAAATATGTACAAATCCAGAAAACTCAAATATTTAAGATACTTTTTTCTTCGTTATTTTGTTGCGAAATATGGACAAAAAATGAAAACTCAAATATTTCAGATACTTTCTTGTTATTTTTTCGTTATTTTGTTGCGAAATATGGACAAAACAGAAAACTCAAATATTTCAGATACTTTTTTGTTTTCTTTTGCGTTATATTATTGTGAAATATTGACAAAAAACGAAGACTCAAATATTTCAGATATTTTTTTGTTTTTTGTTTCGTTATTTTGTTGAGAAATTAGGACAAAAAAAGAAAACTCAAATATTTCAGATACTTTCTTGTTATTTTTTCATTATTTGGTTGAGAAATATGGACAAAAGCAGAAAACTCAAATATTTCAGATACTTTCTTGTTTTTTTGCGTTATATTATTGCGAAATATGGACAAAAAACGAAGACGTTATTTTCTTGAGAAATATGGACAAAAACAGAAAACTCAAATATTTCAGAGAATTTGTTGTTTTCTTCCGTTATTTTGTTGCGAAATATGGACAAAACCAGAAAACTCAAATATATCTGATACTTTTTTTCGTAATTTTGTTGCGAAATATGGACAAAAACAGAAAACTCAAATATTTCAGATACTTTCTTGTTATTTTTTCGTTATTTTGTTGCGAAATATGGACAAAAACGGAAAACTCAAATATTTCAGAGAATTTGTTGTTTTTTCCCGTTATTTTGTTGCGAAATATGGACAAAACCAGCAAACTCAAATATTTCGCATACTTTTTTTTCGTTATTTTGTTGCGAAATATGGACAACAAACAGAAAACTCAAATATTGCAGATACTTTTATGTTTTTTTGTCGTTAACTTGATACGAAATATGGTTAAAATATGAAAACTCAAATATTTCAGATACTTTTTCCTTTTTTTCGTTATTTTGTTGCGAAATATGGACAAAAACAGAAAACTCAAATATTTCAGTTTCTTTTTGTTTTTTTTCGATATTTAGTTGCGAAATATGGCCAAAAACAGAAAACTTAAATATTTCAGATACTTTCTTGTTATTTTTTTGTTATTTTGTTGCAAAATATGGACAAAAGCAGAAACCTCAAATATTTCAGATACTTTTATGTTTTTGTCGTTATTTTGTTGCGAAATATGGACAAAAACAGAAAACTCAAATATTTCAGATACCTTCTTAATATTTTTTCGTTATTTTGTTGCGAAATATGGAGAAAAACAGAAAACTCAAACATTTCAGATACTTTTTTATTTGTTTGCGTTATTTTGTTGCGAAATATGGACAAAAACAGAAAACTAAAATATTTCAGATACTTTTTTGTTTGTTTTTTTCCTACTTTTGTTGAGAAATATTGACAAAAACAGAAAACTCAAATATTTCAGAGAATTTGTTGTGTTCTTCCGTTATTTTGTTGCGAAATATGGAGAAAACCAGAAAACTCAAATATTTCTGATACTTTTTTTTCGTTATTTTGTTGCGAAATATGGACAAAAACAGAAAACTAAAATATTTCAGATACATTTTGTTTTTTTCGTTATTTGGTTTGGAAATATTGAAAAAAACAGCAAACTCAAATATTTCAGAGAATTTTTGTTTCGTTATTTTGTTGCAAAATATGGACAAAAACAGAAAACTCAAATATTACAGATAGTTTTTTGTTTTTTTCGTAATTTTGTTGCGAAATTTGGACAAAAACAGAAAACTAAAATATTTCAGATATTTATTTGTTTGTTTTTTTCCTAATTTTGTTGAGAAATATGGACAAAAGCACAAAACTCAAATATTTCAGATACTTTTTTTTTCGTTATGTTGTTGCAAAATATGGACAAAAAAAGAAAACTCAAATATTTCAGATATTTTTTCCTTTTTTTTCGTTTTTTTGTTGCGAAATATGGACAAAAACAGAAAACTCTAATATTTCAGATACTTTTTTGTTTTTTTTTCGTTATTTTGTTGCGAAATATGGACAAAAACAGAAAACTAAAATATTTCAGATACTTTTTTGTTTGTTTTTTTCCTAAATTTGTTGATAAATATCGACAAAAACAGAAAACTCAAATATTTCAGAGAAATATGGACAACAAACATAAAGCTCAAATATTGCAGATACTCTTATGTTTTTTTGTCGTTAACTTGATACGAAATATGGTTAAAATATGAAAACTCAAATATTTCAGATACTTTTTTTTTTTTTTCGTTATTTTGTTGCGAAATATGGACAAAAACAGAAAACTCAAATATTTCAGTTTCTTTTTGTTTTTTTCCGATATTTAGTTGCGAAATATGGCCAAAAACAGAAAACTCAAATATTTCAGATACTTTCTTGTTATTTTTTCGTTACTTTGTTGCAAAATATGGACAAAAGCAGAAACCTCAAATATTTCAGATACTTTTATGTTTTTTTCGTTATTTTGTTGCGAAATATGGACAAAAAAAGAAAACTCAAATATTTCAGATACCTTCTTGATATTTTTTCGTTATTTTGTTGCGAAATATGGACAAAAACAGAAAACTAAAATATTTCAGATACTTTTTTGTTTGTTTTTGTCCTAATTTTGTTGAGAAATATCGACAAAAACAGAAAACTCAAATATTTCAAAGAATTTGTTGTTTTCTTCCGTTATTTTGTTGCGAAATATGGAGAAAACCAGAAAACTCAAATATTTCTGATACTTTTTTTTCTTTATTTTGTTGCGAAATATGGACAAAAACAGAAAACTAAAATATTTCAGATACATTTTGTTTTTTTGCGTTATTTGGTTTGGAAATATGAAAAAAAACAGCAAACTCAAATATTTCAGAGAATTTTTGTTTCGTTATTTTGTTGCAAAATATGGACAAAAACAGAAAACTAAAATATTTCAGATACTTATTTGTTTGTTTTTTTCCTAATTTTGTTGAAAAATATGGACAAAAGCAGAAAACTCAAATATTTCAGATACTTTTTTTTTCGTTATGTTGTTGCAAAATATGGACAAAAAAAGAAAACTCAAATATTTCAGATATTTTTTCCTTTTTTTTCGTTTTTTTGTTGCGAAATATGGACAAAAACAGAAAACTAAAATATTTCAGATACATTTTGTTTTTTTGCGTTATTTGGTTTGGAAATATGGAAAAAAACAGCAAACTCAAATATTTCGGAGAATTTTTGTTTCGTTATTTTGTTGCAAAATATGGACAAAAACAGAAAACTGAAATATTTCAGATACTTATTTGTTTGTTTTTTTCCTAATTTTGTTGAAAAATATGGACAAAAGCAGAAAACTCAAATATTTCAGATACTTTTTTTTTTCGTTATGTTGTTGCAAAATATGGACAAAAAAAGAAAACTCAAATATTTCAGATATTTTTTCCTTTTTTTTCGTTTTTTTGTTGCGATATATGGACAAAAACAGAAAACTAAAATATTTCAGATACATTTTGTTTTTTTGCGTTATTTGGTTTGGAAATATGGAAAAAAACAGCAAACTCAAATATTTCAGAGAATTTTTGTTTCGTTATTTTGTTGCAAAATATGGACAAAAACAGAAAACTAAAATATTTCAGATACTTATTTGTTTGTTTTTTTCCTAATTTTGTTGAAAAATATGGACAAAAGCAGAAAACTCAAATATTTCAGATACTTTTTTTTTCGTTATGTTGTTGCAAAATATGGACAAAAAAAGAAAACTCAAATATTTCAGATATTTTTTCCTTTTTTTTCGTTTTTTTGTTGCCAAATATGGACAAAAACAGAAAACTCAAATATTTCAGATAGTTTTTGGTTTTTTTTTTCGTTATTTTGTTGCGAAATATGGACAAAAACAGAAAACTAAAATATTTCAGATACTTTTTTGTTTGTTCTTTTCCTAATTTTGTTGAGGAATATGGACAAAAGCAAAAAACTGAAATAATTCAGATACTTTTTTGTTTTTTTTTCGTTATTTTGTTGCGAAATATGGACAAAAATAGAAAACTAAAATATTTCAGATACTTTTTTGTTTGTTTTTTTCCTAATTTTGTTGAGAAATATCGACAAAAACAGAAAACTCAAATATTTCAGAGAATTTGTTGTTGTCTTCCGTTATTTTGTTGCGAAATATGGAGAAAACCAGAAAACTCAAATAATTCAGATTCTTTTTGTTTTTTCGTTATTTTGTTGCGAAATATGGACAAAAACAGAAAACTGGACAAAAAACGAAGGCGTTATTTTCTTGAGAAATATGGACAAAAACAGAAAGCTGAAATATTTTAGAGAATTTGGTGTTTTTTTCGTTATTCTGTTGCGAAATATGTCAAATCCAGAAAACTCAAATATTTAAGATACTTTTATCTTCGTGTTTTTATGCGTTATATTATTGCGAAATATGGACAAAAAGCGAAGACGTTATTTTCTTGAGAAATATGGACAAAAGCAGAAAACTCAAATATTTCTGATAGTTTTTTCGTTATTTTGTTGCGAAATATGGACAAAAACAGAAAACTCAAATATTTCAGAGAATTTGTTGTTTTCTTCCGTTATTTTGTTGCGAAATATGAAGAAAACCAGAAAACTCAAATATTTCAGATACTTTTTTGTTTTTTTCGATATTTAGTTGCGAAATATGAACAAAAACAGAAAACTCAAATATTTCAGATAGTTTTTGGTTTTTTCTCGTTATTTTTTTGCGAAATATATACAAAAACAGAAAACTGGACAAAAAACGAAGGCGTTATTTTCTTGAGAAATATGGACAAAAACAGAAAGCTGAAATATTTGAGAGAATTTGGTGTTTTTTTCGTTATTCTGTTGCGAAATATGTACAAATCCAGAAAACTCAAATATTTAAGATACTTTTTTCTTCGTTATTTTGTTGCGAAATATGGAAAAAAAATGAAAACTCAAATATTTCAGATACTTTCTTGTTATTTTTTCGTTATTTTGTTGCGAAATATGGACAAAACAGAAAACTCAAATATTTCAGATACTTTTTTGTTTTCTTTTGCGTTATATTATTGTGAAATATTGACAAAAAACGAAGACTCAAATATTTCAGATATTTTTTTGTTTTTTGTTTCGTTATTTTGTTGAGAAATATGGACAAAAAGAGAAAACTCAAATATTTGAGAGAATTTGTTGTTTTTTCCCGTTATTTTGTTGCGAAATATGGACAAAACCAGCAAACTCAAATATTTCGGATACTTTTTTTTTCGTTATTTTGTTGCGAAATATGGAGAAAAACAGAAAACTCAAATATATCAGTTTCTTTTTGTTTTTTTTCGATATTTAGTTGCGAAATATGGCCAAAAACAGAAAACTCAAATATTTCAGATACTTTCTTGTTATTTTTTCGTTATTTTGTTGCAAAATATGGACAAAAGCAGAAACCTCAAATATTTCAGATACTTTTATGTTTTTTTCGTTATTTTGTTGCGAAATATGGTTAAAAACAGAAAACTCAAATATTTCAGATACCTTCTTGATATTTTTTCGTATTTTGTTGCGAAATATGGACAAAAACAGAAAACTGAAATATTTCTGATACTTTTTTATTTTTTTTTCGTTATTTTGTTGAGAAATATGGACAAAAACAGAAAACTAAAATATTTCAGATACATTTTGTTTTTTTTCGTTATTTGCTTTGGAAATATGGAAAAAACAGCAAACTCAAATATTTCAGAGAATTTTTGTTTCGTTATTTTGTTGCAAAATATGGACAAAAACAGAAAACTCAAATATTTCAGGTAGTTTTTTGTTTTTTTTCGTTATTTTGTTGCGAAATATGGACAAAAACAGAAAACTCAAATATTTCAGTTTCTTTTTGTTTTTTTTCGATATTTAGTTGCGAAATATGGCCAAAAACAGAAAACTCAAATATTTCAGATACTTTCTTGTTATTTTTTCGTTATTTTGTTGCAAAATATGGACAAAAGCAGAAACCTCAAATATTTCAGATACTTTTATGTTTTTTTCGTTATTTTGTTGCGAAATATGGTTAAAAACAGAAAACTCAAATATTTCAGATACCTTCTTGATATTTTTTCGTATTTTGTTGCGAAATATGGACAAAAACAGAAAACTGAAATATTTCTGATACTTTTTTATTTTTTTTTCGTTATTTTGTTGCGAAATATGGACAAAAACAGAAAACTAAAATATTTCAGATACATTTTGTTTTTTTTCGTTATTTGCTTTGGAAATATGGAAAAAACAGCAAACTCAAATATTTCAGAGAATTTTTGTTTCGTTATTTTGTTGCAAAATATGGACAAAAACAGAAAACTCAAAAATATTTCAGGTAGTTTTTTGTTTTTTTTCGTTATTTTGTTGCGAAATATGGACAAAAACAGAAAACTAAAATAATTCAGATACTTTTTTGTTTTTTTTTCGTTTATTTGTTGCGAAATATGGACAAAAACAGAAAACTAAAATATTTCAGAGAATTTGTTGTTTTCTTTCGTTTTTGTTGCGAAATATAGACAAAACCAGCAAACTCAAATATTTCGAATACTTTTTTTTCGTTATTCTCAAATATTGCAGATACTTTTATGTTTTTTTGTCGTTAACTTGATACGAAATATGGTTAAAATATGAAAACTCAAATATTTCAGATACTTTTTCCTTTTTTTCGTTATTTTGTTGCGAAATATGGACAAAAACAGAAAACTCAAATATTTGAGATAATTTGTTGTTTTCTTCCGTTATTTTGTTGCGAAATATGGAGAAAACCAGAAAACTCAAATATTTCTGATACTTTTTTTTCGTTATTTTGTTGCGAAATATGGACAAAAACAGAAAACTAAAATATTTCAGATACTTTTTTGTTTGTTCTTTTCCTAATTTTGTTTTGGAATATGGACAAAAGCAAAAAACTGAACTATTTCAGATAATTTTTTGTTTTTTTTTCGTTATTTTGTTGCGAAATATGGACAAAAACAGAAAACTAAAATATTTCAGATACTTTTTTGTTTGTTTTTTTCCTAATTTTGTTGAGAAATATCGACAAAAACAGAAAACTCAAATAATTCAGAGAATTTGTTGTTTTCTTTCGTTTTTGTTGCGAAATATAGACAAAACCAGCAAACTCAAATATTTCGAATACTTTTTTTTCGTTATTCTCAAATATTGCAGATACTTTTATGTTTTTTTGTCGTTAAGTTGATACGAAATATGGTTAAAATATGAAAACTCAAATATTTCAGATACTTTTTCCTTTTTTTCGTTATTTTGTTGCGAAATATGGACAAAAACAGAAAACTCAAATATTTGAGATAATTTTTTATTTTTTTTTCGTTATTTCGTTGCGAAATATGGACACAACCAGAAAACTTAAATATTTCAAATACTTTTTTTTCGTTATTTTATTGCGAAATATGGACAAAAACAGAAAGCTCAAATATTTCAGATACTTTTATGTTTTTTTTCGTTAATTTGTTGCGAAATATGGCCAAAAACAGAAAACTCAAATATTTCAGATACTTTCTTGTTATTTTTTTGTTAATTTGTTGCGAAATATGGACAAAAACAGAAAACTCAAATATTTCAGTTACTTTTTTGGTTTTTTTTCGTTATTTCGTTGAGAAATATCGACACAACCAGAAAACTCAAATATTTCAAATACTTTTTTTTCGTTATTTTATTACTAAATATGGACAACAATAGAGAGCTCAAATATTTCAGATCCTTTTATGTTTTTTTTCGTTAATTTGCTGCGAAATATGGACAAAAAATGAAAACTCAAATATTCCAGATACTTTTTCCTTTTTTTTTGTTATTTTGTTGCGAAATATGGCCAAAAACAGGAAACTCAAATATTTCAGATACTTTTTTGTTATTTTTTCGTTATTTTGTTGCAAAATATGGACAAAACCAGAAAACTTAAATATTTCAGATACTTTTTTGTTTTTTTTTTTTCGTTATTTCGTTGCGAAATATGGACACAACCAGAAAACTCAAATATTTCAGATATTTTTTCTTCGTTATTTTGTTGCGAAATATGGACAAAAGCAGAAAACTCAAATATTTCAGATACTTTTAAGTTTTTTTCGTTAATTTGTTGCGAAATATGGCCAAAAACAGAAAACTCAAATATTTCAGATACTTTCTTGTTATTTTTTCGTTAATTTGTTGCGAAATATTGGCAAAAAAAAAAACTTAAATATATCATATACTTTTTTGTTTTTTTTTGTTATTTCGTTGGGAAATATGGACACAACCAGAAAACTCAAATATTTCAGATATTTTTTTTTTGTTATTTAGTTGCGGAATATAGACAAAAGCAGAAAACTCAAATATTTCTGATACTTTTTTCGTTATTTTGTTGCGAAATATGGACAAACACAGAAAGCTCAAATATTTTAGATACTTTTATATTTTTTTTCGTTAATTTGTTGCGAAATTTGGTTAAAAAATGAAAACTCAAATATTTCAGATACTTTTTCTTTTTTTTTCGTTATTTTGTTCGAAATATGGACAAAAACAGAAAACTCAAATATTTCAGATAGGTTTTTTTTTTCGTTATTTTGTTGCAAAATATGGGCAAAAAATGAAAACTAAAATATTTAATATATTTTTTCGTTATTTTGTTGGGAAATATGGACAAAAACAGAAAACTCAAATATTTCAGATACTTTCTTGTTATTTTTTCGTTATTTTGTTGAGAAATATGGACAAAAACAGAAAACTCAAAAATTTCAGAGAATTTGTTGTTTTTTTCCGTTATTTTGTTGCGAAATATCGACAAAACCAGAAATCTCAAATATTTCAGATACTTTTCGTTATTTTGTTGCTAAATATGGACAAAAACAGAAAGGTCAAATATTTCAGACACTTTTATGTTTTTTTCGTTAATTTGTTGCAAAATATGGTTCAAAAATGAAAACTCAAATATTTCAGACACTTTTTGCTTTTTTTTCGTTATTTTGGTGCTAAATATGGACAAAAACAGAAAACTAAAATATTTCAGATACTTTTTTGTTTGTTTTTTGTCCTAATTTTGTTGAGAAATATGGACAAAAGCAGAAAACCCAACAAAATAACGAAAAGAAAATATCTGCAATATTTGAGTTTTCTGGTTTTGTCCATATTTCGCAACAAAATAACGAAAAAAAAAGAAAAAGTATCTGAAATATTTGAGTTTTCATTTTTAAACCAAATTTCGCAACAAATTAACGAAAAAAATATAAAAGTATCTAAAATATTTGAGCTTTCTGTGTTTGTCCATATTTCGCAACAAAATAACGAAAAAAGTATCAGAAATATTTGATTTCGTTTTTTTTTTGCGAAATATGGACAAAAACAGAAAACTCAAATATTTCAGATAGTTTTTTGTTTTTTTTTTCGTTATTTTGTTGCGAAATATGGACAAAAACAGAAAACTAAAATATTTCAGATACTTTTTTGTTTGTTCTTTTCCTAATTTTGTAGAGGAATATGGACAAAAGCAAAAAACTGAAATAATTCAGATACTTTTTTGTTTTTTTTCGTTATTTTGTTGCGAAATATGGACAAAAACAGAAAACTAATATATTTCAGATAATTTTTTGTTTGTTTTTTTCATTTATATACATTTTGTTTTTTTTCATTATTTGCTTTGGAAATATGGAAAAAAACAGCAAACTCAAATATTTCAGAGAATTTTTGTTTCGTTATTTTGTTGCAAAATATGGAAAAAAACAGAAAACTCAAATATTACAGATAGTTTTTTGTTTTTTCGTAATTTTGTTGCGAAATTTGGACAAAAACAGAAAACTAAAATATTTCAGATACTTATTTGTTCGTTTTTTTCCTAATTTTGTTGAGAAATATAGACAAAAGCACAAAACTCAAATATTTCAGATACTTTTTTTTTCGTTATGTTGTTGCAAAATATGGACAAAAAAAGAAAACTCAAATATTTCAGATATTTTTTCCTTTTTTTTCGTTTTTTTGTTGCGAAATATGGACAAAAACAGAAAACTCAATTATTTCAGATAGTTTTTTATGTTTTTTCGTTATTTTGTTGCGAAATATGGACAAAAACAGCAAACTAAAATATTTCAGAAACTTTTTTGTTTGTTCTTTTCCTAATTTTGTTGAAGAATATGGACAAAAACAGAAAACTCAATTATTTCAGATAGTTTTTTATTTTTTTTCGTTATTTTGTTGCGAAATATGGACAAAAACAGAAAACTAAAATATTTCAGATTCTTTTTTGTTTGTTTTTTTCCTAATTTTGTTGAGAAATATCGACAAAAACAGAAAACTCAAATATTTCAGAGAATTTGTTGTTTTCTTCCGTTATTTTGTTGCGAAATATGGAGAAAACCAGAAAACTCAAATATTTCTGATACTTTTTTTTCGTTATTTTGTTGCGAAATATGGACAAAAACAGAAAACTAAAATATTTCAGAAACTTTTTTGTTTGTTCTTTTCCTAATTTTGTTGAGGAATATGGACAAAAGCAAAAAACTGAACTATTTCAGATACTTTTTTGTTTTTTTTCGTTATTTTGTTGCGAAATATGGACAAAAACAGAAAACTGAAATATTTCAGAAACTTTTTTGTTTGTTCTTTTCCTAATTTTGTTGAGGAATATGGACAAAAACAGAAAACTCAATTATTTCAGATAGTTTTTTATTTTTTTTCGTTAGTTTGTTGCGAAATATGGACAAAAACAGAAAACTAAAATATTTCAGATTCTTTTTTGTTTGTTTTTTTCCTAATTTTGTTGAGAAATATCGACAAAAACAGAAAACTCAAATATTTCAGAGAATTTGTTGTTTTCTTCCGTTATTTCGTTGCGAAATATGGAGAAAACCAGAAAACTCAAATATTTCTGATACTTTTTTTTCGTTATTTTGTTGCGAAATATGGACAAAAACAGAAAACTAAAATATTTCAGAAACTTTTTTGTTTGTTCTTTTCCTAATTTTATTGAGGAATTTGGACAAAAGCAAAAAACTGAACTATTTCAGATACTTTTTGGTTTTTTTTTTCGTTATTTTGTTGCGAAATATGGGCAAAAACAGAAAACTGAAATATTTCAGAAACTTTTTTGTTTGTTCTTTTCCTAATTTTGTTGAGGAATATGGACAAAAACAGAAAACTCAATTATTTCAGATAGTTTTTTATTTTTTTTCGTTATTTTGTTGCGAAATATGGACAAAAACAGAAAACTAAAATATTTCAGATTCTTTTTTGTTTGTTTTTTTCCTAATTTTGTTGAGAAATATCGACAAAAACAGAAAACTCAAATATTTCAGAGAATTTGTTGTTTTCTTCCGTTATTTTGTTGCGAAATATGAAGAAAACCAGAATACTCAAATATTTCAGATACTTTTTTGTTTTTTTTTTCGTTATATTATTGCCAATAATGGACCAAAAAAGAAAACTCAAATATTTCAGATTCTTTTTGTTTTTTTCGATATTTAGTTGCGAAATATGAACAAAAACAGAAAACTCAAATATTTCAGATAGTTTTTGGTTTTTTCTCGTTATTTTTTTGCGAAATATGGACAAAAACAGAAAACTGGACAAAAATTGAAGGCGTTATTTTCTTGAGAAATATGGAGAAAAACAGAAAGCTGAAATATTTTAGAGAATTTGGTGTTTTTTTCGTTATTCTGTTGCGAAATATGTACAAATCCAGAAAACTCAAATATTTAAGATACTATTATCTTCGAGTTTTTATGCGTTATATTATTTCGAAATATGGACAAAAAACGAAGACGTTATTTTCTTGAGAAATATGGACAAAAACAGAAAACTCAAATATTTCAGAGAATTTGTTGTTTTCTTCCGTTATTTTGTTGCGAAATATGGAAAAAACCAGAAAACTCAAATATTTCTGATACTTTTTTTCGTTATTTTGTTGCGAAATATACACAAAAACAGAAAACTCAAATATTTCAGATACTTTCTTGTTATTTTTTCGTTATTTTGTTGCGAAATATGGACAAAACAGAAAACTCAAATATTTCAGATACTTTTTTGTTTTCTTTTGCGTTATATTATTGTGAAATATTGACAAAAAACGAAGACTCAAATATTTCAGATATTTTTTTGTTTTTTGTTTCGTTATTTTGTTGAGAAATATGGACAAAAACAGAAAACTCAAATATTTCAGAGAATTTGTTGTTTTTCCCGGTATTTTGTTGCGAAATATGGACAAAACCAGCAAACTCAAATATTTCGGATACTTTTTTTTTTCGTTATTTTGTTGCGAAATATCGACAACAAACAGAAAGCTCAAATATTGCAGATACTTTTATGTTTTTTTGTCGTTAACTTGATACGAAATATGGTTAAAATATGAAAACTCAAATATTTCAGGTACCTTCTTGATATTTTTT
Organism: Empis livida; assembly: GCA_963932195.1. Lineage (NCBI taxonomy): Eukaryota > Metazoa > Arthropoda > Insecta > Diptera > Empididae > Empis > Empis livida. The sequence goes on from OZ010646.1 coordinate 21,898,172, forward strand.
CGTTATTTTGTTGCGAAATATGGACAAAAACAGAAAACTCAAATATTTGAGATACTTTTTTATTTTTTTTTCGTATTTTGTTGCGAAATATGGACAAACAGAAAACTAAAATATTTCAGATACTTTTTTGTTTGTTTTTTTCCTAATTTTGTTGAGGAATTTGGACAAAAGCAAAAAACTGAACTATTTCAGATACTTTTTTGTTTTTTTTTCGTTATTTTGTTGCGAAATATGGACAAAAACAGAAAACTAAAATATTTCAGATAATTTTTTGTTTGTTTTTTTCCTAATTTTGTTGAGAAATATCGACAAAAACAGAAAACTCAAACATTTCAGAGAATTTGTTGTTTTCTTCCGTTATTTTGTTGCGAAATATGGAGAAAACCAGAAAACTCAAATATTTGTGATACTTTTTTTTCGTTATTTTGTTGCGAAATATGGACAAAAACAGAAAACTAAAATATTTCAGATACTTTTTTGTTTGTTCTTTTCCTAATTTTGTTGAGGAATATGGACAAAAGCAAAAAACTGAACTATTTCAGATACTTTTTTGTTTTTTTTTCGTTATTTTGTTGCGAAATATGGACAAAAACAGAAAACTAAAATATTTCAGATAATTTTTTGTTTGTTTTTTTCCTAATTTTGTTGAGAAATATCGACAAAAACAGAAAACTCAAATATTTCAGAGAATTTGTTGTTTTCTTCCGTTATTTTGTTGCGAAATATGGAGAAAACCAGAAAACTCAAATATTTGTGATACTTTTTTTTCGTTATTTTGTTGCGAAATATGGACAAAAACAGAAAACTAAAATATTTCAGATACTTTTTGGTTTGTTTTTTTCCTAATTTTGTTGAGGAATTTGGACAAAAGCAAAAAACTGAACTATTTCAGATACTTTTTTGTTTTTTTTCGTTATTTTGTTGCGAAATATGGACAAAAACTGAAAACTAAAATATTTCAGATACTTTTTTGTTTGTTTTTTTCCTAATTTTGTTGAGAAATATCGACAAAAACAGAAAACTCAAATATTTCAGAGAATTTGTTGTTTTCTTCCGTTATTTTGTTGCGAAATATGAACAAAAACAGAAAACTGAAATATTTCAGATAGTTTTTGGTTTTTTCTCGTTATTTTTTTGCGAAATATGCACAAAAACAGAAAACTGGACAAAATACGAAGGCGTTATTTTCTTGAGAAATATGGACAAAAACAGAAAGCTGAAATAGTTTAGAGAATTTGGTGTTTTTTCGTTTTCTGTTGCGAAATATGTACAAATCCAGAAAACTCAAATATTTAAGATACTTTTTTCTTCGTTATTGTGTTGCGAAATATGGAAAAAAAATGAAAACTCAAATATTTCAGATACTTTCTTGTTATTTTTTCGTTATTTTGTTGCGAAATATGGACAAAATAGAAAACTCAAATATTTCAGATACTTTTTTGTTTTCTTTTGCGTTATATTATTGTGAAATATTGACAAAAAACGAAGACTCAAATATTTCAGATATTTTTTTGTTTTTTGTTTCGTTATTTTGTTGAGAAATTAGGACAAAAACAGAAAACTCAAATATTTCAGATACTTTCTTGTTATTTTTTCGTTATTTGGTTGAGAAATATGGACAAAAGCAGAAAACTCAAATATTTCAGATACTTTCTTGTTTTTTTGCGTTATATTATTGCGAAATATGGACAAAAAACGAAGACGTTATTTTCTTGAGAAATATGGACAAAAACAGAAAACTCAAATATTTCAGAGAATTTGTTGTTTTCTTCCGTTATTTTGTTGCGAAAAATGGACAAAACCAGAAAACTCAAATATATCTAATACTTTTTTTCGTTATTTTGTTGAGAAATATGGACAAAAACAGAAAACGCAAATATTTCAGATACTTTCTTGTTATTTTTTCGTTATATTGTTGCGAAATATGGACAAAACAGAAAACTCAAATATTTCAGATACTTTTTTGTTTTCTTTTGCGTTATTTTGTTGTGAAATATGGACAAAAACAGAAAACTAAAATATTTCAGATACTTTTTTGTTTGTCTTTTCCTAATTTTGTTGAGAAATATCGACAAAAACAGAAAACCAAATATTTCAGAGAATTTGTTGTTTTCTTCCGTTATTTTGTTGCGAAATATGGATAAAACCAGAAAACTCAAATATTTCTGATACTTTTTTTTCGTTATTTTGTTGCGAAATATGGACAAAAACAGAAAACTAAAATATTTCAGATACTTATTTGTTTGTTTTTTTCCTAATTTTGTTGAGAAATATGGACAAAAGCACAAAACTCAAATATTTCAGATACTTGTTTTTTCGTTATGTTGTTGCAAAATATGGACAAAAAAAGAAAACTCAAATATTTCAGATATTTTTTCTTTTTTTTTCGTTTTTTTGTTGCGAAATATGGACAAAAACAGAAAACTCAAATATTTCAGATACTTTCTTGTTATTGTTTCGTTATTTTGTTGCGAAATATGGACAAAACAGAAAACTCAAATATTTCAGATACTTTTTTGTTTTCTTTTGCGTTATATTATTGTGAAATATTGACAAAAAACGAAGACTCAAATATTTCAGATATTTTTTTGTTTTTTGTTTCGTTATTTTGTTGAGAAATATTGACAAAAACAGAAAACTCAAATATTTCAGAGAATTTGTTGTTTTTTCCCGGTATTTTGTTGCGAAATATGGACAAAACCAGCAAACTCAAATATTTCGGATACTTTTTTTTCGTTATTTTGTTGCGAAATATCGACAACAAACAGAAAGCTCAAATATTGCAGATACATTTTGTTTTTTTTCATTATTTGCTTTGAATATGGACAAAAACAGAAAACTCGAATATTACAGATAGTTTTTTGTTTTTTCGTAATTTTGTTACGAAATTTGGACAAAACAGAAAACTAAAATATTTCAGATACTTTTTTGTTTGTTTTTTTCCTAATTTTGTTGAGAAATTTCGACAAAAACAGAAAACTCAAATATTTCAGAGAATTTGTTGTTTTCTTCCGTTATTTTGTTGCGAAATATGGAGAAAACCAGAAAACTCAAATATTTCTGATACTTTTTTTTCGTTATTTTGTTGCGAAATATGGACAAAAACAGAACACTAAAATATTTCAGATACATTTTGTTTTTTTTCATTATTTGCTTTGAATATGGACAAAAACAGAAAACTCAAATATTACAGATAGTTTTTTGTTTTTTCGTAATTTTGTTGCGAAATTTGGACAAAAACAGAAAACTAAAATATTTCAGATACTTATTTGTTCGTTTTTTCCTAATTTTGTTGAGAAATATGGACAAAACCACAAAACTCAAATATTTCAGATACTTTTTTTTTCGTTATGTTGTTGCAAAATATGGACAAAAAAAGAAAACTCAAATATTTCAGATATTTTTTCCTTTTTTTTCGTTTTTTTGTTGCCAAATATGGACAAAAACAGAAAACTCAATTATTTCAGATAGTTTTTTTATTTTTTTTCGTTATTTTGTTGCGAAATATGGACAAAAACAGAAAACTAAAATATTTCAGAAACTTTTTTGTTTGTTCTTTTCCTAATTTTGTTGAGGAATATGGACAAAAGCAAAAAACTGAAATAATTCAGATACTTTTTTGTTTTTTTTTTCGTTATTTTGTTGCGAAATATGGACAAAAACAGAAAACTAAAATATTTCAGATACTTTTTTGTTTGTTTTTTTCCTAATTTTGTTGAGAAATATCGACAATAACAGAAAACTCAAATATTTCAGAGAATTTGTTGTTTTCTTCCGTTATTTTGTTGCGAAATATGGAGAAAACCAGAAAACTCAAATATTTCTGATACTTTTTTTTCGTTATTTTGTTGCGAAATATGGACAAAAACAGAAAACTAAAATATTTCAGATACTTTTTTGTTTGTTCTTTTCCTAATTTTGTTGAGGAATATGGACAAAAGCAAAAAACTGAACTATTTCAGATACTTTTTTGTTTTTTTTTCGTTATTTTGTTGCGAAATATGGACAAAAACAGAAAACTAAAATATTTCAGATACTTTTTTGTTTGTTTTTTTCCTAATTTTGTTGAGAAATATCGACAAAAACAGAAAACTCAAATATTTCAGAGAATTTGTTGTTTTCTTCCGTTATTTTGTTGCGAAATATGAAGAAAACCAGAAAACTCAAATATTTCAGATACTTTTTTGTTTTTTTTTTCGTTATATTATTGCGAATAATGGACCAAAAAAGAAAACTCAAATATTTCAGATTCTTTTTGTTTTTTTCGATATTTAGTTGCGAAATATGAACAAAAACAGAAAACTCAAATATTTCAGATAGTTTTTGGTTTTTTCTCGTTATTTTTTTGCGAAATATGGACAAAAACAGAAAACTGGACAAAAATTGAAGGCGTTATTTTCTTGAGAAATATGGACAAAAACAGAAAGCTGAAATATTTTAGAGAATTTGGTGTTTTTTTCGTTATTCTGTTGCGAAATATGTACAAATCCAGAAAACTCAAATATTTAAGATACTTTTATCTTCGTGTTTTTATGCGTTATATTATTTCGAAATATGGACAAAAAACGAAGACGTTATTTTCTTGAGAAATATGGACAAAAACAGAAAACTCAAATATTTCAGAGAATTTGTTGTTTTCTTCCGTTATTTTGTTGCGAAATATGGAAAAAACCAGAAAACTCAAATATTTCGGATACTTTTTTTTTCGTTATTTTGTTGCGAAATATCGACAACAAACAGAAAGCTCAAATATTGCAGATACTTTTATGTTTTTTTGTCGTTAACTTGATACGAAATATGGTTAAAATATGAAAACTCAAATATTTCAGGTACCTTCTTGATATTTTTTCGTTATTTTGTTGCGAAATATGGACAAAAACAGAAAACTCAAATATTTCAGATACTTTTTTATTTTTTTTCGTATTTTGTTGCGAAATATGGACAAAAACAGAAAACTAAAATATTTCAGATACTTTTTTGTTTGTTTTTTTCCTAATTTTGTTGAGAAATATCGACAAAAACAGAAAACTCAAATATTTCAGAGAATTTGTTGTTTTCTTCCGTTATTTTGTTGCGAAATATGGAGAAAACCAGAAAACTCAAATATTTCTGAAATTTTTTTTTCGTTATTTTGTTGCGAAATATGGACAAAAACAGAAAACTAAAATATTTCAGATATATTTTGTTTTTTTTCATTATTTGCTTTGGAAATATGGAAAAAAACAGCCAATTCAAATATTTCAGAGAATTTTTGTTTCGTTATTTTGTTGCAAAATATGGACAAAAACAGAAAACTCAAATATTACAGATAGTTTTTTGTTTTTTCGTAATTTTGTTGCAAAATTTGGACAAAAACAGAAAACTAAAATATTTCAGATACTTTTTTGTTTGTTTTTTTCCTAATTTTGTTGAGAAATATCGACAAAAAAGAAAACTCAAATATTTCAGAGAATTTCTTGTTTTTTCCCGTTATTTTGTTGCGAAATATGGACAAAACCAGCAAACTCAAATATTTCGAATACTTTTTTTTCGTTATTCTGTAGCGCAATATGGACAACAAACAGAAAGCTCAAATATTGCAGATACTTTTTGTTTTTTTCGATATTTAGTTGCGAAATATGAACAAAAACAGAAAACTCAAATATTTCAAATATTTTTGGTTTTTTTTCGTTATTTTTTTGCGAAATATGGACAAACACAGAAAACTGGACAAAACACGAAGGCGTTATTTTCTTGAGAAATATGGACAAAAACAGAAAGCTGAAATATTTTAGAGAATTTGGTGTTATTTTCGTTATTCTGTTGCGAAATATGTACAAATCCAGAAAATTCAAATATTTAAGATACTTTTATCTTCGTGTTTTTATGCGTTATATTATTGCGAAATATGGACAAAAAACGAAGACGTTATTTTCTTGAGAAATATGGACAAAAACAGAAAACTCAAATATTTCAGAGAATTTGTTGTTTTCTTCCGTTATTTTGTTGCGAAATATGGAAAAAACCAGAAAACTCAAATATTTCTGATACTTTTTTCGTTATTTTGTTGCAAAATATGGACAAAAACAAAAACAGAAAACTCAAATATTTCAGATTCTTTCTGTTTTTTTCGAAATCTAGTTGCGAAATATGGACAAAAACAGAAAACTCAAATATTTCAGATACTTTTTTGTCATTTTTTCGTTATTTTGTTGCGAAATATGTACAAAAACAGAAAACTCAAATATTTCAGAGAATTTGTTGTTTTTTCCCGTTATTTTGTTGCGAAATTTGGACAAAACCATAAAACTCAAATATTTCCGATACTTCCTTGTTATTTTTTCGTTATTTTGTTGCGAAATATGGACAAAAAATGAAAACTCAAATATTTCAGATACTTTGTCGTTTTTTTTCCGTTATTTTGTTGCGAAATATGGACAAAAACAGAAAACACAAATATTTCAGATCCTTTTTTGTCATTTTTTCGTTATTTTGTTGCGAAATATGTGCAAAAACAGAAAACTCAAATATTTCAGAGAATTTGTTGTTTTTTCCCGTTATTTTGTTGCGAAATATGGACAAAACCATAAAACTCAAATATTTCCGATACTTCCTTGTTATTTTTCCGTTATTTTGTTGCGAAATATGGAAAAAAAAATGAAAACTCAAATATTTCAGATACTTTGTCGTTTTTTTCCGTTATTTTGTTGCGAAATATGGACAGAAGCAGAAAACTCAAATATTTCAGGTACTTTTTTTTTTTTTTTTTCGTTATATTATTGCGAATTATGGACAACAAAAGAAAACTCAAATATTTCAGAAATTTTTTTGTTTTTTTTTTTCGTTATTTTGTTGGGAAATATGGACAAAAATAGAAAACTCAAATATTTCAGAGAATTTGTTGGTTTTTTTCGTTATTTTGTTGCGAAATATTGACAAAAAAAGAAAACTCAATTATTTCAGATACTTTCTTCTTATTTTTTCGTTATTTTGTAGCGAAATATGGACAAAAAATGAAAACTCAAATATTTCAGATACTTTGTCGTTTTTTTTCCGTTATTTTGTTGCGAAATATGGACAAAAACAGAAAACTCAAATATTTCAGAGAATTTGTTGTTTTTTCCCGTTATTTTGTTGCGAAATATGGACAAAACCATAAAACTCAAATATTTCCGATACTTCCTTGTTATTTTTTCGTTATTTTGTTGCGAAATATGGACAAAAAATGAAAACTCAAATATTTGAGATACTTTGTCGCTTTTTTTCCGTTATTTTGTTGCGAAATATGGACAAAAGCAGAAAACTCAAATATTTCAGATACTTTTTTATTTTTTTTTTCGTTATATTATTGCGAATTATGGACAACAAAAGAAAACTCAAATATTTCAGAAATTTTTTCGTTTTTTTTTTCGTTATTTTGTTGGGAAATATGAACAAAAATAGAAAACTCAAATATTTCAGAGAATTTGTTGGTTTTTCTCGTTATTTTGTTGCGAAATATGGACAAAACCAGAAAACTCAAATATTTCAGATATTTGTTTTTGTTATTTTGTTGCGAAATAAGGACAAAAACAGAAAGCTCTAATATATCAGATACTTTTACGTTTTTTGTCGTTATTTTGTTGCGAAATATGGACAAAAACATAAATCTCAAATATTTCAGATTCTTTATGTTTTTTTCGATATTTAGTTGCGAAATATGGACAAAACTAGAAAACTCAAATATTTCAGATACTTCCTTGTTATTTTTTAGCTATTTTGTTGCAAAATATGGACAACAAAAGATAACTCAAATATTTCAGATTCTTTCTGTTTTTTTCGAGATCTAGTTGCGAAATATGGACAAAAACAGAAAACTCAAATATATCAGATAGTGTTTTGTTTTTTTTTTTATTTTGTTGCGAAATATTGACAAAAAAAGAAAACTCAAATATTTCAGATACTTTCTTCTTATTTTTTCGTTATTTTGAAGCGAAATATGGACAAAAATGAAAACTCAAATATTTCAGATACTTTGTCGTTTTTTTTCCGTTATTTTGTTGCGAAATATGGACAAAAACAGAAAACACAAATATTTCAGATACTTTTTTGTCATTTTTTCGTTATTTTGTTGCGAAATATGTACAAAAACAGAAAACTCAAATATTTGAGAGAATTTGTTGTTTTTTCCCGTTATTTTGTTGCGAAATATGGACAAAACCATAAAACTCAAATATTTCCGATACTTCCTTGTTATTTTTTCGTTATTTTGTTGCGAAATATGGACAAAAAATGAAAACTCAAATATTTCAGATACTTTGTCGTTTTTTTTCCGTTATTTTGTTACGAAATATGGACCAAAAGCAGAAAACTCAAATATTTCAGATATTTTTTTTTTTTGTCGGTATATTATTGCGAATTATGGACAACCGACGGTGGCTTAAGTGGTAGTGTGCTAGACCGACGGTGGCTTAAGTGGTAGTGTGCTAAGCTGTGGTGCATTAGGTACTGGGTTCGACGCCCGTCCGAGACATCGATGTTGGTCTAAGTTTACTCAGCTTTAAATGAGTACCAGTAATAAAATTATAATAAAATGTAATTTAAGACTGGGAAAAATGCTAACGGCAGAGACTATTTGCTAACAACAAATGTCTCACTAATAAAAAACTATTAGCTTGTTGCAATTAATAGTTTCGTCGCTATAAAGAAATTTATGGTTCGGAATCCATATAAAATTAGTAGGTCCAAATTGCAATAAAATGTTACAGAAACCCTTTAAGGGAGGCCTAGGCTCGCATCGAGCTGTAGCGCCAAAGAGTATGTATGTATGTTGCGAAATATGGACAAAACCAGAAAACTCAAATATTTCAGATACTTTTTTTTTGTTATTTTGTTGCGAAATAAGTACAAAAACAGAAAGCTCTAATATTTCAGATACTTTTACGTTTTTTGTCGTTATTTTGTTGCGAATATGGACAAAAATATAAATCTCAAATATTTCAGATTCTTTATGTTTTTTTCGATATTTAGTTGCGAAATATGGACAAAAACAGAAAACTCAAATATTTCAGATACTTTTTTGTTTTTTTTCCTTATTTTGTTGAGAAATATGGATAAAACCAGAAAACTCAAATATTTCAGATACTTCCTTGTTATTTTTTAATTATTTTGTTGCGAAACATGGACAAAAACAGAAAACTAAAATATTTCAGATACTTTTTTGTTTTTTTTTTCCTTATTTTGTTGAGAAATATGGACAAAACCAGAAAACTCAAATATTTCAGATACTTCCATGTTATTTTTTAATTATTTTGTTGCGAAATATGGACAAAAACAGAAAACTAAAATATTTCAGAAACTTCTTTGTTTTTTTTTTGCTTATTTTGTTGAGAAATATGGACAAAACCAGAAAGCTCAAATATTACATATATTTAGTTGCGGAATATTTTTTTGATATTTAGTTGGGGAATATGGACAAAAATAGAAAACGCAAATATTTCAGATAGTTTTTTGTTTTTTTTTCGTTATTTCGTTGCGAAATTTGGACAAAAACAGAAAACTCAAATATTTTAGATACTTTTTTGTTTGTTTTTCTCCTTATTTTGTTGCGAAATATGGACAAAAACAGAAAACTTAAATATTTCAGATTCTTTCTGTTTTTTTCGAAATCTAGTTGCGAAATATGGACAAAAACAGAAAACTCAAATATATCAGATAGTGTTTTGTTTTTTTTTTTCGTTATTTTGTTGCGAAATATTGACAAAAAAAGAAAACTCAAATATTTCAGATACTTTGTCGTTTTTTTTCCGTTATTTTGTTGAGAAATATGGACAAAACCAGAAAGCTCAAATATTACATATATTTAGTTGCGGAATATTTTTTTGATATTTAGTTGGGGAATATGGACAAAAATAGAAAATGCAAATATTTCAGATAGTTTTTTGTTTTTTTTTTCGTTATTTCGTTGCGAAATATGGACAAAAACAGAAAACTCAAATATTTCAGATACTTGCTTGTTATTTTTTCGTTATTTTGTTGCGAAATATGGACAAAAAACGCAAACTCAAATATTGCAGATACTTTGTCGTTTTTTTTCGTTATTTTGTTGCGAAATATGGACAAAAACAGAAAACTCAAATATATCAGATAGGGTTTTGTTTTTTTTTCGTTATTTTGTTGCGAAATATTGACAAAAAAAGAAAACTCAAATATTTCATATACTTTTATGTTTTTTTTTTCGTTAATTTGTTGCGAAATATGGATACTTTTTTTTTCGTTATTTTGGTGCGAAATATGGGCAAAAACAGAAAACTAAAATATTTCAGATACTGTTTTGTTTGTTTTTCTCCTTATTTTGTTGCGAAATATGGACAAAACAGAAAACTCAAATATTTCAGATAGTTTTTGTTTTTTTTTTTCATTATTTTGTTGCGAAATATAGATAAAAACAGAAAACTCATATATTTCAGATAGTTTTTGTTTTTATTCGGTATTTTGTTGCGAAATATGGACAAAAACAGAAAACTCAAATATTTCAGATTCTTTCTGTTTTTTTCGAAATCTAGTTGTGAAATATGGACAAAAACAGAAAACTCAAATATTTCAGATACTTTCTTCTTATTTTTTCGTTATTTTGTAGCGAAATATGGACAAAAAATGAAAACTCAAATATTTCAGATACTTTGTCGTTTTTTTCCGTTATTTTGTTGCGAAATATGGACAAAACCAGAAAACTCAAATATTACAGATATTTAGTTGCGGAATATTTTTTTGATATTTAGTTGCGGAATATGGACAAAAAAAGAAAACGCAAATATTTCAGATAGTTTTTTGTTTTTTTTTGTCGTTATTTCTATGCGAAATATGGACAAAAACAGAAAACTCAAATATTTCAGATAGTTTTTGTTTTTTTTTTTCATTATTTTGTTGCGAAATATAGACAAAAACAGAAAACTCATATATTTCAGATAGTTTTTGTTTTTTTTCGGTTTTTTGTTGCGAAATATGGACAAAAACAGAAAACTTAAATATTTCAGATACCTTTTTCGTTATTTTGTTGCGAAATATGGACAAAAACAGAAAACTAAAATATTTCAGAAACTTCTTTGTTTTTTTTTTGCTTATTTTGTTGAGAAATATGGACAAAACCAGAAAGCTCAAATATTACAGATATTTAGTTGCGGAATATTTTTTTGATATTTAGTTGCGGAATATGGACAAAAATAGAAAAGGCAAATATTTCAGATAGTTTTTTGTTTTTTTTTCGTTATTTCTATGCGAAATATGGACAAAAACAGAAAACTCAAATATTTCAGATAGTTTTTGTTTTTTTTTTTTCATTATTTTGTTGCGAAATATAGACAAAAACAGAAAACTCATATATTTCAGATAGTTTTTGTTTTTTTTTCGGTATTTTGTTGCGAAATATGGACAAAAACAGAAAACTTAAATATTTCAGATACCTTTTTCGTTATTTTGTTGCGAAATATGGACAAAAACAGAAAACTAAAATATTTCAGGTACTTCCTTGTTATTTTTTAATTATTTTGTTGCGAAATATGGACAAAAACAGAAAACTAAAATATTTCAGAAACTTCTTTGTTTTTTTTTTGCTTATTTTGTTGAGAAATATGGACAAAACCAGAAAGCTCAAATATTACATATATTTAGTTGCGGAATATTTTTTTGATATTTAGTTGGGGAATATGGACAAAAATAGAAAGCGCAAATATTTCAGATAGTTTTTTGTTTTTTTTTCGTTATTTCGTTGCGAAATATGGACAAAAACAGAAAACTCAAATGTTTAAGATACTTGCTTGTTATTTTTTCTTTATTTTGTTGCGAAATATGGACAAAAAACGCAAACTCAAATATTGCAGATACTTTGTCGTTTTTTTTTCGTTATTTTGTTGCGAAATATGGACAAAAACAGAAAAGTCAAATATTTCAGATAATTTCTTGTTATTTTCTCGTTATTTTGTTGGGAAATATGGACAAACACAGAAAACTCAAATATTTCAGAGAATTTGTTGTTTTTTTCTGTTATTTTGTTGCGAAATATTGACAAAAACAGAAAACTCAAATATTTCAGATACTTTTTTGTGTTTTTTCGTTATTTTGTTGCGAAATATGGACAAAAACAGAAAACTAAATTATTTCAGATACTTTTATGTTTTTTTTTCGTTAATTTGTTGCGAAATATGGATACTTTTTTTTCGTTATTTTGGTGCGAAATATGGGCAAAAACAGAAAACTAAAATATTTCAGATACTTTTTTGTTTGTTTTTCTCCTTATTTTGTTGCGAAATATGGACAAAAACAGAAAACTCAAATATTTCAGATAGTTTTTTTTTTTTTCATTATTTTGTTGCGAAATATAGACAAAAACAGAAAACTCAAATATTTCAGATACTTTTTTGTGTTTTTTCGTTATTTTGTTGCGAAATATGGACAAAAACAGAAAACTAAATTATTTCAGATACTTTTATGTTTTTTTTTCGTTAATTTGTTGCGAAATATGGATACTTTTTTTTTCGTTATTTTGGTGCGAAATATGGGCAAAAACAGAAAACTAAAATATTTCAGATACTTTTTTGTTTGTTTTTCTCCTTATTTTGTTGCGAAATATGGACAAAAATATAAATCTCAAATATTTCAGGTTCTTTATGTTTTTTCGATATTTAGTTGCGAAATATGGACAAAAACAGAAAACTCAAATATATCAGATAGTGTTTTGTTTTTTTTTTTCGTTATTTTGTTGCGAAATATTGACAAAAAAAGAAAACTCAAATATTTCAGATACTTTCTTCTTATTTTTTCGTTATTTCGTAGCGAAATATGGACAAAAAAATGAAAACTAAAATATTTCAGATACTTTGTCGTTTTTTTTCCGTTATTTTGTTGCGAAATATGGACAAAACCAGAAAACTCAAATATTTCAAATACTTCCTTGTTATTTTTTCGCTCTTTTGTTGCAAAATATGGACAACAAAAGATAACTCAAATATTTCAGACATTTTTTTGTTTTTTTTTTTCGTTATTTTGTTGGAAAATATTGACAAATATAGAAAACTCAAATATTTCAGAGAATTTGTTGATTTTTTCGTTACTTTGTTCTGAAATATGGACAGAACCAGAAAACTCAAATATTTCAGATACTTTTTTTTGTTGTTTTGTTGCGAAATATGGACAAAAATAGAGAGCTCAAATATTTCAGATACTTTTTTGTTTGTTTTTTCCTTAGTTTGTTGAGAAATATGAACAAAACCACAAAACACAAATATTTCAGATTCTTCCTTGTTATTTTTTAATTATTTTGTTGCGAAATATGGACAAAAACAGAAAACTAAAATATTTCAGAAACTTCTTTGTTTTTTTTTGCTTATTTTGTTGAGAAATATGGACAAAACCAGAAAGCTCAAATATTACAGATATTTAGTTGCGGAATATTTTTTTGATATTTAGTTGCGGAATATGGACAAAAATAGAAAACGCAAATATTTCAGATAGTTTTTTGTTTTTTTTTTCGTTATTTCGTTGCGAAATATGGACAAAAACAGAAAACTCAAATATTTCAGATAGTTTTTGTTTTTTTTTTTCATTATTTTGTTGCGAAATATAGACAAAAACAGAAAACTCATATATTTCAGATAGTTTTTGTTTTTTTTTTGGTATTTTGTTGTGAAATATGGACAAAAACAGAAAACTTAAATATTTCAGATACCTTTTTCGTTATTTTGTTGCGAAATATGAACAAAAACAGAAAACTAAAATATTTCAGATACTTTTTTGTTTGGTTTTTCCCTTATTTTGTTGAGAAATATGGACAAAAGCAGGAACCTCAAATATTGCATGTACTTTTTTGTTTTTTTTTCGTTATTTTGTTGCGAAATATAGACAAAAACAGAAAACTCATATATTTCAGATAGTTTTTTGTTTTTTTTTGTTATTTTGTTGCGAAATATGGACAAAAACAGAAAACTCAAATATTTCAGATACTTTCTTGTTAGTTTTTCGTTTTTCGTTGCGAAATATGGACAAAAACAGAAAACTAAAATATTTCAGATACTTTTTTGTTTGTTTTTTTCCTTATTTTGTTGCGAAATATGGACAAAAACAGAAAACTCAAATATTTCAGATCATATTTTCGTATTTTTTTCGTTATTTTGTTGCGAAATATGGACAAAACCATAAAACGCAAATATTTCAGATTCTTTTTGTTTTTTTCGATATTTAGTTGCGAAATATGGACAAAAACAGAAAACTCAAATATTTCAGATACTTTTTTTTCGTTATTTTGGTGCGAAATATGGGCAAAAACAGAAAACTAAAATATTTCAGATACTTTTTTGTTTGTTTTTTTCCTTATTTTGTTGCGAAATATGGACAAAAACAGAAAACTCAAATATTTCAGATAGTTTTTTGTTTTTTTTTTTATTATTTTGTTGCGAAATATAGACAAAAACAGAAAACTCATATATTTCAGATAGTTTTTTGTCTTTTTTTCGTTATTTTGTTGCGAAATATGGACAAAAACAGAAAACTCAAATATTTCAGATACTTTCTTGTTAGGTTTTCGTATTTCGTTGCGAAATATGGACAAAAACAGAAAACTAAACTATTTCAGATACTTTTTTGTTTGTTTTTTTCCTTATTTTGTTGCGAAATATGGACAAAAACAGAAAACTCAAATATTTCAGATACTTTTTTGTCATTTTTTCGTTATTTTGTTGCGAAATATGTACAAAAACAGAAAACTCAAATATTTCAGAGAATTTGTTGTTTTTCCCTTTATTTTGTTGCGAAATATGGACAAAACCAGAAAACTCAAATATTTCCGATACTTCCTTGTTATTTTTTCGTTATTTTGTTGCGAAATATGGACGAAAACAGAAAACTAAAATATTTCAGATACTTTTTTGTTTTTTTTTCCTTATTTTGTTGAGAAATATGGACAAAAGCTGAAAACTCAAATATTTCAGATACTTTTTTATTTTTTTTTTTCGTTATATTATTGCGAATTATGGACAACAAAAGAAAACTCAAATATTTCAGATATTTTTTTGTTTTTTTTTTCGTTATTTTGTTGCCAAATATGGACAAAAACAGAAAACTCAAATATTTCAGATACTTTCTTGTTAGGTTTTCGTATTTCGTTGCGAAATATGGACAAAAACAGAAAACTAAACTATTTCAGATACTTTTTTGTTTGTTTTTTTTACTTATTTTGTTGCGAAATATGGACAAAAATAGAAAACTCAAATATTTCAGAGAATTTGGTGGTTTTTTTCGTTATTTTGTTGCGAAATATGGACAAAACCAGAAAACTCAAATATTTCAGATAATTTTTTTTGTTATTTTGTTGCGAAATAAGGACAAAGACAGAAAACTGTAATATTTCAGATACTTTTACGTTTTTTGTCGTTATGTTGTTGCGAAATATGGACAAAAACATAAATCTCAAATATTTCAGATTCTTTATGTTTTTTTCGATATTTAGTTGCGAAATATGGACAAAAACAGAAAACTCAAATATTTCAGATACTGCCTTGTTATTTTTTTGTTATTTTGTTAAGAAACATGAACAAAAACAGAAAACTCAAATATTTCAGATACTTTTTTGTTTTTTTTTCCTTATTTTGTTGAGAAATATGAACAAAACCAGAAAACTGAAATATTTCAGATACTTCATTGTTATTTTTTCGCTATTTTGTTGCAAAATATGGACAACAAAAGATAACTCAAATATTTCAGATATTTTTTTGTTTTTTTTTCGTTATTTTGTTGGGAAATATGGACAAAAATAGAAAACTCAAATATTTCAGATACTTTTTTTTTTTTTTTGTCGTTATATTTGTGGAGTATGTTTTATGTATTCTTTTTAAATAAAAACAACATAATTAATTTTCAACATTTTATTAAATTATATTAAAACTATTTTTACTAAATTAAATTATATAAATTATTATCTAGTTTTTAAGTAATTTATTAGTAATAGAAATTCACTGTATGTTTTAATTATTAATGTATTTTAGTTTTTAATTTATTTATTGACTGTATTCGTGACTGTACTTTTATATGATTTTTGGAATTTTTGGAAGCACGACTAACTTGGTAGAAATTCTCTGTTCAAGTGATTTTTCTAATTGCAATTTTCTCTGTCATAGCTTTGGTTAATAGATAGAGAATAGCGGTACCGTTAGAATCTCTGGTAATGGAAAATAACCAGATTTTCTATTGGTCCTTAAAAATGCACCATGACAGACTGCATTATTTGTACTAGATTTTCTGAGCGAAGTAATTTGTAGGGTTGCGGCAATTGATATTTACGCCGGCGAACGCGTGGCGGCGTTTCTGTCGGCAGAAAGATCAGTTGTCGCGACCGCTACATATTATTGCGAATTATGGACAACAAAAGAAAACTCAAATATTTCAGATATTTTTTTGTTTTTTTTTTCGTTATTTTGTTGGGAAATATGGACAAAAATAGAAAACTCAAATATTTCAGAGAATTTGTTGATTTTTTTCGTTATTTTGTAGCGCAATATGGACAAAACCAGAAAACTCAAATATTTCAGATACTTTTATGTTTTTTTCGTTATTTTGTTGCGAAATATGGACAAAAACAGAAAATTCAAATATTTATGAGAATTTGTTGTTTTTTCCCGTTATTTTGTTGCGAAATATGGACAAAACCAGAAAACTCAAATATTTCTGATAATTCGTTGTTATTTTTTCGTTATTTTGTTGCAAAAACCTAAAACTAAAATATTTCAGATACTTTTTTGTTTTTTTTTCCTTATTTTGTTGAGACATATGGACAAAACCAGAAAAATCAAATATTTCAGATACTTCCTTGTTATTTTTTAGTTATTTTGTTGCGAAATATGGACAACAAAAGAAAACTAAAATATTTAAGATACTTTTTTTTTTTTTCCTTATTTTGTTGAGAAATATGGACAAAACCAGAAAACTCAAATATTTCAGATACTTCCTTGTTATATTTTCGTTATTTTGTTGCAAAATATGGACAACAAAAGAAAACTCAAATATTTAAGAGAATTTTTTATTTTTTCCCGTTATTTTGTTGCGAAATATGGACAAAACCAGAAAACTCAAATATTTGAGATACTTCGTTGTTATTTTTTCTTTTTGTTGCGAAATATGGACAAAAACAGAAAACTAAAATATTTCAGATACTTTTTTGTTTTTTTTTTCCTTATATTGTTGACAAATATGGACAAAACCAGAAAAATCAAATATTTCAGATACTTCCTTGTTATTTTTTAGTTATTTTTTTGCGAAATATGGACAATAACAGAAAACTAAAATATTTCAGATACTTTTTTGTTTTTTTTTTTCCTTATTTTGTTGAGAAATATGGACAAAACCAGAAAACTCAAATATTTCAGATACTTCCTTGTTATATTTTCGTTATTTTGTTACGAAATATGGACAAAAAATGCAAACTCCAATATTTCAGATATTTTTTTGTTTTTTTTTGTTATTTTGTTGCGAAATATGGACAAAAACAGAAAAGTCAAATATTTCAGATACTTTCTTGTTATTTTCTCGTTATTTTGTTGGGAAAAGGACAAACACAGAAAACTCAAACACAGAAAACTCAAATATTTCAGAGAATTTGTTGTTTTTTTCTGTTATTTTGTTGCGAAATATGGACAAAAACAGAAAACTCAAATATTTCAGATACTTTTAAGTTTTTTTCGTTAATTTGTTGCGAAATATGGATAAATAATGAAAACTCAAATATTTCAGATACTTTTTCCTTTCTTTTCGTTTATTTGTTGCGAAATATGGACAAAAACAGAAACCTTAAATATTTCAGATACTTTGTCGTTTTTTTTCGTTTTTTTTTGCAAAATATGGACGAAAACAAAAAACTAATATATTTCAGATCCTTTTTTGTTTGTTTTTTTCCTTATTTAGTTGCGGAATATGGACAAAAATAGAAAACTCAAATATTTTAGATACCTTTTTCGTTATTTTGTTGCGAAATATGGACAATTTTTCGTTATTTTGTTATTTTTCGTTATTTCGTTATTTTTTCGTTATTTTGTTGTGAAATATGGACAAAAAAGAAAACTGAAATATTTCAGATAGTTTTTTGTTTTTTTTTCATTATTTTGTTGCGAAATATAGACAAAAACAGAAAACTCATATATTTCAGATAGTTTTTTGTCTTTTTTTTCGTTATTATGTTGCGAAATATGGACAAAAACAGAAAACTCAAATATTTCAGATACTTTCTTGATAGTTTTTCGTTTTTCGTTGCGAAATATGGACAAAAATAGAAAACTCAAATATTTCAGATACCTTTTTCGTTATTTTGTTGCGAAATATGGACAGAAAACTAAAATATTTCAGATACTTTTTGTTTGTTTTTTCCCTAATTTTGTT
Source organism: Empis livida (assembly GCA_963932195.1). NCBI lineage: Eukaryota > Metazoa > Arthropoda > Insecta > Diptera > Empididae > Empis > Empis livida. Next base: position 21,916,547 of record OZ010646.1, read on the forward strand.
GAGAAATATGGACAAAAGCAGGAATCTCAAATATTGCATGTACTTTTTTGTTTTTTTTTCGTTATTTTGTTGCGAAATACAGACAAAAACAGAAAACTCATATATTTCAGATAGTTTTTTGTTTTTTTTGTTATTGTGTTGCGAAATATAGACAAAAACAGAAAACTCAAATATTTCAGATACTTTCTTGATAGTTTTTCGTTTTTCGTTGCGAAATATGGACAAAAACAGAAAACTCAAATATTTCAGATCATATTTTTGTATTTTTTGCGTTATTTTGTTGCGAAATATGGACAAAAACAGAAAACGCAAATATTTCAGATTCTTTTTGTTTTTTTCGATATTTACTTGCGAAATATGGATAAAAACAGAAAACTCAAATATTTCAGATACTTTTTTGTTTTTTTTTTCGTTATATTATTGCGAAATATTGACTACAAAAGAAAACTCAAATATTTCAGATATTTTTTTGTTTTTTTTTCGTTATTTTGTTGGGAAAAATGCACAAAAAGAGAAAACTTAAATATTTCAGATTCTTTCTGTTTTTTTCGAAATCTTGTTGCGAAATATGGACAAAAACAGAAAACTCAAATATTTCAGATACTTTTTTGTCATTTTTTCGTTATTTTGTTGCGAAATATGTACAAAAACAGAAAACTCAAATATTTCAGATAATTTGTTGTTTTTTCCCGTTATTTTGTTGCGAAATATGGACAAAACCAGAAAACTCAAATATTTCCGATACTTCCTTGTTATTTTTTCGTTATTTTGTTGCTAAATATGGACGAAAACAGAAAACTAAAATATTGCAGATACTTTTTGTTTTTTTCCCTTATTTTGTTGAGAAATATGGACAAAAGCAGAAAACTCAAATATTTCAGATACTTTTAAAATTTTTTTTTTCGTTATATTATTGCGAATTATGGACAACAAAAGAAAACTCAAATATTTCAGATATTTTTTGGTTTTTTTTTCGTTATTTTGTTGGGAAATATGGACAAATATAAAAAACTCAAATATTTCAGATACTTTCTTCTTATTTTTTCGTTATTTTGTAGCGAAATATGGACAAAAAATGAAAACTCAAATATTTCAGATACATTGTCGTTTTTTTTCCGTTATTTTGTTGCGAAATATGGTCAAAAACAGAAAACATAAATATTTCAGATACTTTTTTGTCATTTTTTCGTTATTTTGTTGCGAAATATGTACAAAAACAGAAAACTCAAATATTTCAGAGAATTTGTTGTTTTTTCCCGTTATTTTGTTGCGAAATATGGACAAAACCAGAAAACTCAAATATTTCCGATACTTCCTTGTTATTTTTTCGTTATTTTGTGGCGAAATATGGTCAAAAACAGAAAACTAAAATATTTCATATACTTTTTTGTTTTTTTTTCCTTATTTTGTTGAGAAATATGGACAAAAGCAGAAAACTCAAATATTTCAGATACTTTTTTTATTTTTTTTTTCGTTATATTATTGCGAATTATGGACAACAAAAGAAAACTCAAATAATTCAGATATTTTTTTGTTTTTTTTTTCGTTATTTTGTTGGGAAATATGGAAAAAAATAGAAAACTCAAATATTTCAGAGAATTTGTTGGTTTTTTTTATTATTTTGTTGCGAAATATGGACAAAAACAGAAAACTCAAATATTTCAGATACTTTTTTTTTGTAATTTTGTTGCGAAATAAGGACAAAAACATAAATCTCAAATATTTCAGTTTCTTTATGTTTTTTTCGATATTTAGTTGCGAAATATGGACAAAAACAGAAAACTCAAATATTTCAGATATTTTTTTGTTTTTTTTTCCTTATTTTGTTGGAAAATATGGACAAAAATAGAAAACTCAAATATTTCAGAGAATTTGTTGATTTTTTTTGTTATTTTGTTGCGAAATATGGACAAAACCAGAAAACTCAAATATTTCAGATACTTTTTTTTGTTTTTTTTCGTTATTTTGTTGGGAAATATGGACAAAAACAGAAAGCTCAAATATTTCAGATACTTTTATGTTTTTTTCGTTATTTTGTTGCGAAATATGGACAAAACCAGAAAACTCAAATATTTCAGATACCTTTTTTTGTTTTTTTTCGTTATTTTGTTGGGAAATATGGACAAAACCAGAAAACTTAAATATTTCAGATACTTTTTTTGTTATTTTGTTGCGAAATATGGACAAAAACAGAAAGCTGAAATATTTCAGATACTTTTTTGTTTTTTTTTTCCTTATTTTGTTGAGAAATATGGGCAAAACCAGAAAACTCAAATATTTCAAATACCTTTTTTGTTATTTTGTTGCGAAATATGGACAAAAGCAGAAAACTGAAATATTTCAGATACTTTTATGGTTTTTTCGTTATTTTCTTGCGAAATATGTACAAAAACAGAAAACTCAAATATTTCAGATTCTTTGTTTTTTTCGATATTTCGTTGCGAAATATGGACAAAAACAGAAAACTCAAATATTTCAGCGAATTTGTTGTTTTTTCCCGTTATTTTGTTGCGAAATATGGACAAAAACAGAAAACTCAAATATTTCAGATTCTTTCTTTTTTTTTCGAAATTTAGTTGCGAAATATGGACAAAAACAGAAAACTCAAATATATCAGATAGTGTTTTGTTTTTTTCCTTATTTTGTTGCGAAATATGAACAAAAATAGACAACTCAAATATTTGAGATACTTTGTCGTTTTTTTTTCGTTATTTTGTTGTGAAATATGGACAAAAACAGAAAACTCAAATATTTCATATCCTTTTTGTTTTTTTGATACTTAGTTGCGAAATATGGACAAAAACAGAAACCTCAAATATTTCACATATTTTTTGTTTTTTTTTCGTTATTTGTTGTGAAATATGTACAAAAACAGAAAACACAAATATTTCAGAGAATTTGTTGTTTTTTCCCGTTATTTTGTTGCGAAATATGCACAAAACCAAAAAACTCAAATATTTCTGATACTTCCTTGTTATTTTTTAGTTATTTTGTTGCGAAATATGGACAAAAACAGAAAACTAATATATTTCAGATACTTTTTTGTTTTTTTTTTCCTTATTTTGTTGAGAAATATGGACAAAACCAGAAAACTCAAATATTTCAGATACTTATTTTTTCGTTATTTTGTAGCGAAATATGGACAAAAAATGAAAACTCAAATATTTCAGATACTTTGAAGTTTTTTTTCCGTTATTTGCGAAATATGGACAAAACCAGAAAACTCAAATATTTCAGATACTTTTTTGTAATTTTTTCGTTATTTGTTGTGAAATATGTACAAAAACAGAAAACACAAATATTTCAGAGAATTTGTTGTTTTTTCCCGTTATTTTGTTGCGAAATATGCACAAAACCAAAAAACTCAAATATTTCTGATACTTCCTTGTTATTTTTTAGTTATTTTGTTGCGAAATATGGACAAAAACAGAAAACTAATATATTTCAGATACTTTTTTGTTTTTTTTTTCCTTATTTTGTTGAGAAATATGGACAAAACCAGAAAACTCAAATATTTCAGATACTTCCTTGTTATATTTTCGTTATTTTGTTGCTAAATATGGACGAAAACAGAAAACTAAAATATTTCAGATACTTTTTGTTTTTTTTTCGTTATTTTGTTGGGAAATATGGACAAAAATAGAAAACTCAAATATTTCAGAGAATTTGTTGTTTTTTCCCGTTATTTTGTTGCGAAATATGGACAAAAACAGAAAACTCAAATATTTCAGATAGTTTTTTGTTTTTTTTTCATTATTTTGTTGCGAAATATAGACAAAAACAGAAAACTCATATATTTCAGATAGTTTTTTGTCTTTTTTTTCGTTATTATGTTGCGAAATATGGACAAAAACAGAAAACTCAAATATTTCAGATACTTTCTTGATAGTTTTTCGTTTTTCGTTGCGAAATATGGACAAAAACAGAAAACTCAAATATTTCAGATCATATTTTTGTATTTTTTTTGTTATTTTGTTGCGAAATATGGACAAAAACAGAAAACGCAAATATTTCAGATTCTTTTTGTTTTTTTCGATATTTAGTTGCGAAATATGGATAAAAACAGAAAACTCAAATATTTCAGATACTTTTTTGTTTTTTTTTTCGTTATATTATTGCGAAATATTGACTACAAAAGAAAACTCAAATATTTCAGATATTTTTTTGTTTTTTTTCGTTATTTTGTTGGGAAAAATGCACAAAAAGAGAAAACTCAAATATTTCAGATTCTTTCTGTTTTTTTCGAAATCTTGTTGCGAAATATGGACAAAAACAGAAAACTCAAATATTTCAGATACTTTTTTGTCATTTTTTCGTTATTTTGTTGCGAAATATGTACAAAAACAGAAAACTCAAATATTTCAGAGAATTTGTTGTTTTTTCCCGTTATTTTGTTGCGAAATATGGACAAAACCAGAAAACTCAAATATTTCCGATACTTCCTTGTTATTTTTTCGTTATTTTGTGGCGAAATATGGTCAAAAACAGAAAACTCAAATATTTCAGATACTTTTTTGTTTTTTTTTTCGTTATATTATTGCGAAATATTGACTACAAAAGAAAACTCAAATATTTCAGATATTTTTTTGTTTTTTTTCGTTATTTTGTTGGGAAAAATGCACAAAAAGAGAAAACTCAAATATTTCAGATTCTTTCTGTTTTTTTCGAAATCTTGTTGCGAAATATGGACAAAAACAGAAAACTCAAATATTTCAGATCATATTTTTGTATTTTTTTTGTTATTTTGTTGCGAAATATGGACAAAAACAGAAAACGCAAATATTTCAGATTCTTTTTGTTTTTTTCGATATTTAGTTGCGAAATATGGATAAAAACAGAAAACTCAAATATTTCAGATACTTTTTTGTTTTTTTTTTCGTTATATTATTGCGAAATATTGACTACAAAAGAAAACTCAAATATTTCAGATATTTTTTTGTTTTTTTTTTCCTTATTTTGTTGGGAAATATGGACAAAAATAGAAAACTCAAATATTTCAGAGAATTTGTTGGTTTTTTTCATTATTTTGTTGCGAAATATGGACAAAAACAGAAAACTCAAATATTTAAAATACTTTTTTTTTGTTATTTTGTTGCGAAATAAGGACAAAAACATAAATCTCAAATATTTCAGATTCTTTATGTTTTTTTCGATATTTAGTTACGAAATATGGACAAAAACAGAAAACTCAAATATTTCAGATATTTTTTTGTTTTTTTTTCGTTATTTTGTTGTGAAATATGGACAAAAACAGAAAACGCAAATATTTCATATCCTTTTTGTTTTTTTGATACTTAGTTGCGAAATATGGACAAAAACAGAAACCTCAAATATTTCACATATTTTTTGTTTTTTTTTCGTTATTTTGTTGCGAAATATGGACAAAAACAGAAACTCAAATATTTCAGATACTTTCTTCTTATTTTTTCGTTATTTTGTAGCGAAATATGGACAAAAAATGAAAACTCAAATATTTCAGGTACTTTTTTCTCATTTTTCGTTATTTTGTTGCGAAATGTGTGCAAAAACAGAAAACTCAAATATTTCAGAGAATTTGTTGTTTTTTCCCGTTATTTTGTTGCGTAATATGGACAGAACCAGAAAACTCAAATATTTCAGATACTTTCTTGTTATTTTTTCGTTATTTTGTTGCGAAATACGGAAAAAAAGTAAGCTAAAATATTTCAGATAGTTTTTTGTTTTTTTTTCCTAATTTTGTTGAGAAATATGGACAAAACCAGTAAACTCAAATATTTCAGATACTTTTTTCCGTTATTGTGTTGCGAAATATGGACAAAAACACAAAACTAAAATATTTTAGACACTTTTTTGGTTGTTTTTTTCCTTATTTTGTTGAGAAGTATGGACAAAAACAGAAAACTCAAATATTTCATATCCTTTTTGTTTTTTTGATACTTAGTTGCGAAATATGGACAAAAACAGAAACCTCAAATATTTCACATATTTTTTGCTTTTTTTTCGTTATTTTGTTGCGAAATATGGACAAAAACAGAAACTCAAATATTTCAGATACTTTCTTCTTATTTTTTCGTTATTTTGTAGCGAAATGTGGACAAAAAATGAAAACTCAAATATTTCAGATACTTTGAAGTTTTTTTTCCGTTATTTGCGAAATATGGACAAAAACAGAAAACTCAAATATTTCAGATACTTTTTTGTCATTTTTTCGTTATTTGTTGTGAAATATGTACAAAAACAGAAAACTCAAATATTTCAGAGAATTTGTTGTTTTTTCCCGTTATTTTGTTGCGAAATATGCACAAAACCAAAAAACTCAAATATTTCAGATATATGGACAAAAACAGAAAACTCAAATATTTCAGGTACGTTTTTCTCATTTTTCGTTATTTTGTTGCGAAATGTGTGCAAAAACAGAAAACTCAAATATTTCAGAGAATTTGTTGTTTTTTCCCGTTATTTTGTTGCGAAATATGGACAGAACCAGAAAACTCAAATATTTCAGATACTTTCTTGTTATTTTTTCGTTATTTTGTTGCGAAATACGGAAAAAAAGTAAGCTAAAATATTTCAGATAGTTTTTTGTTTTTTTTTCCTAATTTTGTTGAGAAATATGGACAAAACCAGAAAACTCAAATATTTCAGATACTTTTTTCCGTTATTGTGTTGCGAAATATGGACAAAAACACAAAACTAAAATATTTTAGACACTTTTTTGGTTGTTTTTTTCCTTATTTTGTTGAGAAGTATGGGCAAAAACAGAAAAGTCAAAAAATTCAGATACTTTTTTGTCATTTTTTCGTTATTTTGTTGCGAAATATGTACAAAAACAGAAAACTCAAATATTTCAGAGAATTTGTTGTTTTTTCCCGTTATTTTGTTGCGAAATATGGACAAAACCAGAAAGCTCGAATATGTCAGATACTTTTATGTTTTTTTCTTCGTTAATTTGTTGCGAAATATGGTTAAAAAATAAAAACTCAAATATTTCAGATACTTTTTCCCTTTTTTTCGTTATTTTGTAGCGAAATATGGACAAAAACAGAAAACTCAAATATTTCAGATACTTTTTTATTTTTTTTACTTTGTTGCGAAATATGGACAAAAACAGACAACTCAAATATTTCAGATACTTTCTTGTTATTTTTTCGTTATGTTGTTGCGAAAAATTGACAAAAACAGAAAACTCAAATATTTGAGATAATTTTTTGTTTTTTTTTTCGTTATTTCGTTGCGAAATATGGACACAACCAGAAAACTCAAATATTTCAAATACTTTTTTTTCGGTATTTTATTGCGAAATATGGACAAAAACAGAAAGCTCAAATATTTCAGATACTTTTATGTTTTTTTCGTTAATTTGTTGCGAAATATGGCCAAAAACAGAAAACTCAAATATTTCAGGTACTTTCTTGTTATTTTTTCGTTAATTTGTTGCGAAATATGGACAAAAACAGAAAACTCAAATATTTCAGATATTTTTTTGTTTTGTTTTTTACTTTGTTGCGAAATATGGCCAAAAACAGAAAACTCAAATATTTCAGATACTTTCTTGTTATTTTTTCGTTATTTTGTTGCAAAATATGGACAAAAATAGAAAACTTAAATATTTCAGATACTTTTTTGGTTTTTTTTCGTTATTTCATATACTTTTTTTTCGTTATTTTATTGCGAAATATGGACAACAACAGAAAGCTCAAATATTTCAGATACTTTTATGTTTTTTTTCGTTAATTTGTTGCGAAATATGGACAAAACCAGAAAACTCAAATAATTCAGATATTTTTTTGTTTTGTTTTTTACTTTGTTGCGAAATATGGCCAAAAACAGAAAACTCAAATATTTCAGATACTTTCTTGTTATTTTTTCGTTATTTTGTTGCAAAATATGGACAAAAATAGAAAACTTAAATATTTCAGATACTTTTTTGTTTTTTTTTCGTTATTTCGTTGCGAAATATGGCCAAAAACAGAAAACTCAAATATTTCAGATACTTTCTTGTTATTTTTTCGTTAATTTGTTGCGAAATATGGACAAAAACAGAAAACTCAAATATTTCAGATACTTTCTTGTTATTTTTCGTTAATTTGTTGCGAAATATGGACAAAAACAGAAAACTTAAATATTTCAGTTACTTTTTTGGTTTTTTTTCGTTATTTCAAATACTCTTTGTTCGTTATTTTATTGCGAAATATGGACAACAACAGAAAGCTCAAATATTTCAGATACTTTTATGTTTTTTTTTCGTTAATTTGTTGCCAAATATGGACAAAAACAGAAAACTCAAATATTTCACATACTTTCTTGTTATTTTTTCGTTATTTTGTTGCAAAATATGGACAAAAATAGAAAACTTAAATATTTCAGATACTTTTTTGTTTTTTTTTCGTTATTTCGTTGCGAAATATGGCCAAAAACAGAAAACTCAAATATTTCAGATACTTTCTTGTTATTTTTTCGTTATTTTGTTGCAAAATATGGACAAAAATAGAAAACTTAAATATTTCAGATACTTTTTTGTTTTTTTTTTCGTTATTTCGTTGTGAAATATGGCCAAAAACAGAAAACTCAAATATTTCAGATACTTTCTTGTTATTTTTTCGTTAATTTGTTGCGAAATATGGACAAAAACAGAAAACTCAAATATTTCAGATACTTTCTTGTTATTTTTCGTTAATTTGTTGCGAAATATGGTTAAAAAATAAAAACTCAAATATTTCAGATACTTTTTCCCTTTTTTTCGTTATTTTGTAGCGAAATATGGACAAAAACAGAAAACTCAAATATTTCAGATACTTTTTTATTTTTTTTACTTTGTTGCGAAATATGGACAAAAACAGACAACTCAAATATTTCAGATACTTTCTTGTTATTTTTTCGTTATGTTGTTGCAAAAAATTGACAAAAACAGAAAACTCAAATATTTGAGATAATTTTTTGTTTATTTTTCGTTATTTCGTTGCGAAATATGGACACAACCAGAAAACTCAAATATTTCAAATACTTTTTTTTCGTTATTTTATTGCGAAATATGGACAAAAACAGAAAGCTCAAATATTTCAGATACTTTTATGTTTTTTTCGTTAATTTGTTGCGAAATATGGCCAAAAACAGAAAACTCAAATATTTCAGATACTTTCTTGTTATTTTTTCGTTAATTTGTTGCGAAATATGGACAAAAACAGAAAACTCAAATATTTCAGTTACTTTTTTGGTTTTTTTTCGTTATTTCAAATACTTTTTTTTCGTTATTTTATTGCGAAATATGGACAACAACAGAAAGCTCAAATATTTAAGATACTTTTATGTTTTTTTTCGTTAATTTGTTGCGAAATATGGACAAAACCAGAAAACTCAAATAATTCAGATTTTTTTTGTTTTGTTTTTTACTTTGTTGCGAAATATGGCCAAAAACAGAAAACTCAAATATTTCAGATACTTTCTTGTTATTTTTTCGTTATTTTGTTGCAAAATATGGACAAAAATAGAAAACTTAAATATTTCAGATACTTTTTTGTTTTTTTTTCGTTATTTCGTTGCGAAATATGGCCAAAAACAGAAAACTCAAATATTTCAGATACTTTCTTGTTATTTTTTCGTTAATTTGTTGCGAAATATGGACAAAAACAGAAAACTCAAATATTTCAGATACTTTCTTGTTATTTTTTCGTTATTTTGTTGCAAAATATGGACAAAAATAGAAAACTTAAATATTTCAGATACTTTTTTGTTTTTTTTTCGTTATTTCGTTGCGAAATATGGCCAAAAACAGAAAACTCAAATACTTCACATACTTTTATGTTTTTTTTCGTTAATTAGTTGCGAAATATGGCCAAAAACAGAAAACTCAAATATTTCAGATACTTTCTTGTTATTTTTTGGTTAATTTGTTGCGAAATATGGACAAAAACAGAAAACTCAAATATTTCAGTTACTTTTTTGGTTTTTTTTCGTTATTTCAAATACTTTTTTTTCGTTATTTTATTGCAAAATATGGACAACAACAGAAAGCTCAAATATTTCAGATACTTTTTTGTTTTTTTTCGTTAATTTGTTGCGAAATATGGACAAAACCAGAAAACTCAAATAATTCAGATATTTTTTTGTTTTGTTTTTTACTTTGTTGCGAAATATGCCCAAAAACAGAAAACTCGAATATTTCAGAAACTTTCTTGTTATTTTTTCGTTATTTTGTTGCAAAATATGGACAAAAACAGAAAACTTAAATATTTCAGATACTTTTTTGTTTTTTTTTCGTTATTTTGTTGCGAAATATGGACACAACCAGAAAACTCAAATAATTCAGATATTTTTTCTTCGTAATTTTGTTGCGAAATATGGACAAAAGCAGAAAATTCAAATATTTCAGATACTTTTATGTTTTTTTCGTTAATTTGTTGCGAAATATGGCCAAAAACAGAAAACTCAAATATTTCAGATACTTTATTGTTAATTTTTCGTTATTTTGTTGCGAAATATGGACAAAAGCAGAAAGCTCAAATATTTCAGTTACTTATTTCAGTTGTTTTTTTCGTTAATTTGTTGCGAAATATGGACAAAAAATGAAAACTCAAATATTTCAGATTCTTTTTGATTTCTCGATATTTAGTTGCGAAATATGGACAAGAACAGAAAACTCAATATTTCAGATACTTTTTCTTTTTTTTCGTTATTTTGTTGCGAAATATGGACAAAAACAGAAAGTTCAAATATTTCAGATACTTTTATGTTTTTTTTCGTTAATTTGTTGCGAAATATGGACAAAAACAGAAAACTCAAATATTTCAGATATTTTTTTGTTTTGTTTTTTACTTTGTTGCGAAATATGGCCAAAAACAGAAAACTCAAATATTTCAGATACTTTCTTGTTATTTTTTCGTTATTTTGTTGCAAAATATGGACAAAAATAGAAAACTTAAATATTTCAGATACTTTTTTGGTTTTTTTTCGTTATTTCATATACTTTTTTTTTCGTTATTTTATTGCGAAATATGGACATCAACAGAAAGCTCAAATATTTCAGATACTTTTATGTTTTTTTTCGTTAATTTGTTGCGAAATATGGACAAAACCAGAAAACTCAAATAATTCAGATATTTTTTTGTTTTGTTTTTTACTTTGTTGCGAAATATGGCCAAAAACAGAAAACTCAAATATTTCAGATACTTTCTTGTTATTTTTTCGTTATTTTGTTGCAAAATATGGACAAAAATAGAAAACTTAAATATTTCAGATACTTTTTTGTTTTTTTTTCGTTATTTCGTTGCGAAATATGGCCAAAAACAGAAAACTCAAATATTTCAGATACTTTCTTGTTATTTTTTCGTTAATTTGTTGCGAAATATGGACAAAAACAGAAAACTCAAATATTTCAGATACTTTCTTGTTATTTTTCGTTAATTTGTTGCGAAATATGGACAAAAACAGAAAACTTAAATATTTCAGTTACTTTTTTGGTTTTTTTTCGTTATTTCAAATACTCTTTGTTCGTTATTTTATTGCGAAATATGGACAACAACAGAAAGCTCAAATATTTCAGATACTTTTATGTTTTTTTTTCGTTAATTTGTTGCCAAATATGGACAAAAACAGAAAACTCAAATATTTCACATACTTTCTTGTTATTTTTTCGTTATTTTGTTGCAAAATATGGACAAAAATAGAAAACTTAAATATTTCAGATACTTTTTTGTTTTTTTTTCGTTATTTCGTTGCGAAATATGGCCAAAAACAGAAAACTCAAATATTTCAGATACTTTCTTGTTATTTTTTCGTTATTTTGTTGCAAAATATGGACAAAAATAGAAAACTTAAATATTTCAGATACTTTTTTGTTTTTTTTTTTCGTTATTTCGTTGTGAAATATGGCCAAAAACAGAAAACTCAAATATTTCAGATACTTTCTTGTTATTTTTTCGTTAATTTGTTGCGAAATATGGACAAAAACAGAAAACTCAAATATTTCAGATACTTTCTTGTTATTTTTCGTTAATTTGTTGCGAAATATGGTTAAAAAATAAAAACTCAAATATTTCAGATACTTTTTCCCTTTTTTTCGTTATTTTGTAGCGAAATATGGACAAAAACAGAAAACTCAAATATTTCAGATACTTTTTTATTTTTTTTACTTTGTTGCGAAATATGGACAAAAACAGACAACTCAAATATTTCAGATACTTTCTTGTTATTTTTTCGTTATGTTGTTGCAAAAAATTGACAAAAACAGAAACTCAAATATTTGAGATAATTTTTTGTTTATTTTTCGTTATTTCGTTGCGAAATATGGACACAACCAGAAAACTCAAATATTTCAAATACTTTTTTTTCGTTATTTTATTGCGAAATATGGACAAAAACAGAAAGCTCAAATATTTCAGATACTTTTATGTTTTTTTCGTTAATTTGTTGCGAAATATGGCCAAAAACAGAAAACTCAAATATTTCAGATACTTTCTTGTTATTTTTTCGTTAATTTGTTGCGAAATATGGACAAAAACAGAAAACTCAAATATTTCAGTTACTTTTTTGGTTTTTTTTCGTTATTTCAAATACTTTTTTTTCGTTATTTTATTGCGAAATATGGACAACAACAGAAAGCTCAAATATTTAAGATACTTTTATGTTTTTTTTCGTTAATTTGTTGCGAAATATGGACAAAACCAGAAAACTCAAATAATTCAGATTTTTTTTGTTTTTTTTTTACTTTGTTGCGAAATATGGCCAAAAACAGAAAACTCAAATATTTCAGATACTTTCTTGTTATTTTTTCGTTATTTTGTTGCAAAATATGGACAAAAATAGAAAACTTAAATATTTCAGATACTTTTTGTTTTTTTTTCGTTATTTCGTTGCGAAATATGGCCAAAACCAGAAAACTCAAATATTTCAGATACTTTCTTGTTATTTTTTCGTTAATTTGTTGCGAAATATGGACAAAAACAGAAAACTCAAATATTTCAGATACTTTCTTGTTATTTTTTCGTTAATTTGTTGCGAAATATGGACAAAAATAGAAAACTCAAATATTTCAGATACTTTTTGTTTTTTTTTTCGTTATTTCGTTGCGAAATATGGCCAAAAACAGAAAACTCAAATACTTCACATACTTTTATGTTTTTTTCGTTAATTAGTTGCGAAATATGGCCAAAAACAGAAAACTCAAATATTTCAGATACTTTCTTGTTATTTTTTGGTTAATTTGTTGCGAAATATGGACAAAAACAGAAAACTCAAATATTTCAGTTACTTTTTTGGTTTTTTTTCGTTATTTCAAATACTTTTTTTTCGTTATTTTATTGCAAAATATGGACAACAACAGAAAGCTCAAATATTTCAGATACTTTTTTGTTTTTTTTCGTTAATTTGTTGCGAAATATGGACAAAACCAGAAAACTCAAATAATTCAGATATTTTTTTGTTTTGTTTTTTACTTTGTTGCGAAATATGCCCAAAAAACAGAAAACTCAAATATTTCAGATACTTTCTTGTTATTTTTTCGTTAATTTGTTGCGAAATATGGACAAAAAACAGAAAACTCAAATATTTCAGTTACTTTTTTGGTTTTTTTTCGTTATTTCAAATACTTTTTTTTCGTTATTTTGTTGCGAAATATGGACACAACCAGAAAACTCAAATAATTCAGATATTTTTTCTTCGTAATTTTGTTGCGAAATATGGACAAAAGCAGAAAATTCAAATATTTCAGATACTTTTATGTTTTTTTCGTTAATTTGTTGCGAAATATGGCCAAAAACAGAAAACTCAAATATTTCAGATACTTTATTGTTAATTTTTCGTTATTTTGTTGCGAAATATGGACAAAAGCAGAAAGCTCAAATATTTCAGTTACTTATTTCAGTTGTTTTTTTCGTTAATTTGTTGCGAAATATGGACAAAAAATGAAAACTCAATATTTCAGATTCTTTTTGATTTCTCGATATTTAGTTGCGAAATATGGACAAGAACAGAAAACTCAATATTTCAGATACTTTTTCTTTTTTTTCGATATTTAGTTGCGAAATATGGACAAAAACAGAAAGTTCAAATATTTCAGATACTTTTATGTTTTTTTTCGTTAATTTGTTGCGAAATATGGACAAAAAATGAAAACTTAAATATTTTAGATACTTTTTGCTTTTTTTTCGTTATTGTGTTGCGAAATATGGACAAAAACAGAAAACTCAAATATTTCAGATCCTTTCTTGTAATTTTTTCGTTATTTTGTTGCGAAATATGGACAAAAACAGAAAACTCAAATATTTCAGATCCTTTTTTTGTTTTTTTTTTCGTTATTTTATTGCGAAATATGGACAAAAACTCAAATATTTCAGATCCTTTCTTGTAATTTTTTCGTTATTTTTGTTGCGAAATATGGACAAAAACAGAAAACTCAAATATTTCAGATCCTTTTTTGTTTTTTTTTTCGGTTATTTTATTGCGAAATATGGACAAAAACAGAAAACTGAAATATTTCAGTTTCTTTTTGTGTTTTTTCGAAATTTAGTTGCGAAATATGGACAAAAACAGAAAATTCAAATATTTCAGATACTTTTTTGTTTTTTTCGTTACTTTGTTGCGAAATATGGACAAAAACAGAAAACTCAAATATTTCATATACTTTCTTGTAATTTTTTCGTTATTTGTTGCGAAATATGGACAAAAACAGAAAACTCAAATATTTCAGTTTCTTGAAAAAAAGAACTGAAATATTTGAGTAAACTCAAATATTTCAGATACTTTCTTGTAATTTTCTTGTGAAAACTCAAATATTTCAGATACTTTCTTGTAATTTTTTCGTTATTTTGTTGCGAAATATGGACAAAACACAGAAAACTCAAATATTTCAGATACTTTTTTGGTTTTTTTTTTTCGTTATTTCGTTGCGAATACTGGCCAAAAACAGAAAAATCAAAAATTTCAGATACTTTTTTGTTTTTTTTTCGTTACTTTGTTGCGAAATATGGACAAAAACAGAAAACTATAATATTTCAAATACTTTTTTTGTTTGTTTTTTCTGATTTTGTTGAGAAATATGGACAAAAACAGAAAACTCAAATATTTCAGATACTTTCTTGTTATTTTTTCATTATTTTGTTGCGAAATATTGACAAAAACAGAAAACTGAAATATTTCAGATACGTTTTCCTTTTTTTCGTTATTTTGTTGCGAAATATGGAGAATTTGTTGTTTTTTCCGTTATGTTGTTGCGAAATATGTACAAAATCAGAAAACTCAAATATTTCAAATACTTTTTTCGTTATTTTATTGCGAAATATGGACAAAAACAGAAAACTCAAATATTTCAGATACTTTTATGTTTTTTTTCGTTAATTTGTTGCGAAATATGGACAAAAACTGAAAACTCAAATATTTCAGAAAGTTTGTCGTTTTTGTCGTTATTTTGTTGCGAAATATGGGCAAAAAAAATCAAATATTTCGGATAGTTTTTTGTTTTTTTCGTTGTTTTGTTGCGAAATATAGACAAAACCAGAAAACTGAAATATTTCAGATTCTTTTTGTTTTTTTCGATATTTAGTTGCGAAATATTGACAAAAACAGAAAAGTCAAATATTTCAGATTCTTTCTGTTTTTTTCGATATTTAGTTGCGAAATATGGACAAAAACAGAAAGGTAAAATAATTCAGTTACTTTGTCGTGTTTTTTTTCGTTATTTTGTTCCGAAATATGGACAAAACCAGAAAACTCAATTAATTCTGATATTTTTTTTTCGTTATTTTGTTGCGAAATATGGACAAAAACAGAAAGCTCAAATATTTCAGATACTGTTATGGTTTTTTCATTAATTTGTTGCGAAATATGGTTAAAAAATGAAAACTAAAATATTTCAAATACTTTTCCCTTTTTTTCGTTATTTTGTTGCGAAATATGGAGAAAAACAGAAAACTCAAATATTTCAGACATTTTTTGTTTTTTTTCGTTATTTTGTTCCGAAATATGGACTAAACGAGAAAACTCAAATATTTCTGATACTTTTTTGGTCGTTATTTTGTTGCGAAATATGTACAAAAACAGAAAACTAAATTATTTCAGATACTTCTTTGTTTTTTTTCGTTATTTTGTTCCGAAATATGGACAAAAACAGAAAACTCAAATATTTCAGAGAATTTTTGTTTCGTTATTTTGTTGCGAAATATGGACAAACAAAGAGAACTCAAATATTTCAGATTCTTTTTGTTTTTTTCGATATTTAGTTGCGAAATATGGACGAAAATTGAAAACTCAAATATTTCAGAGAATTTTTGTTTCGTTATTTTGTTGCGAAATATGGACAAACAAAGAAAACTCAAATATTTCAGATTCTTTTTGTTTTTTTCGATATTTAGTTGCGAAATATCGACAACAACAGAAAACTCAAATATTTCAGATACTTTTTTGTTTTTTTTTTCGTTATTTTGTTCTGAAATATGGACAAAAACGGAAAACTCAAATATTTCAGATACTTTCTTATTATTTTTCTGATATTTTGTTGCGAAATACGGACAAAAAATGAAAACTCAAACATTTCAGATACTTTGTCGTTTTTT
Organism: Empis livida; assembly: GCA_963932195.1. Lineage (NCBI taxonomy): Eukaryota > Metazoa > Arthropoda > Insecta > Diptera > Empididae > Empis > Empis livida. Next base: position 21,933,070 of record OZ010646.1, read on the forward strand.
TCGTTATTTTGTTGCGAAATATGGGCAAAAAAAGAACTCAAATATTTCAGATAGTTTTTTGTTTTTTTTCGTTATTTTGTCGGGAAATATGGACAAAAACAGAAAACTCAAATATTTCAGATTCTTTTTGTTTTTTTCGATATTTAGTTGCGAAATATCGACAACAACAGAAAACTCAAATATTTCAGATACTTTTTTGTTTTTTTTTCGTTATTTTGTTCTGAAATATGGACAAAAACGGAAAACTCAAATATTTCAGATACTTTCTTATTATTTTTCTGATATTTTGTTGCGAAATATGGACAAAAAATGAACACTCAAACATTTCAGATACTTTGTCGTTTTTTTTCGTTATTTTGTTGCGAAATATGGGCAAAAAAACAACTCAAATATTTCAGATAGTTTTTTGTTTTTTTTCGTTATTTTGTCTGGAAATATGGACAAAAACAGAAAACTCAAATATTTCAGAGAATTTTTGTTTTTTTTCGATATTTTGTTGCGAATAATGGACAAAAACAGAAAACTCAAATATTTCAAATACTTTGTCGTTTTTTTTTTCGTTATTTTGTTGCGGAATATGGGCAAAAAAAGAACTCAAATATTTCAGATAGTTTTTTGTTTTTTTGCGAAATAGGGAGAAAAACAGAAAGCTCAAATATTGCAGATTCTTTTTTGTTTTTTTCCGTTATTTTGCTACGAAATATGGACAAGAATAGAAAACTCTAATATTTCAGATTCTTTTTGTTTTTTTCGATATTTAGTTGCGAAATATGGACAAAAGCAGAAAACTCAAATATTTCAGATATTTTTTTCTATTTTTTTCGTTATTTTGTTGGGAAATATGGACAAAAAGAGAAAACTTAAATATTTCAGAGAATTTTTGTTTCGTTATTTTGTTGCGAAATATCCACAAAAACAGAAAACTCAAATATTTCAGATACTTCTTTGTTTTTTTTTCGCTATTTTGTTCTGAAATATGGACAAAAACGGAAAACTCAAATATTTCAGATACTTTCTTGTTATTTTTCCGATATTTTGTTGCGAAATATGGACAAAAAATGAAAACTCAAACATTTCAGATACTTTGTCGTTTTTTTTCGTTATTTTGTTGCGAAATATGGGCAAAAAAAGAACTCAAATATTTCAGATAGTTTTTTGTTTTTTTTCGTTATTTTGTCTGGAAATATGGACAAAAACAGAAAACTCAAATATTTCAGAGAATTTTTGTTTTTTTCGATATTTTGTTGCGAAATATGGACAAAAACAGACAACTCAAATATTTCAAATACTTTCTTGTTATTTTTCCGATATTTTGTTGCGAAATATGGACAAAAAATGAAAACTCAAATATTTCAGATAGTTTGTCGTTTTTGTCGTTATTTTGTTGCGAAATATGGGCAAAAAAAAATCAAATATTTCAGATAGTTTTTTGTTTTTTTCGTTGTTTTGTTGCGAAATATAGACAAAACCAGAAAACTGAAATATTTCAGATTCTTTTTGTTTATTTCGATATTTAGTTGCGAAATATTGACAAAAACAAAAAAGTCAAATATTTCAGATTCTTTGTCGTGTTTTTTTTCGTTATTTTGTTGCGAAATATGGACAAAACCAGAAAACTCAATTAATTCTGATACTTTTTTTTCGTTATTTTGTTGCGAAATATGGACAAAAACAGAAAGCTCAAATATTTCAGATACTTTTATGGTTTTTTCATTAATTTATTGCGAAATATGGTTAAAAAATGAAAACTAAAATATTTCAAATACTTTTCCCTTTTTTTTCGTTATTTTGTTGCGAAATATGGAGAAAAACAGAAAACTCAAATATTTCAGATTCTTTTTAGTTTTTTTTTCGTTATATTATTGCGAAATATGGACAAAAATATTAGTTGGAAATATGGACAAAAACAGAAAACTCAAATATTTCAGAGAATTTTTGTTTTTTTCGATATTTTGTTGCGAAATATGGACAAAAACAGACAACTCAAATATTTCAAATACTTTCTTGTTATTTTTCCGATATTTTGTTGCGAAATATGGACAAAAAATGAAAACTCAAATATTTCAGATAGTTTGTCGTTTTTGTCGTTATTTTGTTGCGAAATATGGGCAAAAAAAAAATCAAATATTTCAGATAGTTTTTTGTTTTTTTCGTTGTTTTGTTGCGAAATATAGACAAAACCAGAAAACTGAAATATTTCAGATTCTTTTTGTTTTTTTCGATATTTAGTTGCGAAATATTGACAAAAACAGAAAAGTCAAATATTTCAGATTCTTTCTGTTTTTTTCGATATTTAGTTGCGAAATATGGACAAAAACAGAAAAATAAAATATTTCAGTTACTTTGTCGTGTTTTTTTTCGTTATTTTGTTGCGAAATATGGACAAAACCAGAAAACTCAATTAATTCTGATACTTTTTTTTCGTTATTTTGTTGCGCAATATGGACAAAAACAGAAAGGTAAATATTTCAGATACTTTTATGGTTTTTTCATTAATTTGTTGCGAAATATGGTTAAAAAATGAAAACTAAAATATTTCAAATACTTTTCCCTTTTTTTCGTTATTTTGTTGCGAAATATGGAGAAGAACAGAAAACTCAAATATTTCAGACATTTTTTATTTTTTTTCGTTATTTTGTTCCGAAATATGGACTAAACGAGAAAACTCAAATATTTCTGATACTTTTTTGGTCGTTATTTTGTTGCGAAATATGTACCAAAACAGAAAACTAAATTATTTCAGATACTTCTTTGTTTTTTTTCGTTATTTTGTTCCGAAATATGGACAAAAACAAAAAACTCAAATATTTCAGAGAATATTTGTTTCGTTATTTTGTTGCGAAATATGGACAAACAAAGAAAACTCAAATATTTCAGATTCTTTTTGTTTTTTCGATACTTAGTTGCGAAATATCGACAACAACAGAAAACTCAAATATTTCAGATACTTTCTTGTTTTTTTTTCGTTATTTTGTTCTGAAATATGGACAAAAACGGAAAACTCAAATATTTCAGATACTTTCTTATTATTTTTCTGATATTTTGTTGCGAAATATGGACAAAAAATGAAAACTCAAACATTTCAGATACTTTGTAGTTTTTTTTCGTTATTTTGTTGCGAAATATGGGCAAAAAAAGAACTCAAATATTTCAGATAGTTTTTTGTTTTTTTTTCGTTATTTTGTCTGGAAATATGGACAAAAACAGAAAACTCAAATATTTCAGATTCTTTTTGTTTTTTTCGATATTTAGTTGCGAAATATCGACAACAACAGAAAACTCAAATATTTCAGATACTTTTTTGTTTTTTTTTCGTTATTTTGTTCTGAAATATGGACAAAAACAGAAAACTCAACTATTTCAGAGAATTTTTGTTTTTTTCGATATTTCGTTGCGAAATATGGACAAAAACAGAAAACTCAAATATTTCAAATACTTTGTCGTTTTTTTTCGTTATTTTGTTGGGAAATATGGACAAAAAGAGAAAACTCAAATATTTCAGAGAATTTTTGTTTCGTTATTTTGTTGCGAAATATCGACAAAAACAGAAAACTCAAATATTTCAGATACTTCTTTGTTTTTTTTTCGCTATTTTGTTCTGAAATATGGACAAAAACGGAAAACTCAAATATTTCAGATACTTTCTTGTTATTTTTCCGATATTTTGTTGCGAAATATGGACAAAAAATGAAAACTCAAATATTTCAAATACTTTGTCGTTTTTTCGTTATTTTGTTGCTAAATATGGGAAAAAAAAAAAATCAAATATTTCAGATAGTTTTTTGTTTTTTTCGTTGTTTTGTTGCGAAATATAGACAAGACCAGAAAACTGAAATATTTCAGATTCCTTTTGTTTTTTTCGAAATTTTGTTGCGAAATATTGACAAAAACACAAAAGTCAAATATTTCAGATTCTTTCTGTTTTTTTCGATATTTAGTTGCGAAATATGGACAAAAACAGAAAAGTAAAATATTTCAGTTACGTCGTCGTGTTTTTTTCGTTATTTTGTTGCGAAATGTGGACAAAACCAGAAAACTCAATTATTTCTGATACTTTTTTTTCGTTATTTTGTTGCGAAATATGGACAAAAACAGAAAGCTCAAATATTACAGATACTTTTATGTTTTTTTCATTAATTTGTTGCGAAATATGGTTAAAAAATAAAAACTAAAATATTTCAAATACTTTTCCCTTTTTTTCGTTATTTTGTTGCGAAATATAGGTAAAAAATGAAAGCTCAAATATTTCAGATACTTTTTTGTTTTTTTTCGTTATTTTTTTGGGAAATATGAACAAAAACAGAAAGCTAAATTCTTTCTGTTTTTTTCGATATTTAGTTGCGAAATATGGACAAAAATTGAAAACTCAAATATTTCAGGGAATTTTTGTTTCGTTATTTTGTTGCGAAATATGGACAAACAAAGAAAACTCAAATATTTCAGATTCTTTTTGTTTTTTTTCGATATTTAGTTGCGAAATATCGACAACAACAGAAAACTCAAATATTTCTAATACTTTTTTGTTTTTTTTCGTTATTTTGTTCTGAAATATGGACAAAAACGGAAAACTCAAATATTTCAGATACTTTCTTATTATTTTTCTGATATTTTGTTGCGAAATATGGACAAAAAATGAAAACTCAAACATTTCAGATACTTTGTCGTTTTTTTCGTTATTTTGTTCGAAATATGGGCAAAAAAAGAACTCAAATATTTCAGATAGTTTTTTGTTTTTTTTTCGTTGTTTTGTTGCGAAATAGAGAGAAAAACAGAAAACTCAAATATTTCAAATTCTTTTTAGTTTTTTTTTCGTTACATTATTGCGAAATATGGACAAAAAAAAGAAAACTCAAATATTTCAGATTTTTTTTTATTTTTTTTCGTTATTTTGTCTGGAAATATGGACAAAAACAGAAAACTCAAATATTTCAGAGAATTTTTGTTTTTTTCGATATTTTGTTGTGAAATATGGACAAAAACAGAAACCTCAAATATTTCAGATACTTTATCGTTTTTTTTCGTTATTTTGTTGCGAAATATGGGCAAAAAAAGAACTCAAATATTTCAGATAGTTTTTTGTTTTTTTTTGCGAAATAGGGAGAAAAACAGAAAGCTCAAATATTTCAGATTCTTTTTTGTTTTTTTCCGTTATTTTGCTACGAAATATGGACAAGAATAGAAAACTCAAATATTCCAGATTCTTTTTGTTTTTTTCGATATTTAGTTGCGAAATATGGACAAAAGCAGAAAACTCAAATATTTCAGATATTTTTTTCTTTTTTTTTCGTTATTTTGTTGGGAAATATGGACAAAAAGAGAAAACTCAAATATTTCAGAGAATTTTTGTTTTGTTATTTTGTTGCGAAATATCGACAAAAACAGAAAACTCAAATATTTCAGATACTTCTTTGTTTTTTTTTCGCTATTTTGTTCTGAAATATGGACAAAAACGGAAAACTCAAATATTTCAGATACTTTCTTGTTATTTTTCCGATTTTTTGTTGCGAAATATGGACAAAAAATGAAAACTCAAATATTTCAGATACTTTATCGTTTTTTTTCGTTATTTTGTTGCTAAATATGGGCAAAAAAAAATCAAATATTTCAGATAGTTTTTTGTTTTTTTTCATTGTTTTGTTGCGAAATATAGACAAAACCAGAAAACTGAAATATTTCAGATTCCTTTTGTTTTTTTCGATATTTAGTTGCGAAATATTGACAAAAACACAAAAGTCAAATATTTCAGATTCTTCCTTTTTTTTCTATATTTAGTTGCGAAATATGGACAAAAACAGAAAAGTAAAATATTTCAGTTACGTTGTCGTGTTTTTTTTCGTTATTTTGTTGCGAAATGTGGACAAAACCAGAAAACTCAATTATTTCTGATACTTTTTTTTCGTTATTTTGTTGCGAAATATGGACAAAAACAGAAAGCTCAAATATTTCAGATACTTTTATGTTTTGTTCATTAATTTGTTGCGAAATATGGTTAAAAAATGAAAACTAAAATATTTCAAATACTTTTCCCTTTTTTTCGTTATTTTGTTGCGAAATATAGGTAAAAAATGAAAGCTCAAACATTTCAGATACTTTTTTGTTTTTTTTCGTTATTTTGTTGGGAAATATGAACAAAAACAGAAAGCTAAATTATTTCAGATTCTTTTTTGTTTTTTTTACGTTATTTTGCTGCGAAATATGGACAAAAACAGAAAACTCAAATATTTCAGATTCTTTTTGTTTTTTTCGATATTTAGATGCGAAATATGGACAAAAACAGAAAACTCAAATATTTTAGAGAATTTTTGTTTCGTTATTTTGTTGCGAAATATGGACAAACAAAGAAAACTCAAATATTTCAGATTCTTTTTGTTTTTTTTCGATATTTAGTTGCGAAATATCGACAAAAACGGAAAACTCAAATATTTCAGATACTTTCTTATTATTTTTCCGGTATTTTGTTGCGAAATATGGCCAAAAAATGAAAACTCAAATATTTCAGATACTTGGTCGTTTTTTTTCGTTATTTTGTTGCGAAATATGGGCAAAAAAAGAACTCAAATATTTCAGATAGTTTTTCGTTTTTTTTTCGTTGTTTTGTTGCGAAATAGGGAGAAAAACAGAAAACTCAAATATTTCAGATACTTTCTTGTTATTTTTTCGTTATTTTATTGCGAAATATGGACAAAAACAGAAAGCTCAAATATTTCAGATTCTTTTTGTTTTTTGCGATATTTAGATGCGAAATATGGACAAAAAGAGAAAACTAAAATATTTCAGATTCTTTTTGTTTTTTTCGATATTTAGATGCGAAATATGGACAAAAACAGAAAACTCAAATATTTCAGACATTTTTTTGTTTTTTTCGTTATTTTGTTCCGAAATATGGACAAAACGAGAAAACTCAAATATTTCAGATTCTTTTTGTTTTTTCGATATTTAGTTGCGAAATATGGACAAAAACAGAAAACTCAAATATTTCAGAGAACTTTTGTTTCGTTATCTTTTTGCGAAATATGGACAAACAAAGAAAACTCAAGTATTTCAGATTCTTTTTGTTTTTTTCGATATTTAGTTGCGAAATATCGACAACAACAGAAAACTCAAATATTTCAGATATTTTTTGTTTTTTTTTTTCGTTATTTTGTTCTGAAATATGGGCAAAAACGAACACCTCAAATATTTCAGATCCTTTCTTATTATTTTTCCGATATTTTGTAGCTAAATATGGACAAAAAGTGAAAACTCAACTATTTCAGATACTTTGTCGTTTTTTTTTCGTTATTTTGTTGCGCAGTATGGGCAAAAAAAGAACTCAAATATTTCAGATAGTTTTTTGTTTTTTTTCGTTGTTTTGTTGCGAAATAGGGAGAAAAACAGAAAACTCAAATATTTCAGATACTTTCTTGTTATTTTTTCGTTATTTAATTGCGAAATATGGACAAAAACAGAAAACTCAAATATTTCAGATATTTTTTCGTTATTTTGTTGCCAAATATGGACAAAAACAGATAGCTCAAATATTTCAAAAGCTCAAATATATTCTTTTTTGTTTTTTTTCCGTTATTTTGCTGCGAAACATGGACAAAAAGAGAAAACTCAAATATTTCAGATTCTTTTTGTTTTTTGCGATATTTAGTTGCGAAATATCGATAACAACAGAAAACTCAAATATTTCAGATACTTTTTTGTTTTTTTTCGTTATTTTGTTCTGAAATATGGACAAAAACGGAAAACTCAAATATTTCAAAAACTTTCTTGTTGTTTTTCTGATATTTTGTTGCGAAAAATGGACAAAAAATGAAAACTCAAATATTTCAGATACTTTGTCGTTTTTTTTCGTTTTTTTTGTTGCGAAATATGGGCAAAAAAAACTCAAATATTTCAGACAGTTTTTGTTTTTTTTTTTCATTATTTTGTTGCGAAATATGGACAAAAACAGAAAACTCATATATTTCAGATAGTTTTTGTTTTTTTTCGGTATTTTGTTGCGAAATATGGACAAAAACAGAAAACTCAAATATTTCAGATTCTTTCTGTTTTTTTCGAGATCTAGTTGCAAAAGATGGACAAAAACAGAAAACTCAAATATATCAGATAGTGTTTTGTTTTTTTTTTCGTTATTTTGTTGCGAAATATTGACAAAAAAATAAAACTCAAATATTTCAGATACTTTCTTCTTATTTTTTCGTTATTTTTTAGCGAAATATGGACAAACAAAGAAAACTCAAGTATTTCAGATTATTTTTGTTTTTTTCGATATTTAGTTGCGAAATATCGACAATAACAGAAAACTCAAATATTTCAGATACTTTTTTGTCATTTTTTCGTTATTTTGTTGCGAAATATGTACAAAAACAGAAAAGTCAAATATTTCAGATACTTGCTTGTTATTTTTTCGTTATTTTGTTGCGAAATATGGACAAAAAATGAAAACTCAAATATTTCAGATACTTTGTCGTTTTTTTTCCGTTATTTTGTTGCGAAATATGGAGAAAAGCAGAAAATTCAAATATTTCAGATATTTCTTTATTTTTTTTTTTCTTTATATTATTGCGAATTATGGACAACAAAAATACTTTTTTGTTTTTTTTTCCTTATTTTGTTGAGAATTTGTTGAGAAATATGGATAAAACCAGAAAACTCAAATATTTCAGATACTTCCTTGTTATTTTTTAGTTATTTTATTGCGAAACATGGACAAAAACAGAAAACTAAAATATTTCAGATACTTTTTTTTTTTTTTTTCCTTATTTTGTTGAGAAATATGGACAAAACCAGAAAACTCAAATATTTCAGATACTTCCTTGTTATTTTTTCGCTATTTTGTTGCAAAATATGGACAACTAAAGATAACTCAAATATTTCAGATATTTTTTTGTTTTTTTTTTCGTTATTTTGTTGGAAAATATGGACAAAAATAGAAAACTCAAATATTTCAGAGAATTTGTTGATTTTTTTCGTTATTTTGTTGTGAAATATGGACAAAACCAGAAAACTCAAATATTTCAGGTACTTTTTTTTGTTGTTTTGTTGCGAAATATGGACAAAAATAGAAAGCTCAAATATTTCAGATACTTTTTTGTTTGTTTTTTCCTCAGTTTGTTGAGAAATATGAACAAAACCAGAAAACACAAATATTTCAGATACTTCCTTGTTATTTTTTAATTATTTTGTTGCGAAATATGGACAAAAACAGAAAACTAAAATATTTCAGAAACTTCTTTGTTTTTTTTTTGCTTATTTTGTTGAGAAATATGGACAAAACCAGAAAGCTCAAATATTACAGATATTTAGTTGCGGAATATTTTTTTGATATTTAGTTGGGGAATATGGACAAAAATAGAAAACGCAAATATTTCAGATAGTTTTTTGTTTTTTTTTCGTTATTTCGTTGCGAAATATGGACAAAAACAGAAAACTCAAATATTTCAGATACTTGCTTGTTATTTTTTCGTTATTTAGTTGCGAAATATGGACAAAAACAGAAAAGTCAAATATTTCAGATACTTTCTTGTTATTTTCTCGTTATTTTGTTGGGAAATATGGACAAACATAGAAAACTCAAATATTTCAGAGAATTTGTTGTTTTTTTTGTTATTTTGTTGCGAAATATTGACAAAAACAGAAAACTCAAATATTTCAGATACTTTTTTGTTTTTTTCGTTATTTTGTTGCGAAATATGGACAAAAACAGAAAACTAAATTATTTCAGATACTTTTATGTTTCTTTTTCGTTAATTTGTTGCGAAATATGGATACTTTTTTTTTTCGTTATTTTGGTGCGAAATATGGGCAAAAAGCGAAACCTAAAATATTTCAGATACTTTTTTGTTCGTTTTTCTCCTTATTTTGTTGCGAAATATGGACAAAAACAGAAAACTCAAATATTTCAGATTCTTTCTGTTTTTTTCGAAATCTAGTTGCGAAATATGGACAAAAACAGAAAACTCAAATATATCAGATAGTGTTTTGTTTTTTTTTTCGTTATTTTGTTGCGAAATATTGACAAAAAAAGAAAACTCAAATATTTCAGATACTTTCTTCTTATTTTTTCGTTATTTTGTAGCGAAATATGGACAAAAAATGAAAACTCAAATATTTCAGATAGTTTTTGTTTTTTTTTTCATTATTTTGTTGCGAAATATGGACAAAAACAGAAAACTCATATATTTCAGATAGTTTTTGTTTTTTTTCGGTATTTTGTTGCGAAATATGGACAAAAACAGAAAACTCAAATATTTCAGATTCTTTCTGTTTTTTTCGAGATCTAGTTCAAAAGATGGACAAAAACAGAAAACTCAAATATATCAGATAGTGTTTTGTTTTTTTTTCGTTATTTTGTTGCGAAATATTGACAAAAAAAGAAAACTCAAATATTTCAGATACTTTCTTCTTATTTTTTCGTTATTTTGTAGCGAAATATGGACAAACAAAGAAAACTCAAGTATTTCAGATTCTTTTTGTTTTTTTCGATATTTAGTTGCGAAATATCGACAACAACAGAAAACTCAAATATTTCAGATACTTTTTTGTCATTTTTTCGTTATTTTGTTGCGAAATATGTACAAAAACAGAAAACTCAAATATTTCAGAGAATTTGTTGTTTTTTCCTGTTATTTTGATGCGAAATATGGACAAAACCATAAAACTCAAATATTTCCGATACTTCCTTGTTATTTTTTCGTTATTTTGTTGCAAAATATGGACAAAAAATGAAAACTCAAATATTTCAGATACTTTGTCGTTTTTTTTTCCGTTAATTTGTTGCGAAATATGGAGAAAAGCAGAAAACTCAAATATTTCAGATACTTTTTTTATTTTTTTTTTCGTTATATTATTGCGAATTATGGACAACAAAAATACTTTTTTGTTTTTTTTTCCTTATTTTGTTGAGAATTTGTTGAGAAATATGGATAAAACCAGAAAACTCAAATATTTCAGATACTTCCTTGTTATTTTTTAGTTATTTTGTTGCGAAACATGGACAAAAACAGAAAACTAAAATATTTCAGATACTTTTTTGTTTTTTTTTTCCTTATTTTGTTGAGAAATATGGACAAAACCAGAAAACTCAAATATTTCAGATACTTCCTTGTTATTTTTTCGCTATTTTGTTGCAAAATATGGACAACTAAAGATAACGCAAATATTTCAGATATTTTTTTGTTTTTTTTTTCGTTATTTTGTTGGAAAATATGGACAAAAATAGAAAACTCAAATATTTCAGAGAATTTGTTGATTTTTTTTATTTTGTTGTGAAATATGGACAAAACCAGAAAACTCAAATATTTCAGATACTTTTTTTTGTTGTTTTGTTGCGACATATGGACAAAAATAGAAAGCTCAAATATTTCAGATACTTTTTTGTTTGTTTTTTCCTTAGTTTGTTGAGAAATATGAACAAAACCAGAAAACACAAATATTTCAGATACTTCCTTGTTATTTTTTAATTATTTTGTTGCGAAATATGGACAAAAACAGAAAACTAAAATATTTCAGAAACTTCTTTGTTTTTTTTTTGCTTATTTTGTTGAGAAATATGGACCAAACCAGAACGCTCAAATATTACAGATATTTAGTTGCGGAATATTTTTGTGATATTTAGTTGGGGAATATGGACAAAAATAGAAAACGCAAATATTTCAGATAGTTTTTTTTTCGTTATTTCGTTGCGAAATATGGACAAAAACAGAAAACTCAAATATTTCAGATACTTGCTTGTTATTTTTTCGTTATTTTGTTGCGAAATATGGACAAAAAACGCAAACTCAAATATTGCAGATACTTTGTGGTTTTTTTCGTTATTTTGTTGCGAAATATGGACAAAAACAGAAAAGTCAAATATTTCAGATACTTTCTTGTTATTTTCTCGTTATTTTGTTGGGAAATATGGACAAACACAGAAAACTCAAATATTTCAGAGAATTTGTTGTTTTTTTCTGTTATTTTATTGCGAAATATTGACAAAGACAGAAAACTCAAATATTTCAGATTCTTTTTTGTTTTTTTTCGTTATTTTGTTGCGAAATATGGACAAAAACAGAAAACTAAATTATTTCAGATACTTTTATGTTTTTTTTTTCGTTAATTTGTTGCGAACTATGGATACTTTTTTTTTCGTTATTTTGGTGCGAAATATGGGCAAAAACAGAAACCTAAAATATTTCAGATACTTTTTTGTTCGTTTTTCTCCTTATTTTGTTGCGAAATATGGACAAAAACAGAAAACTCAAATATTTCAGATAGTTTTTTTTTTTTTTTTCATTATTTTGTTGCGAAATATAGACAAAAACAGAAAACTCATATATTTCATATAGTTTTTGTTTTTTTCGGTATTTTGTTGCGAAATATGGACAAAAACAGAAAACTCAAATATTTCAGATTCTTTATGTTTTTTTCGAAATCTAGTTGCGAAATATGGACAAAAACAGAAAACTCAAATATATCAGATAGTGTTTTGTTTTTTTTTTCGTTATTTTGTTGCGAAATATTGACAAAAAAAGAAAACTCAAATATTTCAGATACTTTCTTCTTATTTTTTCGTTATTTTGTAGCGAAATATGGACAAAAAATGAAAACTCAAATATTTCAGATACTTTGTCGTTTTTTTTCCGTTATTTTGTTGCGAAATGTAGACAAAAACAGAAAACTCATATATTTCAGATAGGTTTTGTTTTTTTTCGGTATTTTGTTGCGAAATATGGACAAAAACAGAAAACTCAAATATTTCAGATTCTTTCTGTTTTTTTCGAAATCTAGTTGCGAAATATGGACAAAAACAGAAAACTCAAATATATCAGATAGTGTTTTGTTTTTTTTTTTCGTTATTTTGTAGCGAAATATGGACAAAAAAAGAAAACTCAAATATTTCAGATACTTTGTCGTTTTTTTTCCGTTATTTTGTTGCGAAATATGGACAAAACCAGAAAACTCAAATATTTCAGATACTTCCTTGTTATTTTTTCGCTATTTTGTTGCAAAATAGGGACAACAAAAGATAACTCAAATATTTCAGATATTTTTTTGTTTTTTTTTTCGTTATTTTGTTGGAAAATATGGACAAAAATAGAAAACTCAAATATTTCAGAGAATTTGTTGATATTTTTCGTTATTTTGTTGTGAAATATGGACAGATCCAGAAAACTCAAATATTTCATATACTTTTTTTTGTTGTTTTGTTGCGAAATATGGACAAAAATAGAGAGCTCAAATATTTCAGATACTTTTTTGTTTGTTTTTCCTTAGTTTGTTGAGAAATATGAACAAAACCAGAAAACACAAATATTTCAGATACTTCCTTGTTATTTTTTAATTATTTTGTTGCGAAATATGGACAAAAACAGAAAACTTAAATATTTCAGATACCTTTTTCGTTATTTTGTTGCGAAATATGGACAAAAACAGAAAACTAAAATATTTCAGATACTTTTTTGTTTGTTTTTTCCCTTATTTTGTTGAGAAATATGGACAAAAGCAGGAACCTCAAATATTGCATGTACTTTTTTGTTTTTTTTTCGTTATTTTGTTGCGAAATATAGACAAAAACAGAAAACTCATATATTTCAGATAGTTTTTTGTTTTTTTTTTTGTTATTTTGTTGCAAAATAGGGACAACAAAAGATAACTCAAATATTTCAGATATTTTTTTGTTTTTTTTTTCGTTATTTTGTTGGAAAATATGGACAAAAATAGAAAACTCAAATATTTCAGAGAATTTGTTGATATTTTTCGTTATTTTGTTGTGAAATATGGACAGATCCAGAAAACTCAAATATTTCAGATACTTTTTTTTGTTGTTTTGTTGCGAAATATGGACAAAAATAGAGAGCTCAAATATTTCAGATACTTTTTTGCTTGTTTTTCCTTAGTTTGTTGAGAAATATGGACAAAAACAGAAAACTCAAATATTTCAGATACTTTCTTGTTAGTTTTTCGTTGCGAAATATGGACAAAACCAGAAAACTAAAATATTTCAGATACTTTTTTGTTTGTTTTTTTCCTTATTTTGTTGCGAAATATGGACCAAAACAGAAAACTCAAATATTTCAGATAGTTTTTTGTTTTTTTTTTTCATTATTTTGTTGCGAAATATAGACAAAAACAGAAAACGCAAATATTTCAGATTCTTTTTGTTTTTTTCGATATTTAGTTGCGAAATATGGACAAAAACGGAAAACTCAAATATTTCAGATACTTTTTTTTTCGTTATTTTGGTGCGAAATATCGACAAAAACAGAAAACTCAAATATTTCAGATCATATTTTCGTATTTTTTTCGTTATTTTGTTGCGAAATATGGACAAAAACAGAAAACGCAAATATTTCAGATTCTTTTTTGTTTTTTTCGATATTTAGTTGCGAAATATGGACAGAAACAGAAAACTTAAATATTTCAGATACCTTTTTCGTTATTTAGTTGCGAAATATGGACAGAAACAGAAAACTTAAATATTTCAGATACCTTTTTCCTTATTTTGTTGCGAAATATGGACAAAAATAGAAAACTCAAATATTTCAGATCATATTTTTGTATTTTTTTCGTTATTTTGTTGCGAAATAGGGACAAAAACAGAAAACGCAAATATTTCAGATTCTTTTTGTTTTTTTCGATATTTAGTTGCGAAATATGAATAAAAACAGAAAACTCAAATATTTCAGATACTTTTTTTTTTTTTTCGTTATATTATTGCGAAATATGGACAAAAACAGAAAACACAAATATATCAGATAGTGTTTTGTTTTTTTTTCGTTATTTTGTTGCGAAATATTGACAAAAAAGAAAACTCAAATATTTCAGATACTTTCTTCTTATTTTTTGTTATTTTGTAGCGAAATATGGACAAAAAATGAAAACTCAAATATTTCAGATACTTTGTCGTTTTTTTCCGTTATTTTGTTGCGAAATATGGACAAAAAAAGAAAACACAAATATTTCAGATACTTTTTTGTCATTTTTTCGTTATTTTGTTGCGAAATATGTACAAAAACAGAAAACTCAAATATTTCAGAGAATTTGTTGTTTTTTCCCGTTATTTTGTTGCGAAATATGGACAAAACCAGAAAACTCAAATATTTCCGATACTTCCATGTTATTTTTTCGTTATTTTGTTGCGAAATATGGACGAAAACAGAAAACTAAAATATTTCAGATACTTTTTTGTTTTTTTTTTTCGTTATATTATTGCGAATTATGGACAACAAAAGAAAACTCAAATATTTCAGATATTTTTTTGTTTTTTTTTTCGTTATTTTGTTGGGAAATATGGACAAAAATAGAAAACTCAAATATTTCAGAGAATTTGTTGGTTTTTTTCGTTATTTTGTTGCGAATTATGGACAAAACCAGAAAACTCAAATATTTCAGATACTTTTTTGTTTTTTTTTTTCATTATTTTGTTGCGAAATATAGACGAAAACAGAAAACTCATATATCTCAGATAGCTTTTTGTCTTTTTTTTCGTTAGTTTGTTGCGAAATATGGACAAAAACAGAAAACTCAAATATTTCAGATACTTTCTTGTTAGTTTTTCGTATTTCGTTGCGAAATATGGACAAAAACAGAAAACTAAACTATTTCAGATACTTTTTTGTTTGTTTTTTTCCTTATTTTGTTGCGAAATATGGACAAAAATAGAAAACTCAAATATTTCAGATAGTTTTTTGTTTTTTTTTTCATTATTTTGTTGCGAAATATAGACGAAAACAGAAAGCTCTAATATTTCAGATACTTTTACGTTTTTTGTCGTTATTTTGTTGCGAAATATGGACAAAAACATAAATCTCAAATATTTCAGATTCTTTATGTTTTTTTCGATATTTAGTTGCGAAATATGGACAAAAACAGAAAACTCAAATATTTCAGATACTTTTTTGTTTTTTTTTTTGCTTATTTTGTTGAGAAATATGGACAAAACCAGAAAGCTCAAATATTACAGATATTTAGTTGCGGAATATTTTTTTGATATTTAGTTGCGGAATATGGACAAAAATAGAAAACGCAAATATTTCAGATAGTTTTTTGTTTTTTTTTAGTTATTTCGTTGCGAAATATGGACAAAAACAGAAAACTCAAATATTTCAGATAGTTTTTGTTGTTTTTTTCATTATTTTGTTGCGAAATATAGACAAAAACAGAAAACTCATATATTTCAGATAGTTTTTGTTTTTTCTCGGTATTTTGTTGCGAAATATGGACAAAAACAGAAAACTTAAATATTTCAGATACCTTTTTCGTTATTTTGTTGCGAAATATGGACAAAAACAGAAAACTCAAATATTTCAGATAGTTTTTGTTGTTTTTTCATTATTTTGTTGCGAAATATAGACAAAAACAGAAAACTCAAATATTTCAGATAGTTTTTTGTTGTTTTTTTCATTATTTTGTTGCGAAATATAGACAAAAACAGAAAACTCATATATTTCAGATAGTTTTTTTTTTTTTTTTTGTTATTTTGTTGCGTAATATGGACAAAAACAGAAAACTCAAATATTTCAGATACTTTGTTGTTAGTTTTTCGTTTTTCGTTGCGAAATATGGACAAAAAAAAGAAAACTAAAATATTTCAGATACTTTTTTGTTTGTTTTTTTCCTTATTTTGTTGCGAAATATGGAGAAAAACAGAAAACTCAAATATTTCAGATCATATTTTCGTATTTTTTTCGTTATTTTGTTGCGAAATATGGACAAAAACAGAAAACGCAAATATTTCAGATTCTTTTTGTTTTTTTCGGTATTTAGGTGCGAAATATGGACAAAAACAGAAAACTCAAATATTTCAGATACTTTTTTTTCGTTATTTTGGTGCGAAATATGGACAAAAACAGAAAACTCAAATATTTCAGATCATATTTTCGTATTTTTTTCTTTATTTTGTTGCGAAATATGGACAAAAACAGAAAACGCAAATATTTCAGATTCTTTTTGTTTTTTTCGATATTTTGTTGCAAAATATGGGCAAAAACAGAAAACTAAAATATTTCAGATACTTTTTTGTTTGTTTTTTTCCTTATTTTGTTGCGAAATATGGACAAAAACAGAAATATTTCAGATAGTTTTTTGTTTTTTTTTTCATTATTTTGTTGCGAAATATGGACAAAAACAGAAAACTCAAATATTTCAGATACTTTCTTGTTAGTTTTTCGTATATCGTTGCGAAATATGGACAAAAACAGAAAACTCAAATATTTCAGATCATATTTTTGTATTTTTTTCGTTATTTTGTTGCGAAATATGGACAAAAACAGAAAACGCAAATATTTCAGATTCTTTTTGTTTTTTTCGATATTTAGTTGCGAAATATGAATAAAAACAGAAAACTCAAATATTTCAGATACTTTTTTGTTCTTTTTTTTCGTTATATTATTGCGAAATATTGACTACAAAAGAAAACTCAAATATTTCAGATATTTTTTTGTTTTTTTTTCGTTATTTTGTTGGGAAAAATGCACAAAAACAGAAAACTCAAATATTTCAGATTCTTTCTGTTTTTTTCGAAATCTAGTTGCGAAATATGGACAAAAACAGAAAACTCAAATATTTCAGATACTTCCTTGTTATTTTTTCGTTATTTTGTTGCGAAATATGGACGAAAACAGAAAACTCAAATATTTCAGAGAATTTGTTGTTTTTTTCCCGTTATTTTGTTGCGAAATATGGACAAAACCAGAAAACTAAAATATTTCAGATACTTCCTTGTTATTTTTTCGTTATTTTGTTGCGAAATATGGACGAAAACAGAAAACTAAAATATTTCAGATACGTTTTTTTTTTTTTTTTCGTTATTTTGTTGGGAATTATGGACAAAAATAGAAAACTCAAATATTTCAGAGAATTTGTTGGTTTTTTTCGTTATTTTGTTGCGAAATATGGACAAAACCAGAAAACTCAAATATTTGAGATACTTTTTTTTGTTATTTTATTGCGGATTAAGGACAAAAACAGAAAGGTCTAATATTTCAGATACTTTTACGTTTTTTGTCGTTATTTTGTTGCGAAATATGGACAAAAACATAAATCTCAAATATTTCAGATTCTTTATGTTTTTTTCGATATTTAGTTGCGAAATATGGACAAAAACAGAAAACTCAAATATTTTAGATACTTTTTTGTTTTTTTTTCCTTATTTTGTTGAGAAATATGGATAAAACAAGAAAACTCAAATATTTCAGATACTGCCTTGTTATTTTTTAGTTATTTTGTTGCGAAACATGAACAAAAACAGAAAAATAAAATATTTCAGATACTTTTTTGTTTTTTTTTCCTTATTTTGTTGAGAAATATGAACAAAACCAGAAAACTTAAATATTTCAGATACTTCCTTGTTATTTTTTCGCTATTTTGTTGCAAAATATGGACAACAAAAGATAACTCAAATATTTCAGATATTTTTTTGTTTTTTTTTTCGTTATTTTGTTGGGAAATATGGACAAAAATAGAAAACTCAAATATTTCAGAGAATTTGTTGGTTTTTTTCGTTATTTTGTTGCGAAATATGGACAAAACCAGAAAACTCAAATATTTCAGATACTTTTTTTTGTTATTTTGTTGCGAAATAAGGACAAAAACAGAAAGCTCTAATATTTCAGATACTTTTACGTTTTTTGTCGTTATTTTGTTGCGAAATATGGACAAAAACATAAATCTCAAATATTTCAGATTCTTTATGTTTTTTTCGATATTTAGTTGCGAAATATGGACAAAAACAGAAAACTCAAATATTTCAGATAGTTTTTTGTTTTTTTTTTCATTATTTTGTTGCGAAATATAGACAAAAACAGAAAACTAATATATCTCAGATAGTTTTTTGTCTTTTTTTTCGTTATTTTGTTGCGAAATATGGACAAAAACAGAAAACTCAAATATTTCAGATACTTCCTTATTAGTTTTTCGTATTTCGTTGCGAAATATGGACAAAAACAGAAAACTAAACTATTTCAGATACTTTTTTGTTTGTTTTTTTCCTTATTTTGTTGCGAAATATGGACAAAAATAGAAAACTGAAATATTTCAGATCATATTTTTGTATTTTTTTCGTTATTTTGTTGCGAAATAGGGACAAACACAGAAAACGCAAATATTTCAGATACTTTTTTTTTTTTTCGTTATATTATTGCGAAATATTGACTACAAAAGAAAACTCAAATATTTCAGATATTTTTTTGTTTTCTTTTCGTTATTTTGTTGGGAAAAATGCACAAAAACAGAAAACTCAAATATTTCAGATTCTTTCTGTTTTTTTCGAAATCTAGTTGCGAAATATGCACAAAAACAGAAAACTCAAATATATCAGATAGTGTTTTGTTTTTTTTTTCGTTATTTTGTTGCGAAATATTGACAAAAAAGAAAACTCAAATATTTCAGATACTTTCTTCTTATTTTTTCGTTATTTTGTAGCGAAATATGGACAAAAAATGAAAACTCAAATATTTCAGATACTTTGTCGTTTTTTTCCGTTATTTTGTTGCGAAATATGGACAAAAACAGAAAACACAAATATTTCAGATACTTTTTTGTCATTTTTTCGTTATTTTGTTGCGAAATATGTACAAAAACAGAAAACTCAAATATTTCAGAGAATTTGTTGTTTTTTCCCGTTATTTTGTTGCGAAATATGGACAAAACCAGAAAACTCAAATATTTCCGATACTTCCATGTTATTTTTTCGTTATTTTGTTGCGAAATATGAACGAAAACAGAAAACTAAAATATTTCAGATACTTTTATGTTTTTTTTTTTCGTTATATTATTGCGAATTATGGACAACAAAAGAAAACTCAAATATTTCAGATATTTTTTGTTTTTTTTTTCGTTATTTTGTTGGGAAATATGGACAAAAATAGAAAACTCAAATATTTCAGAGAATTTGTTGGTTTTTTTCGTTATTTTGTTGCGAATTATGGACAAAACCAGAAAACTCAAATATTTCAGATACTTTTTTTTGTTATTTTGTTGCGAAATAAGGACAAACACAGAAAGCTCTAATATTTCAGATACTTTTACGTTTTTTGTCGTTATTTTGTTGCGAAATATGGACAAAAACATAAATCTCAAATATTTCAGATTCTTTATGTTTTTTTCGATATTTAGTTGCGAAATATGGACAAAAACAGAAACTCAAATATTTCAGATACTTTTTTGTTTTTTTTTCCTTATTTTGTTGAGAAATATGGATAAAACCAGAAAACTCAAATATTTCAGATACTGCCTTGTTATTTTTTAGTTATTTTGTTGCGATACATGAACAAAAACAGAAAACTAAAATATTTCAGATACTTTTTTGTTTTTTTTTTGCTTATTTTGTTGAGAAATATGGACAAAACCAGAAAGCTCAAATATTACAGATATTTAGTTGCGGAATATTTTTTTGATATTTAGTTGCGGAATATGGACAAAAATAGAAAACGCAAAAATTTCAGATAGTTTTTTGTTTTTTTTTTAGTTATTTCGTTACGAAATATGGACAAAAACAGAAAACTCAAATATTTCAGATAGTTTTTGTTGTTTCTTTCATTATTTTGTTGCGAAATATAGACAAAAACAGAAAACTCATATATTTCAGATAGTTTTTGTTTTTTTTCGGTATTTTGTTGCGAAATATGGACAAAAACAGAAAATTTAAATATTTCAGATACCTTTTTCGTTATTTTGTTGCGAAATATGGACAAAAACAGAAAACTAAAATATTTCAGATACTTTTTTGTTTGTTTTTTCCCTTATTTTGTTGAGAAATATGGACAAAAGCAGGAACCTCAAATATTGCATGTACTTTTTTGTTTTTTTTTTCGTTATTTTGTTGCGAAATATAGACAAAAACAGAAAACTCATATATTTCAGATAGTTTTTTTTTTTGTTATTTTGTTGCGTAATATGGACAAAAACAGAAAACTCAAATATTTCAGATACTTTTTTGTTTGTTTTTTTCCTTATTTTATTGCGAAATATGGAGAAAAACAGAAAACTCAAATATTTCAGATCATATTTTCGTATTTTTTTCGTTATTTTGTTGCGAAATATGGACAAAAACAGAAAACGCAAATATTTCAGATTCTTTTTGTTTTTTTCGGTATTTAGTTGCGAAATATGGACAAAAACAGAAAACTCAAATATTTCAGATACTTTTTTTTCGTTATTTTGGTGCGAAATATGGACAAAAACAGATAACTCAAATATTTCATATCATATTTTCGTATTTTTTTCTTTATTTTGTTGCGAAATATGGACAAAAACAGAAAACGCAAATATTTCAGATTCTTTTTGTTTTTTTCGATATTTAGTTGCGAAATATGAACAAAAACAGAAAACTTAAATATTTCAGATACCTTTTTCGTTATTTTGTTGCAAAATATGGGCAAAAACAGAAATATTTCAGATAGTTTTTTGTTTTTTTTTTCATTATTTTGTTGCGAAATATGGACAAAAACAGAAAACTCAAATATTTCAGATACTTTCTTGTTAGTTTTTCGTATATCGTTGCGAAATATGGACAAAAACAGAAAACTCAAATATTTCAGATCATATTTTTGTATTTTTTTCGTTATTTTGTTGCGAAATATGGACAAAAACAGAAAACGCAAATATTTCAGATTCTTTTTGTTTTTTTCGATATTTAGTTGCGAAATATGAATAAAAACAGAAAACTCAAATATTTCAGATACTTTTTTGTTCTTTTTTTTCGTTATATTATTGCGAAATATTGACTACAAAAGAAAACTCAAATATTTCAGATATTTTTTTGTTTTTTTTTCGTTATTTTGTTGGGAAAAATGCACAAAAACAGAAAACTCAAATATTTCAGATTCTTTCTGTTTTTTTCGAAATCTAGTTGCGAAATATGGACAAAAACAGAAAACTCAAATATTTCAGATACTTCCTTGTTATTTTTTCGTTATTTTGTTGCGAAATATGGACGAAAACAGAAAACTCAAATATTTCAGAAAATTTGTTGTTTTTTCCCGTTATTTTGTTGCGAAATATGGACAAAACCAGAAAACTAAAATATTTCAGATACTTTCTTGTTATTTTTTCGTTATTTTGTTGCGAAATATGGACGAAAACAGAAAACTAAAATATTTCAGATACGTTTTTGTTTTTTTTTTTCGTTATTTTGTTGGGAAATATGGACAAAAATAGAAAACTCAAATATTTCAGAGAATTTGTTGGTTTTTGTCGTTATTTTGTTGCGAAATATGGACAAAACCAGAAAACTCAAATATTTGAGATACTTTTTTTTGTTATTTTGTTGCGAAATAAGGACAAAAACAGAAAGGTCTAATATTTCAGATACTTTTACGTTTTTTGTCGTTATTTTGTTGCGAAATATGGACAAAAACAGAAAACTCAAATATTTCAGATACTTTTTTGTTTTTTTTCCTTATTTTGTTGAGAAATATGGATAAAACAAGAAAACTCAAATATTTCAGATACTGCCTTGTTATTTTTTAGTTATTTTGTTGCGAAACATGAACAAAAACAGAAAACTAAAATATTTCAGATACTTTTTTGTTTTTTTTTCCTTATTTTGTTGAGAAATATGAACAAAACCAGAAAACTTAAATATTTCAGATACTTCCTTGTTATTTTTTCGCTATTTTGTTGCAAAATATGGACAACAAAAGATAACTCAAATATTTCAGATATTTTTTTGTTTTTTTTTTCGTTATTTTGTTGGGAAATATGGACAAAAATAGAAAACTCAAATATTTCAGAGAATTTGTTGGTTTTTTTCGTTATTTTGTTGCGAAATATGGACAAAACCAGAAAACTCAAATATTTCAGATACTTTTTTTTGTTATTTTGTTGCGAAATAAGGACAAAAACAGAAAGCTCTAATATTTCAGATACTTTTACGTTTTTTGTCGTTATTTTGTTGCGAAATATGGACAAAAACATAAATCTCAAATATTTCAGATTCTTTATGTTTTTTTCGATATTTAGTTGCGAAATATGGACAAAAACAGAAAACTCAAATATTTCAGATACTTTTTTGTTTTTTTTCCTTATTTTGTTGAGAAATATGGATAAAACCAGAAAACACAAATATTTCAGATACTGCCTTGTTATTTTTTAGTTATTTTGTTGCGAAACATGAACAAAAAGAGAAAACTAAAATATTTGAGATACTTTTTTGTTTTTTTTCCTTATTTTGTTGAGAAATATGCACAAAACCAGAAAACTTAAATATTTCAGATACTTCCTTGTTATTTTTTCGCTATTTTGTTGCAAAATAAGGACAACAAAAGATAACTCAAATATTTCAGATATTTTTTTGTTTTTTTTTTCGTTATTTTGTTGGGAAATATGGACAAAAATAGAAAACTCAAATATTTCAGAGAATTTGTTGATTTTTTTCGTTGTTTTGTTGCGAAATATGGACAAAAACAGAAAACTCAAATATTTCATATACTTTTTTGTTTTTTTTTTCCTTATTTTGTTGAGAAATATGGATAAAACCAGAAAACTGAAATATTTCAGATACTGCCTTGTTATTTTTTAGTTATTTTGTTGCGAAACATGAACAAAAAGAGAAAACTAAAATATTTCTGATACTTTTTTGTTTTTTTTCCTTATTTTGTTGAGAAATATGAACAAAAGCCGAAAACTCAAATATTTCAGTTATTTTTTTTTTCGTTATATTATTGCGAATTATGGACAACAAAAGAAAACTCAAATATTTCAGATATTTTTTTGTTTTTTTTTTCGTTATTTTGTTGGGAAATATGGACAAAAATAGAAAACTCAAATATTTCAGAGAATTTGTTGATTTTTTTCGTTATTTTGTTGCGAAATATGGACAAAGCCAGAAAACTCAAATATTTTAGATACTTTTTTTTGTTTTTTTTCGTTATTTTGTTGGGAAATATGGACAAAAACAGAAAATTCAAATATTTATGAGAATTTGTTGTTTTTTTTTTTCGTTATTTTGTTGGGAAATATGGACAAAAATAGAAAACTCAAATATTTCAGAGAATTTGTTGGTTTTTTTCGTTATTTTGTTGCGAAATATGGACAAAACCAGAAAACTCCAATATTTCAGATACTTGTTTTTGTTATTTTGTTGCGAAATAAGGACAAAAACAGAAAGCTCTAATATTTCAGATACTTTTACGTTTTTTGTCGTTATTTTGTTGCGAAATATGGACAAAAACATAAATCTCAAATATTTCAGATTCTTTATGTTTTTTTCGATATTTAGTTGCGAAATATGGACAAAAACAGAAAACTCAAATATTTCAGGTACTTTTTTGTTTTTTTTCCTTATTTTTTTGAGAAATATGGATAAAACCAGAAAACTCAAATATTTCAGATACTGCCTTGTTATTTTTTAGTTATTTTGTTGCGAAACATGAACAAAAACAGAAAACTAAAATATTTCAGATACTTTTTTGTTTTTTTTTTTCCTTATTTTGTTGAGAAATATGAACAAAAGCAGAAAACTCAAATATTTCAGATTCTTTTTTATTTTTTTTTTTCGTTATATTATTGCGAATTATGGACAACAAAAGAAAACTCAAATATTTCAGATATTTTATTGTTTTTTTTTTTCGTTATTTTGTTGCGAAATATGGACAAAACCAGAAAACTCAAATATTTCAGATACTTTTTTTTGTTTTTTATCGTTATTTTGTTGGGAAATATGGACAAAAACAGAAAGCTCAAATATTTCAGATACTTTTATGTTTTTTTCGTTATTTTGTTGCGAAATATGGACAAAAACAGAAAATTCAAATATTTATGAGAATTTGTTGTTTTTTCCTGTTATTTTGTTGCGAAATATGGACAAAACCAGAAAACTCAAATATTTCAGATACTTCGTTGTTATTTTTTCGTTATTTTGTTGCAAAAACCTAAAACTAAAATATTTCAGATACTTTTTTGTTTTTTTTTCCTTATTTTGTTGAGACATATGGACAAAACCAGAAAAATCAAATATTTCAGATACTTCCTTGTTATGTTTTAGTTATTTTGTTGCGAAATATGGACAAAAACAGAAAACTAAAATATTTAAGATACTTTTTTTTTTCTTTTCCTTATTTTGTTGAGAAATATGGACAAAACCAGAAAACTCAAATATTTCAGATACTTCCTTGTTATATTTTCGTTATTTTGTTGCAAAATATGGACAGCAAAAGAAAACTCAAATATTTAAGAGAATTTGTTGTTTTTTCCCGTTATTTTGTTGCGAAATATGGACAAAACCAGAAAACTCAAATATTTCAGATACTTCGTTGTTATTTTTTCTTTATTTTGTTGCGAAATGTGGACAAAAACAGAAAACTAAAATATTTCAGATACTTTTTTGTTTTTTTTTCCTTATTTTGTTGAGAAATATGGACAAAAGCAGAAAAATCAAATATTTCAGATACTTCCTTGTTATTTTTTAGTTATTTTGTTGCGAAATATGGACCAAAACAGAAAACACAAATATTTCAGATACTTTTTTGTCATTTTTTCGTTATTTTGTTGCGAAATATGTACAAAAACAGAAAACTCAAATATTTCAGAGAATTTGTTGTTTTTTCCCGTTATTTTGTTGCGAAATATGGACAAAACCAGAAAAATCAAATATTTCCGATACTTCCTTGTTATTTTTTCGTTATTTTGTTGCGAAATATGGACGAAAACAGAAAACTAAAATATTTCAGATACTTTTTTGTTTTTTTTTCCTTATTTTGTTGAGAAATATGGACAAAAGCAGAAAACTCAAATATTTCAGATACTTTTTTATTTTTTTTTTTCGTTATATTATTGCGAATTATGGACAACAAAAGAAAACTCAAATATTTCAGATATTTTTTTGTTTTTGTTTTCGTTATTGTGTTGGGAAATATGGACAAAAATAGAAAACTCAAATATTTCAGAGAATTTGTTGTTTTTTCCCGTTATTTTGTTGCGAAATATGGACAAAACTAGAAAAATCAAATATTTCCGATACTTCCTTGTTATTTTTTCGTTATTTTGTTGCGAAATATGGACGAAAACAGAAAACTAAAATATTTCAGATACTTTTTTGTTTTTTTTTCCTTATTTT